>CM060629.1:3150000-3607500 GCA_030578275.1 Meda fulgida
AAGTACAAAGAATTATCGGTTTTCGGCGGTATCAGCCAAAATTTTCATATCGTCAATCCCTAATTTACATGCAACTCTGGGGTACTTCAGAAAATACCATGATACTAAAAGTTTTGTGTGCAAGTTTGTACTGCATTTAAACAAGTATTGAACGATTTTAATAAACCCAGTTTCATAGCTTGTGTTCCTCCCCGCACACACACTACATTAAGCCCAATCATTTATCAGTGGCCTCCCATTTTTCGAAAGTCTGAAACCAGGGCTGGCGTGTTGCATAAAATGCACACAGATCCGAGAATCCTGACAGGAAGACAGAACCCTTTAAACGTCACTGCATAAAACATGTTGACTGTAAATATCGGGTCTGTGTCCTTCGGCTTTTCTGAATGATGGAAGTTCTGAATGCTCAACATATCACAACTTGACGTATAAGAGCTGAAATTCTTTAATACTACAAAGGCTGATTGTCTTATTGTCTTTGAAACGATGCAAATTGAATGGTTGTTTGGAACCAACACCCGTTTTGATTTAACAAACATGCCACAGGGTGTACAATTCTAGGATTATGCATTCATGCGCATTTACCTCCTCATCCCATGAATACATGCTTGGTCTGTCATGTAATTGAATGCAAGCCATTGTGGAAGCTGCGCGCTTCATGTTAAACATGCCGGAAATTATAAACTCCGGAGTCCGATATTTTCACACGTTATATACGAAATATATACGACCTCACGTTTTGTCAATCATGTTTACACACTGCCTTCGAAACTTTCGTCCGTCAGAAAAAAATTTCCTTCGTTTTTTTGCATTCGTAACAAGCATTTTGAGAGGCGTTTTGACAATTCAGAGCCACCGTACAGGCGAACGCCAAAATCTAGAACTGTTCAGGATCAATTGGTTCACTGAAATTGGTGGTCTTCTTTTTAATATGTGGCTCCAGTATCGCCAGCAAAGCATCAAACTGAGCCACTGACATCCTGAAGTCAACTTTGAATCGTTCGGGATAATCCCGCAGAGATGGAACTCTCCTAACTCTCTACGCAATCTCAGGATTTGATGGACCCAATATTTCCTCTTTCTTTTTCTCTTTTTAAGAAGAGAGAGGACAACTAAATCCTCCTCACTGCTTGAAGACTCCATTTTGTATTGTTTTTTTTTTTTTTTTTTTCCGCGACGGATTAATTAAACGCATCGGACTCAGTGTGTAAGGTTTCTGTGTGCAACGAATTTTTAGGATGACGAATACGAAAAAACGCAAAAGAAAATTTTGGACCTTAACATTTAGAAATGTTTCCAGAAATACTTTAAGAATTCTGTTTGTTAATTGCAATTCAAATGCAATATCACCACTACTAGAACCAGTGAATGCACTATTATCACAAAACTTATCTTTGTATTATGATGTGTGTGCATAACTTTAGCATTGCCATAGCCTATCCCACCGTCTCTATATTCCTATGAAAAAGAGTAATAGCACACCTCTCTTTAAAAGCTGCTGAATTTTGAGCTGTCAACATGTCTGCCTTTGCAAAACCCACTAATAATTACAACGCATTTTCAAATTTTTGACTGTGGCAGTGAAGCTTCCTTTTATTTTCTCTCCTTCTTCACAGCTCACATGCATGGTTTCTGCTGATCCTGCACTTTAAGCAGGTGTGAAGAGGTGTACTCGCTTCTTATTGTGTCTTATCGCCACTGCCATAAGCCTCCATCGCTGCAGTCTGAGAGGGAATCTACTTCCTGTGAAGTGTAGGCGCTCTATCATCCGAACATAAGAATACACACACACACACACACACACACACACAGTTCTGGAATAAGCTCAATAAACACTGCAGGCTTCTCACAACTTCCACAAACACATTCTCTCTGCTTCCTCCCGTTATACTTGGACGACAAAAATAACTGTTTTCCTGAGGTATGTTGGTCTTTATTCCTAACACAGGATTGGAAGGGCTAACGTTCGTTAAATAAAGCTGACCCTGTGAGCTCATCATCTTAATGATCCACAGAGGACCTAATATCAAAAGACAGTCCCTCAGCAGGATATTTAAAGTAGCTAATCGCTCAACATTTCTCCAGGGACCCTTTCAGAAACCACAGGGGTTATTCTGTCGGCCCGCCATAATCCTTCACTATGCAAATACAGTCAAGCGTTCAGAACGGCAATACTCCTGCCGCACTGAAAGCAAATCTGCCCTGAGCACTGAAAAGGGTTTCGGACGAATGAGATGGTTTAGAGGTATTAAATAGAGTGGGATTTTTGGGTGAAATTTCTTCTTAGTGCGCACTGCCCTTCCAACATAATTCTTGGCACTAACATTCATGGTCTTTAGAGAACTATTTCTATTTGAAAGATTGAACAGTTAGATAAACTGTTATCTAACATAAAATCATGAAATAAATTAAGCAGCCAGTCCTACATAAGATGTGCTTAAAGTGGTGATTTTGGCTTCTCCTACCACACTGGTAAAACAGAAGTGACATATTTTTAACGTTTAAAGTCCCCCTGTGGTGAAAATCCAGCTTTTAATGTTGTTTATGTCTATGTGGTGTTTTTAATATGCTTCAAGACAAACCATGTGCAAATTCATAAGTGGACAGGATTGCTGAGTATTTTCAGCTTAAAACTGCAGTGAACCAAAGACAGTCTCAAAAACACGCTTTGAAATCGCTGGTGTTTCTGACGTCACAAACGACCTTGTAACCAATCAGATCTTTTTTTTTTTCAAGGAAAAAACGTTTGTATATGTAATTTTGGTGATCAAAGATGAGTTTTAGGGGATATAATTATTGATTACAGGGGGACTTTAAAAAGGACTGTAACAACATTTAGTTTTACATTAAATTAGCTCAAATTATATATAGGGAATTTTAATAATTAATCATGAATATGATTAATATATTGCATATTACAGTTAAATTATCGAAGTTGAAAATAGATTGATTGTACACACGAATGATCAATCACAACGAATTATAATTCCTCATTCATATGTCAATGGTCCATTTTCAGATCGATTATATGAGATAACCTTTAATGGAGTTAATTTAGCTATCGAACTGTTTGTCCAGCAAACGGCCGTAAGATTAACTTATCACTTCTCAACAAAGTTATCCCTTCTTATAAACTCCAAGAAATATCAATTTTCTGGCCGTGAACATTAATTTTCCTGTGTTTATAAAATTAGACTACGCAACGTAGTCAATAATGAAAGCTTTGTAGCTATGATCGAAATTTCATTGACTCTGTAAAATGAGCATTTTAGACAGAAGGCAATCAAGAATATAATGGTTTTAATAGTTGGACTAATAATACATCGAACTACAATTCACACAGAATATATGTATATACACCCGAAACAAACAAAACGAAAAACATTACAAACACGAATTAAAATAGGATGAGAGAGAAAGATAAAAATGAGAGGGAGAGAGAGTTGGGAAGAGAGAGAGAGATCCGTAGGATCACAGCTTGGCAAAATTCACCTGGACATTTAAACCTTTTAAGAGACAACACGGAAAAACAGTCTTAATGCTCTAAAATCTTGGTAACTCAAATATACTTGCATATAGTTCTCAGGTGTCTGAGCCCTGCGGCGTGTGTGAGCAGCTGGTCTTTGTGTGTTCCGTTGGAGCGTCACGTGGTTTGCTGCGGTCTGGAGCGCGCAGTTTCAAAGAAGGCTTAAAGGTCTTTGACGTAAATTACCAAATAAATAATTCAGACTAAGTTCATTTCTGGTGAAATGAACAAAGGAAAAACAAACTTAAACAAAAGAAAAGAAGAGGAAAGATCCCCCAGGGCGGGGATCACGAGTATGATGGTTACATCGGATCGAAGGAGAGGGAAGAGTCCAGACCAAAGTCGAAGTTCCCTCGAAGAAGGGAGTTCCCCCAAAGATGCAGTTCTTTCTCCCCCCTCCTTACTCCTCACTACTCCTCAAAGATCCCCAAACAAAACCAAACTAACGATGAGGTGCTTGGTGGTCTTCTTTAAAGACACTTCTGTTTACGCCTCCTCTGGCGTGAATGCACCAATCAGCTGGGAGGAAAGTGTGCGGATAAGTGTTCCTTTGTTCCCTCGAGATCGACTTTGCATGTTTCATGACCGTGATGTAAAAATGCGTTCAATTTTACTCCAGAGATGATAAAACATAGTAACATACATTTTACGGTTTGCACCCATATATATATGGTTTGGTCAGATCAAGAGGATTCTAAAGGTGTGAAGAACGACATACAAACATTATAGGAAAACACAGTTACATTAAAAATGCATCTAAAAGCACCTCTGTTCATTTAGAATTATAATACGATCACATCTAACCCCAGTGGAACATGGGCAAACATAAAAACATATCGAATATATCATAGTACAAGTCTCTCAATTGAGGAGATTGGAGAAAAAGTCCTTGTGTGTGTGTGTGTGTGTGTGTGTGTGTGTGTGTGTGTGTGTGTGTGTGTGTGTGTACTGTGAACGTGGCTGGGTCATTCGTTGGTGAAGATGTGGTGAACTTTTGCTCACCCCCCTCCCGGGCAATGATATGTGTGTGCGTATTCTTTGAATTGATGAGTTTTAAGTCTGGTTACAATGACCAGTATGGTTCATCACACAAGGTTGTCTGTGTTTGTGAGGTGTCCTGAAGAGGGGACACCACGGGATCTCCGGCCAGAGAGGCGCTCCTGTTGGGTCACATGTGGTAAGACAGAGGACCCTGTGATTACTTATCAGCGAAAAACGCCACGGGGGCACTTCTGGCATCGGTCATTTAATTAAATCCCATCGCCATTTGCTTGTGTGTGAATCAGTAACTTAAAAAGTCTCATGACATCTCCATTCTTCAGATTGTGAAAGAAACAGGAGTGTTTACTTAATTGGAGACTTAGTTGATTAAAACCACATGATTGCGCTGATCATCTGATTATTGCTACATTCCCCCCTTGATGGTTCGGCAGGACCCGTGTGGGTGGGCCTCGTTGAACCATCACGACCGCATTGGTCAGGTGGCAGGTAAATCATGGAGGTTGGATGCTGCAGATGATGGTTAGGGCTGAGGGCTCAGCTCTATGAGGTTTTCCGCGTTCTCTAGCGGGGAGTCTTCTTTCCGAGGGCCCCTACGGAACCCTCCGGACATGGCTTGGGTGAGCCTGGCTGTTGAGGCTCTCATCTCGTTGAGTCGTCGGTACAGGACGTAGGCCAAACCCAGGGTTAGGGTGTGGCTGATGATTGTCGAAATGCAAAGTGCCGTGTCAGCGGCGGTCCATGCTTGAACAACAGGTGAAATGTTCAGGATGGGCAATCTGGACAATGCTTGGAGGGCTGTGTCAAGGGCAGCGATGTCGATGATCTGTGACATCCTGCTTTAGTTATTGATATCTCTTCTTTTAGGGATTAGGTGATTCTGATAATTAACATTGTCATAATTCCCTTTTGTTTTTACCATTATTTAGTAAAGCCTTTGCTTTTTATTTTCTACATAAGTACTCAATTTGGTTTAGACAAAGAAAGCCTTAATTCACTTTAAGTTTCACTTGTTCTTCATCCTGTTTTGTATTCATAGGTAGAACACTCTCTTATGCTGTGGTGATTTGACAGTCATCCCTGGTTGGTTTCCAGCGAGCGGGGTCGTCTGACCGGCGTTACCGACGCCTGCCGTGCGTGAGTCTCGGACCCATTCTGTTTCTTTCCATTGGTGCGGCACGCAATAAGACTCAGCAATTTGGCACTCCAAAGGGAAGTCAACCACACTAGTCGACACACAAGGCAATTTTGGAATAATTACTCAAACCAAGGCCCGAAGAGGGGCCACTCTTTTTGAGGGTTCTGGGGAAAATCCACTTTGCTGTGCCGTCTGGCAAGTTGACACCTTGGTATTGCCGGTTGTGTTTAAAGTCAAGTTGTTTGAGAGGGCGCACCTTGGTACAGATGAACGGAGGGGCCCGGGGACACTGCGGTTGAGTGTTAAGGGACGACGGAAAGATTGACCGCGACGCTGGCTCCGACCAGGGAGGACCTCAAATCACCCCAGGCAAGCTAACATAAGGTAAAACCCATCTACTTAGTATAGGCCAAAGAATATTAGATATTCCCCCGGTCATTTAAGTGTTTGGCCCATCCCCTTTTCTCCAAGCCACACATAGCAGGCTCAGGCCTCCTTATCCCCTGTAACACTTCCTGTGTTATTATTCACTCCATTTCATTACAGACCTATTCACTTTTATTGTTTCATTTTACTTCCATCTTTCCCATCTTGCTATTTTTCTTTTCTGTTGTGATCTGTTCCTTTCAGTTCACCTAGAGGCAGAACCTACGAGAGACACCAAGGAAAGCTAAATAACAGGTTGACAACCAAGCTGTTAGCATCAACAGATGACCCACTAGGCTACCGCCCTGTCAAAATCTTTATTTAGGTCCCACGCTGACCTACGCAAATTGTCCCCACATAACTCTAACTGCCTGCATCAGTTAGCCGAAATTCTTGTAGACGGCATCGCCCGTATTAGTATTATAGCTTGTAAACGAACTTGCATTGGTCTCTTTGTGTGTGCTGTGTTCCTCTCGCCCATAGTGAGCCAGTATGTTCCGATCTTCCAGCCCCGCAGTCCACTGGGACAACCTCGAGACATGGCTGAAAGCCATGACGACTACCTTCCTGCCCAAGGTCGCCAGTGACTCAGAGCCCCCGAGCCAAAAGCAGCTGGACACCGACTTGGACAAGCTGACGGCTCACGAACCGAGTCAAAGCTACAACGACAAAGACTGGGCCCGACACGTCGGAAACCTCGCTCACAAGCTCATTGCACAAGCACGCCTCCACGAAAGGAGCCGCATCGCCCTGGAGCATGAAGTAGCAACGCTAAAGATGCAAGCCGAGGAGGCCCAGATCCACAGTCGTCTAGAACAACTACTCCTCGAAACCAAGGAAAAGGATGACACCGACCCCGAGCTACAGAAGGAAGTGGAAAGACTTCAAACTGCCCTGTCTGATCTTCGTATACACACAGACCGAAAAGAGCAGTCAGAGAAAGGAACCAGAGAGGAACTCAACAAGAAACTCAGAGAAGGTGAAGCTCTCCTTGCAAGAGCAGAGACTGAACTAAAAGAAAGAGACAATAAAGCCAAGGCCTGCGAAAAGCACTTGCAAGCGGCCCAAGCTAAAATCCACGAGCTTGTTCAGCAGAGACACTATCTCAAAGACGAACTTGACATTGTTCACAGAGAGCTGAAACACTCATATAGACTGCAGAGTGACCGGGAAGGGGAAACACACACCACAAAGTTTCTCCTGACCAACCGGTCCGCACCTTTCAGCCAACAACCCAGAGCTGAAAAGAAGGGCGAAAGCCCGCTGTTCAAAACACCACCAGCCAGCCCGCAAGAACCCCCGTCAGCAGCGAGGGGGGGGGGGGGCCTTTCCAAAGAACCCCTGCCACTAACCACGGCATGGCTCCCAAAGAACTTGACAAGCTGGCCAGAAACATCCTGACGTTCACTCTGAACCCTGCAGGAGGCCACAATGTGCACGCATACCTGCAAGACATTGACTTTCACTTAAAAACTGTTACTAACGCGACCGCATGGAACAGATTGTACCTGCTAAGAATTACTTCCAATCGTGAGGTGCACAGCTTCCTTGACCGTCAACCAGAGACTATCAAAACGGACTACCAGCAGCTGCAACAAGCTTTGATCCGTGAATTCTCTGATCCAGAATCAGACCAAGGGTTATTCACCGCCATGGACCTCAAGCAGGCCCGACTTGAAACCCCACAGACCTACTACAGCCGACTCCGACAAGCCTACTTCGGAGCACGGAACCAGCCAGGTATGGAAGAGGATGTCAATTTCAGAACTCTGTTCCTTCGAAATCTGCATCCCACAGTGAGTCATTACTTAGGCATCCTGGCCTGTCCCCATAGCATGTCTACCCAGCAGCTACGAGACTTGGCCCACAAAGCTCACATTAAGCAAAAGACTGTGTACGAAAAGACTTTTAAAGACACCACAATCTACTCTGTCTCTGAACACTACTCAGAGCTGCCTCTAGAGGGCGCCCCACAACACCACAGCCCTTTTTACAGAGAGTCAAGACCGTTCCAGGCCAGCAGAAGGCAGCACGGCCGTGACGGTGCTCATCCAAGGCACCAGAGCGAGCGCTCTGAAAGATTCTGGGAAGCCAGCCGGCGACCCAGAAATAGCCAACCCCCATCACCAAGAGACTCAAACCCAGACATCCTACGTCTAAGCGTAAGGCCTGAAACAGGCACCCAGAACACTGCTCATCAGCATCAGACCACAGAGCTTACTGTCACACCACAAAGTGACAGCATCACCCAGCCACCACAGCTGACAGCTGCACAGCCTAAGCATGACAGCACAGTTTCCCACGACTGGGTCCAAAATCACAAAGACCCAGGAAATGCTGCTTTGTCTACCTGCCTCCACAGCGAACAACACGAGACCGGCCCTAACCGCCCATCGATCACCACACCAACCCGGACGCCAAAGGTCCTGGGGAACCTGATCGAAAAGGGGGTGGCCCGGAAACCCTACCTAGCCATTACTTTGGAAAATGACGTGAGACTTGAAGCACTGGTAGACACCGGCGCAGACCTTACTTTAATATCAGCTGAACTTTTAGGAAAACTCAGAGCTAAAGCTATGAGACAAGATCGAACTCTTACATCCCAATCGTGTGAGCTGAATGTGCAGTCGTACAGCCAGAACGACATCCGGCTCGAACAGGTAGCTCCCATTCACCTGACAATTGGTTCTATGAGTCTGATCCACCCGGTGTACATCTCACAAATGGACACGCACCCCTTTCTGATTGGCAAAGACCTGCTAGACTGCTCTGAGCTTTTATTAGACTTATAAACACCTGACCGTCTGGGCCCAAGTTCAAGAACCCCGCCCCCTCCGGTCACAGAGGTCACGAGAACTACAACAAAGCCAGACTCCAAAATCACAGAGTTCCCCGGAACTCCAGCAGCCATCCATGGGTACACAGCCTCAGCACCAAGTCAAGGTTCAAGTTCGCTACCCTGCAGCTTCCAGCTCGCCAAAGACCACGCAATGCCCACTCAACGATGCGTGACCTAATGCAGAAGGCCTCTTCTGAAAGAAGTCCTAAAACCCCACTGATTTTGAACTGCAAAACCAAAAGACACTGCAAGAACACAGTGCAAGACTCTGCTAAAAGGGTCCCTGACCAGCATAGGACATAGAACTTTTAAAAGTAGATGAAAATGTGTGCTCAAAGAGTTGCAAGACTCTGCATTCGTAAAATTAGAATTTTACTGAGTTAAAAGAATCTTAAATGGACGTGTAAATCTCAACGGCCAACAGACTATGCACAATTCTTTTGAAACAAACAGTTTCTAGATGCTTGTTGAATTGGCACTGCTAAACATTAGGTTTCCTGACAATGAAGGGTTACAAGAAACACTAGCTCCAAATAGGGCATACGTCACCTTACCGCCAGAGTGTAGGAAAACCACCTCAGCCTTAAACTACTGTTAACCTACAGGCGTGCATTGGATCTTTGCGATCCAACTAGAACACAACGTGCAATACGCATTTTTGATCGCTGGCTTGTCTAAATGCAGATAAAACGATAGCTGGAATTGACATCTCTACTTTAAGTGAAAAAGTCTTAGATTTCCAACTAATATCAGTAAGTTCAGCAGTAAAGCGTAAGTCTGTGTGACAAAGGAATCTCATTTCAGCAGCCTCTAATCTGTACCGATATCTATTCTGCTTTGGTTAAAAAGAAATCCAAATTGCAGTATGACTAAACCTGTGTCTGACAAAGAAAGCTCAGGACAGAGTTATATATATATGTAGACCTGGGTGATGCTCCCCTTTCTACAATGTAAAGGCCTTACAAATTATTGTTAGATTGATGTAATTCACCTAAATTTTAGCTGCATCTACAAGCAGAGAGCTACCTTGCGATCAAAACTGTTTACTCGCTGAAAAGTCAGCATTTATGCATGAGAGGAACGTAACTATAGATGCTTAGACAACCTTTGACTTACAGCAAATCTATTTCCTTACTCGGTAAACAAATAGAATAAGTTGTGTAAAGTAAAGAGAAGAGTTACATGAGTAAAATTAGCAAATGCCAAAACACAATCGCATTTTACTTAATGTAACATCAAGTTCTCGAAAGACTTCAAGTATAGGCGCCCCCTTTTAACCCGTTAAAAGGTGCAGACACTTTTCAGGGACTGTTGAGTTGTTCTGACATACTCTAGTTCCCATGACAACAACTTGTCACAGGAAGTGCTAACTTGTGACGTCACTTTGTAAACAAACCAGCCTAGGTGGCTAAGCTACCCTAACCTAGTATCCATCTACCTTAGGCTAAGCTAATTTAACCTAGCATCCTTCCAGCCTTAAGCTAAGTTAGCCTAACCTAGCATCCATCCAACCTAGGCTAAGCTAACCTAACATAGCATCCATCCAGCGTAGGCTAAGCTAAATAATAACTTCCACAGTTAGAAGTTAGCATCATTTACTTGAACCCTTAATCACCGTTGTTTTTTTTTTCACAGTGCAAAGTATTCTAGAATACTTTCCTTAACACCAGTTAGGATTTCTAATTCACTTTCCGTGTTTGCAACTCTTCTTAGCTAAAGTTCACCTTCACTAGTTTAGGCATAGTCCTTGCTAACCGTCGAAGGCTAACTTTGCAGATGCCCTGTTAATTAAACATAAGTTTGACTACATGTAAACTGTGTAGCTAGAGAATTCATATAGCAATAGGAATTTTCATCAGTAATGCCACTGATTATTCTCGCCTTCAGATCATTCCCGTTGTTTTGATCATTTTATTCCCTTTTGCTTTTAATTTTAATTTGTTTTTGTTCTTTGTTAACTCTTTCATTTCTTTGACTTTGATAATAATAGCAGTCAGCTATTCCCTTGGCTATTCAGTCATCTATATGATTTAATTTCATTTCCTCTCTTGTTCAAATGTGGTTCCATTCCCCATAGGGCCCAGAAAGGAAACAGAGACACCCTTATTTGTTATTTTGGCGTAGTTTCAACCAGTGTACTCATTTTGTGACCCTGCAACACAAGTAATTTCAACAATTTACTAGGGCACAACTATGGTCCAGAGGATTGATAATAAGCATAATTCAAATAGGAAAGCTGTCCTTTTCCCCCTATTATTCAATTTGTCAAGCCGTGGTGAACCACTAGCTCAGTCCAGAGAAATAATTTAGTCAAAAGAACCATCTTAAGTCATTTATTTCATCTCGGCTATGGCCCTTCCAGGAAATACTCTCGGAACCACATACATCTTAGCCTCCTAAGATCCACAGCTAAGATAAGATACAAGACACATTTCACTAGCTAGCTACACGTGAAACACCTAGCTTTATGCTACAGACCTAGCGAACCAGTTAAACCGTGGTTCTGAACTTTTAAGGTCATGCATGCGTCTCTCACCACAAGTATGACAAAATGTCACAGAGCCCCTGCTTCACCTGACCTTAACTTTCCAGCTTACCAAAGACTATGACAAAACAATGGACAATATGAGAAACCACCTCTCAGACCCCTCCAACCACCCAAGCACGCCGTCTGCAACCACCGATAACCGGTGCCCCGGACAACTGCAGGTCACCAAACACATGATGCGTGCACAGGACAACATTCTACGTTATGCACCTGATGCCATCACAGCGCCAAGACTTGTGGTGCCACAATGCAGAAGGGGGGTCATGCCAATGTATGCCCATGACGCATCACGTGCTGCACACTGCAGCACCAGAACCACTTACAAGACACCGAAGCAAGTGACACACCGTTGTCCTTGAAGCGAAAAGACTGTCCTAGCCAAAGAAGGACGACACTCGCTGAAATGTTTCCTACCTTTCTCTCTCTTCTTTTTGCCTTTACCAGGATGCTGCCGTGGTTTGCCATTCTGAGCCTTCAGCCAACCAGAGGGCAGCCGCAAACGGACAGCATCTCACCGGGTCCGGCATCAGGCATCGTCCTAAAAGAACAAATGGGATTCCTGATAACCAACTGCCGCACACACACCCAGAAAGTGTATGTTCAAGTGGACCCCCGCAACGTGTACCTAAAACCCTACCCCAGCACAGTAGCCCAATTCAGCTGGGCCAGTGCCCGATTGACAGAGGACTCCCTCGCTCACGCTGAGGCCAATGTTGAGCACATGCTCAACCAACTTGATAAAATGACTGTCACACAAGCGGACTTAAGTGGACACAACCGCCGTGCCAAACGGATCCTAGGAGCTTTGCTCAGAGCCGCCGCTGCTGTCGGAACTCTGTTTAACGTTGACATATCCAGTGTCAATGCAGTGAACCTAGCCACCGTGAGACGGCATGTGACTGAAATTCAAACTGAGATCCCACTGCTAAAAGAGCAACTTACGACACAGAGTGCCTCCCTGCAAATCACCCACAAGACATTTAAGGGAACAGTGGTAATTCTCAACACTCACAGCAGAAACAGACAGTGAACTCCATGAAACAGCTATTTACTGTCTCCCAGAATGACTTTGCTCAAACTCAGCTGGTCACAGCCCGGATGACAGACCTGCTGCGGGAGGTGAGCTCCTCCATTGACAGCCTAGCCATGGGTAGAATTCCACCGTACCTGATACCCTTAAGCCTGGTGCAAACCATGCTGGCTCCTGCCATCACCACGCCAACTGACCCTCTACAAGCACACCTTACCTACTCTCTGGGTAGCGCCATCCCACTCCGCGTCGACTCCGAGCAGAGGAAAGTGGGTTTTCTCCTGAACCTACCCATCATAGAGTCAAGCCGACTCTACCAAGTAAAAGACATTGTCAAGGTCGGATTTTTGAAAAGTGACACTCACATCAAGATTCGCACTCCAGACGTGGTGGCCTACCACGACAGCAACACACAGCTGTACCTGGCCCCGAACCTGCACATGTGCACATTGACCAAAGACATTCACTATCTCTGCCTTAACGGACCCTTCCTCAGAGACAACACTGACGGAATCTGCAGGCTGCAGATCAGCGACACCCGCTGCCCTGCCGAAGCAAAGCCTCGCACTCAAGGCATCGAGACCCAAGCAGAGATTGTAGGTGACAGGTGGCTCGCTAACACTCCAGTGCGCACAGCTGCACTCAATGCCCGCATCCTCCACCAAACTGTAACAACATTTAGTTTTACATTAAATTAGCTCAAATTATATATAGGGAATTTTAATAATTAATCATGAATATGATTAATATATTGCATATTACAGTTAAATTATCGAAGTTGAAAATAGATTGATTGTACACACGAATGATCAATCACAACGAATTATAATTCCTCATTCATATGTCAATGGTCCATTTTCAGATCGATTATATGAGATAACCTTTAATGGAGTTAATTTAGCTATCGAACTGTTTGTCCAGCAAACGGCCGTAAGATTAACTTATCACTTCTCAACAAAGTTATCCCTTCTTATAAACTCCAAGAAATATCAATTTTCTGGCCGTGAACATTAATTTTCCTGTGTTTATAAAATTAGACTACGCAACGTAGTCAATAATGAAAGCTTTGTAGCTATGATCGAAATTTCATTGACTCTGTAAAATGAGCATTTTAGACAGAAGGCAATCAAGAATATAATGGTTTTAATAGTTGGACTAATAATACATCGAACTACAATTCACACAGAATATATGTATATACACCCGAAACAAACAAAACGAAAAACATTACAAACACGAATTAAAATAGGATGAGAGAGAAAGATAAAAATGAGAGGGAGAGAGAGTTGGGAAGAGAGAGAGAGATCCGTAGGATCACAGCTTGGCAAAATTCACCTGGACATTTAAACCTTTTAAGAGACAACACGGAAAAACAGTCTTAATGCTCTAAAATCTTGGTAACTCAAATATACTTGCATATAGTTCTCAGGTGTCTGAGCCCTGCGGCGTGTGTGAGCAGCTGGTCTTTGTGTGTTCCGTTGGAGCGTCACGTGGTTTGCTGCGGTCTGGAGCGCGCAGTTTCAAAGAAGGCTTAAAGGTCTTTGACGTAAATTACCAAATAAATAATTCAGACTAAGTTCATTTCTGGTGAAATGAACAAAGGAAAAACAAACTTAAACAAAAGAAAAGAAGAGGAAAGATCCCCCAGGGCGGGGATCACGAGTATGATGGTTACATCGGATCGAAGGAGAGGGAAGAGTCCAGACCAAAGTCGAAGTTCCCTCGAAGAAGGGAGTTCCCCCAAAGATGCAGTTCTTTCTCCCCCCTCCTTACTCCTCACTACTCCTCAAAGATCCCCAAACAAAACCAAACTAACGATGAGGTGCTTGGTGGTCTTCTTTAAAGACACTTCTGTTTACGCCTCCTCTGGCGTGAATGCACCAATCAGCTGGGAGGAAAGTGTGCGGATAAGTGTTCCTTTGTTCCCTCGAGATCGACTTTGCATGTTTCATGACCGTGATGTAAAAATGCGTTCAATTTTACTCCAGAGATGATAAAACATAGTAACATACATTTTACGGTTTGCACCCATATATATATGGTTTGGTCAGATCAAGAGGATTCTAAAGGTGTGAAGAACGACATACAAACATTATAGGAAAACACAGTTACATTAAAAATGCATCTAAAAGCACCTCTGTTCATTTAGAATTATAATACGATCACATCTAACCCCAGTGGAACATGGGCAAACATAAAAACATATCGAATATATCATAGTACAAGTCTCTCAATTGAGGAGATTGGAGAAAAAGTCCTTGTGTGTGTGTGTGTGTGTGTGTGTGTGTGTGTGTGTGTGTGTGTGTGTGTGTGTGTACTGTGAACGTGGCTGGGTCATTCGTTGGTGAAGATGTGGTGAACTTTTGCTCACCCCCCTCCCGGGCAATGATATGTGTGTGCGTATTCTTTGAATTGATGAGTTTTAAGTCTGGTTACAATGACCAGTATGGTTCATCACACAAGGTTGTCTGTGTTTGTGAGGTGTCCTGAAGAGGGGACACCACGGGATCTCCGGCCAGAGAGGCGCTCCTGTTGGGTCACATGTGGTAAGACAGAGGACCCTGTGATTACTTATCAGCGAAAAACGCCACGGGGGCACTTCTGGCATCGGTCATTTAATTAAATCCCATCGCCATTTGCTTGTGTGTGAATCAGTAACTTAAAAAGTCTCATGACATCTCCATTCTTCAGATTGTGAAAGAAACAGGAGTGTTTACTTAATTGGAGACTTAGTTGATTAAAACCACATGATTGCGCTGATCATCTGATTATTGCTACAGGACCCACTTCATATCAAGTGTCTTTAACTACTCTATTCTAACAATTAATCATTTGATAGAATGCAGATATGTTTGCATACATGTTTTTACATTATACATATATTTTAAAATATCTCTTGTAATTATAGCTGTAATAAATGTAATTGCATATGCAACCCACCCTTAAACCTCCCCATACCACCAAACCTGCTCTTACCCATCTTTTACAATACATCATCAACACAATAAGTCCACTGAACTTGGAAATTACTTATTGTGTTTATTTAAAAAAAAAAAAAATTGGGACAAAAAAAATCGACTGAAAAAAATAATAAAAATGATCAAAAACAATAATATTTAACAGTGTGAAAGCATGATTTTGTGTTTATTACCAAAACAGAACATTTTGTAAAAATGGTGACATTTTTACAAAAAAAGTTTTACCCCCCCACCCCCCCAAGTAAATAATATAATTCAGTTACCTTTATATTTTTCTAGTTTCAACCATTCAACCACGGTTTCAAAGTTATTTCATTTCTGTTTGTTCAATAACTTTTGCTAAAAATATTAAAATGGCACAAATCAGGGTTTTAAACTGCACTTAGAAATGCCCCATTTTTTGGTAACAGGCTAGCCCAAAGAAGAAAAAAAAACCTCATATGAAATAAAACTAGGTCATATATTATTTAGTTGAAGGTTAAACAGCTCCTTCCACCAATAAACAGGCTTACTTACAAGCATGTTGTGGAAATTCAGTTACAGTACTTATTCAGCAACACGCAAACCTGAAAATAGAGAAAGCAAAAACCTATTTATTTGACTTATGTACACCCACATCTACAGCCGCACACTTAACTAATGAAGTCTTTATAGTGCTATGATGTAAACATCTAGTGTCTGACTATGTCCAACACCTTCTAGGATACACTAAAAAAAGCACAAGCACAAACAGGCAGAAGAGTAAACATGCATTAAACTGCAGAGCACAGTATTTCTCACTTGCAATTAAGCAAGCTTAAAAGAATATTGAAGGACTATAGATGTTACGGAAGCAGGCGGACAACAAGGTAAGTAGTGAAGCACAAGTTTAATTCAACAGCAGAGTAATAGTATAACTCAACGTGCAGAAGTGATAGAGTGGATATTTCCGTGCAGGAACGGCGAGAGGAGATTTCCGGAGAAGTTTCACACACTGTATTGAATAGGCAGGCAGGTTGACGGCACACACACGCACCACTTGGCTGAACAGGATGGCTTACGGCTCGCCCACCACTGGAGAGAAGATCTTGGCTGACTAGGAATGACACAGAGAACTGGTGAGTACGTACAGGATAGTTTTGGATCGTGACACTCGAATAGAGAAGCACTATGAATCCGCTTCGTATAAACGAGCCCGGACAATGAGAGGTGCGTGGTGAGTGCTTATGAAGCAGAGTGGCTGATGAAATACAGGTGTTCCTTATTAGAATTCTGGTGAGAGTGATCGCTGAATGATTGTGGTGGAAGAACCTGGCCAATCTGTGACATTACCCCCCTCCCCAGGGCCCGCTCCTGAGGGCCGAGCTCTCCGGCGTCGTGGTGGTCTACCTCGTCCACGAGGTCCAGGGTACTGAGGATGACTGGAATGGAATTCTTCCAAGATCGCAGGATCTAGGATGTCGACTCTTGGGACCCATGATCTCTCCTCTGGTCCGTATCCTTCCCAATCGACTAAATATTCCAAACGACCACCACGACGTCGGGACTGCAAGATTTCATGAACGGAGTAGACGGACCCTTCTTCCAGCAGCAAGGGAGGGGGAGGTTCTTCTTCGTGGCCAGGTTCTGTGGAGGGAATAAGAGGTTCGTGAAAGGGTTTGAGTAAAGAGATATGAAATGTGGAGTGTATTCTGTATTGCGGTGGTAGCTGGAGTTTGTAGGTGACGGGATTGACCTTTTCTAAGATAGTAAAGGGACCAACAAACCTGGGACTAAGTTTTTTGGAGGGCAGACGCAGACGCATATCGCGAGTGGAGAGCCAAACCTTATCTCCCGGAACATAGACTGGACCCGAAATCCTCCTCCGGTCAGCGATAGATTTAGATCTGCGAACTGCCCTCTGCAGATGATGGTGTGCCTCGTTCCAAACTCTCTCGCTCTCCCGGAACCAGTAATCCACTGAGGGAACTTCAGATGGTTCACCATCCCAGGGAAATAGGGGAGGTTGGAACCCAAGAACACACTGTAATGGCGTGAGGCCGGTCGTGGGTTGCCGTAGAGAATTTTGGGCATACTCTGCCCAACCCAGAAACTGGTTCCAGGAGTTCTGGTGGCCATTGCAGAAGGTCCTGAGGAACCGCCCCACTTCCTGGATCTTCCTCTCCGTCTGGCCGTTGGTCTGAGGGTGGTAGCCAGAGGAGAGGCTGACTGTCACACCTAGGAGCTTGAAAAATGACTTCCATACCCGGGATATGAATTGTGGGCCTCTGTCCGATACAATGTCTTCTGGAATCCCATAATAGCGAAAAACCTGATTGAACAGAAGTTCAGCGGTCACCAGGGCAGTCGGAAGACCTCTTAGGGGTAATAGTCGGCAGAATTTTGAGAATCGATCTACTATGACGAAGATGCAGGTGTTACCATCCGATGAAGGTAAGTCAGTCATGAAGTCTACTCCTAGGTGTGACCAGGGACGGTTAGGAATTGGCAAGGGATGGAGTTTTCCTGCAGGTAGATGTCGGGGACTTTTGGACATTGCACACTCCTTACAGCCTTGAACGTATCTCTTCACATCCCTTGCCATACCCGGCCACCAGAAGCGTTCGGATAGCAGCGAGAGAGTGTTGTTGACCCCGGGATGTCCAGTGCCCAGGGATGAGTGAATGGTGTGAATGAGATCTACCCGTTGTGCCCTGGGGATGAACTGACGATTAGGTGGGCAGCCCGGCGGAGAACGTGGATTAGGAGTGGCGACGGCTGGAGGATCGGAC
Source organism: Meda fulgida (assembly GCA_030578275.1). NCBI lineage: Eukaryota > Metazoa > Chordata > Actinopteri > Cypriniformes > Leuciscidae > Meda > Meda fulgida. The sequence goes on from CM060629.1 coordinate 3,168,235, forward strand.
CATACGATAGGACTGATGATGATATCTTTGGGTATGATGGTGGTGGTTGTCTCGGGAGTTTCTGAAGAATCATGTAATCTGGATAAAGCATCGGCACGGACATTCTTTGGACCAGGACGATAAGTAATCGAGAAGTGGAATCTTGAGAAGAATAATGACCATCTGGCTTGACGGGGACAAAGTCTTTTTGCATCACGGAGGTACTGGAGGTTCTTATGGTCGGTGATAACTTGGAAAGGATGGATGGCACCCTCCAACCAATGTCGCCACTCCTCCAGGGCGAGCTTGATGGCCAGGAGTTCACGATTGCCGATGTCGTAATTCCTTTCTGCCGGATTAAGCTTCCGGGAGAAGTAGGCACATGGATGGAGTAACTTTGGTGTCCCGTGAAGTTGAGAGAGAACAGCTCCAACTCCGGAAGTCGATGCATCCACCTCCACCACGAAAGGGAGCTCAGGATCAGGATGCGTCAGGAGGGGTGCTTGTGTGAAGGCAGATTTGAGGGATTGGAAGGCTTCGGCCGCTTCAGGGGTCCAGAGGAGACTTTTCGGTTTCCCTTTGAGCAAGTTGGTGAGTGGAGTGGTGATGATGCTGTAACCTCGTATGAAACGTCTGTAAAAGTTGGCGAATCCAAGAAATCTCTGAAGTTCCTTAATCGTGGAGGGTTCAGGCCAGGTGGTTACTGCAGTGACCTTCCTCTAATCCATACGGACCCCCTGACGGTCAATGACGTAACCTAAGAACTGTACTGATGGGAGATGGAAAGAACATTTCTCTGCCTTCAGGAAGAGGTGGTGAGCTCTGAGTGTGCGGAGGACCTCTGCAACGTGGTGACGATGTTCGGCCTCACTCCGGGAGTAGATGAGAATGTCGTCTATATAGACGATCACGAAACGATGCAGAAACTCCCGGAGGACTTCATGAATAAAGTTCTGAAACACGGAAGGAGCGTTGACCAGTCCATAGGGCATGACCAGATATTCATAGTGGCCTGTAGGGGTCACAAAGGCGGTCTTCCATTCATCCCCCTCTCGTATTCTCACCAGATTGTACGGGCTGCGGAGGTCCAGCTTCGTGAAAATGGTAGCAGAGCGGAGTTGTTCGAGAGCCGCTGGGACAAGAGGAAGGGGATATTTGAATTTGATGGTACCTTGATTTAAAATCCTATAATCGATGCATGGTCGCAGCCCTCCATCCTTTTTGGCAACAAAAAAGAAGCTGGATGCTGCGGGAGATGTAGAATGGCGAATATATCCCTGATTGAGAGCCTCCTGAATATACTCCTCCATGGCCTTGGTCTCTGGCAGTGATAGCGGGTAGATCTTACCCCGGGGCAAAGTGGCATTTGGCATAAGGTCAATTGCACAGTCCCATGGCCGATGAGGTGGTAGTTGGGAAGCTCTTTTGGGGCAGAAGATGTCCTGGAAAGAAGAGTAGATGACAGGAATATTCGTGGATTGTTTCTCGAGTGGACTTTCAACTGACGTGACATAAACAGGAACAGGGTTCGGATTTGGACATGGAAGAACTGGAAAACAATGTGAAAAGCATTTCTTGCCCCACTTTATCACCTCCCCGGAGCCCCAAGAGATGATGGGGTCATGTTTCACCAGCCACGGACGCCCAAGAATGATATCCGCATTGGTTCCCTCCAAAATCAGCAGCTGAATTACTTCCTTATGTAGGGCGCCGATTTGGAGAGTAACGGGTTCACACTTCTGATGTATACGCGGGTGTGCAGAAATGAACTTAGTTATGGGTTGGATCTGGTAAACATTTGACGAGGCTTCGGTACGGAGCTGGAGCTGGCGACAGAGGGTTCCCGAGATGAAATTTCCTCCCGACCCGGAGTCGACGAGAGCGTGGACTGAAACAGAAGATGTCTGGGTGGTTAACTGTACACAAGTAGTGAGAGGATGCATCTTTTCTTCATCTATACAAGAAACACTCACCGCCGTTCGTATGGGACGAATAGGACAGTTCAAACGAACATGACCACTGGCTCCACAATACAAGCATAGACCCCGGGTCAGCCTCCTCTGTCGTTCAGCTGCGGTAAGTTTGCCGGATTCGATTATCATGGGCTCCGGTTCGAGAGGGCTGGCGGTTTCAGAAGGACGGTGGTGTGCAGTAGCATTAGATTGATACTGATAAGATTGTATACGGTCTGAGCATCTGATGGATTGTTGAATAAACCTCTCTAGCCCCATATTATCATCCAAGGCGGCCAGTTGCAGACGGAGTTGGGGTGTAAGACCAAGTCGGTAAGTGGTCAGTAAGGATCGCTCATTCCATCCACTGGCTGCAGCTAGAGAGCGGAAACGAATGGCATATTCACGAGTAGACATCTTTCCTTGAGATAAATGATAAAGTTGCTCACCGGCTGATATTTCTCCATCAGGTTGACCGAACACTTCTTTGAAGTGAGATATGAAGGCTTGTATAGAACTAATGGCTGGACCGGCTTGCTTCCAGATCGTTTCGGCCCATTGGAGAGCTGGACCGGTGAGTAGAGATGTGATGAATGCTATTTTAGATTGATCAGTTGGATATAAAGTGGGTTGCATGGTAAATATAAGAGAGCATTGAAGCAAAAATCCGTTGCACTCCTCCGCCCCGCCAGAGTAGGGCGCTGGTCGGGCCATGGGACTGGAAGACGCGGGGGCCGAAGAAGCGCTCGGGGCGAACGCGGCGGCCGCAGAAGCACTCGTTGGAGGCGCTGGAGGAACGACGGCAGGAGAAGATACTAATACCCTCTTTAATGAATCCACCAGGTCTTGGAAGGGATCAGAGACACTCATGCTGTTGATGTCTATTTCGGTCCGGGCTAACTGTTACGGAAGCAGGCGGACAACAAGGTAAGTAGTGAAGCACAAGTTTAATTCAACAGCAGAGTAATAGTATAACTCAACGTGCAGAAGTGATAGAGTGGATATTTCCGTGCAGGAACGGCGAGAGGAGATTTCCGGAGAAGTTTCACACACTGTATTGAATAGGCAGGCAGGTTGACGGCACACACACGCACCACTTGGCTGAACAGGATGGCTTACGGCTCGCCCACCACTGGAGAGAAGATCTTGGCTGACTAGGAATGACACAGAGAACTGGTGAGTACGTACAGGATAGTTTTGGATCGTGACACTCGAATAGAGAAGCACTATGAATCCGCTTCGTATAAACGAGCCCGGACAATGAGAGGTGCGTGGTGAGTGCTTATGAAGCAGAGTGGCTGATGAAATACAGGTGTTCCTTATTAGAATTCTGGTGAGAGTGATCGCTGAATGATTGTGGTGGAAGAACCTGGCCAATCTGTGACAATAGACATAAAAACAAGACCAAAATACACACTGAAGGCTGCACACACAAACAGAGCTGCAACACCTCCCAGCATAAACACTTCTAATTAAGGTTGTCCTCATTACATACATTTGTCAAGATTTTAACAGAAATTTCCATTGAGAAAATGCGAAACAATTTTATATAATTTCTTAGTTCAACTGTTTGCTAAAGAAACTGAAGTGTAATGTTTGCTCTTCAACCCACTTTGTATCGTTACAATGTTGGTAGTGTGTAAATGAACAAACTGACACAAAACGCTCCAGGGCAGTTTCTTTCTTCTGCTGAACACAAAGGAAGATATTTTGAAAGTTTTAATTTTATAGTTGGAAAAGAAAAATGTTATGGAAGTCAATGGGTTCCATCAACTGTTTGGTTAAAAACATTCTTCAGAATATCTTCTTTTGTGTTCAGCAGAAGAAAGAAACTCATAGAGTTTGAACAACATGAGGGAGAGTAAATAAAGACAGGATTTTCATTTCTGCATGGACTATAGTTGGTTCATCTGGGTAATTAACAACGAATACGCTATTTTTTACAAACCTACAAATCTATTCGATGAAGTCTATACTTATACCGACGGCTGACTTTTGAGCCCATTGTATATTCAATTGTTTGTTTGCTCTGTGTATATTTCCATCACAGTATGGAGGCTCTGATTGGACTGGCACTATTATTATTCTGACACATGAGCCTTGTTTTCACCGCCGGCAAGAATCAGCGTTAATTCAGAAGCTGTTATTAGAGTCTATCTGTTTAAATTTGCATAGCGCAAAGTGGCTTGTCAAAAACACGAACTGGATTTCAACGGGTACACGTTGAATTAACGGCTGTTTGAAAGAGAAAAAAAGAAAGAAAAAAAAAAACATGACCCAGATGTTAACTGTAAAACTAGAGCTTTATAAATAGCAAGATGTGCCTTGACATTTGCAGCCAACCTACCATGACAACATTAACATGCTGAGAGAGAGAAATACGTAATGCTGAGGCTGGAGCACGCTGGTAATTCGGTTTGCTTACCGATGCCAGAGGAGGATATACTGACAGTTCAACAGTGCTAATTCAGCAGTGGAATATTCCCAGTCTCTTATTTATTCAGTGTTTATGTTAGCAGAGCTTTGATGAGATGGTGCATTAATGGTGGCATGCTATATAAAAGATCTAACCATACAACCGTTACTGTATAATGAGCAAAATTACTTATGTCAAGAGTTAAAACACAATGAAACAAATTATAGTCATTAAAAGGAACATTGTTCAGCGTGAAATGTAAAGGCTTGAGAGACGAGATAGTGCCATGACAACAGACACAGATCGGGGGCGGGGGATGTTATTATGAGTTGATGTAAATGTAATTAACGTTAGGGCCAACAAGCTAACAACAGACTTGAGTACACCAAAGCACAGGGGTGATCCGTTATGTCATATTTAATGCTGAGGATGATAATTACAGCAGCATATTTAAAACCTTTGACTGGAGAGAAACCCATACACCACCAGACAAAAGTTTCGACACACTTGACTGGACTTATGATCATGACCTTCTTCTTCTGCTGCTTATGCTTGACAGAAGTTTGGCAGAGACAAATGGGTCAATGACAGATTTCACTATTAATTCAAGAAAAATTAATCCCATATATAGGGGTGGGCGATATACACTCACCTAAAGGGTTATTAGGAACACCATACTAATACTGTGTTTGACCCCCTTTCGCCTTCAGAACTGCCTTAATTCTACGTGGCATTGATTCAACAAGGTGCTTAAAGCATTCTCTAGAAATGTTGGCCCATATTGATAGGATAGCATCTTGCAGTTGATGGAGATTTGTGGGATGCACATCCAGGGCACGAAGCTCCCGTTCCACCACATCCCAAAGATGCTCTATTGGGTTGAGATCTGGTGACTGTGGGGCCATTTTAGTACAGTGAACTCATTGTCATGTTCAAGAAATCAATTTGAAATGATTCGAGCTTTGTGACATGGTGCGTTATCCTGCTGGAAGTAGCCATCAGAGGAAGAGGGTACATGGTGGCCATAAAGGGATGGACATGGTCAGAAACAATGCTCAGGTAGGCCGTGGCATTTAAACGATGCCCAATTGGCACTAAGGGGCCTAAAGTGTGCCAAGAAAACATCCCCCACACCATTACACCACCACCACCAGCCTGCACAGTGGTAACTGGTAAGGCATGATGGATCCATGTTCTCATTCTGTTTAAGCCAAATTCTGACTCAAACATCTGAATGTCTCAACAGAAATCGAGACTCATCAGACCAGGCAACATTTTTCCAGTCTTCAACTGTTCAATTTTGGTGAGCTCTTGCAAATTGTTGCCTCTTTTTCCTATTTGTAGTGGAGATGAGTGGTACCCGGTGAGGTCTTCTGCTGTTGTAGCCCATCCGCCTCAAGGTTGTGCGTGTTGTGGCTTCACAAATGCTTTGCTGCACACCTCGGTTGTAACGAGTGCTTATTTCAGTCAAAGTTGCTCTGGAAACTGAAACAACACACACATAGGAAACTGGAACTAAAGGAAATGGAACAGAATGTCAAAATAAAAGAAGACAACAGTACAGAACATAACGGGTTACCGTTATTGTACATAAAAAAAACAAAAACAATACAAGCTTTTCTTCATTATGGTACCAGGACAATTGCACGGTATCTCCCTGAAATTTTTGATCACCACATAATTCCCATACTTTATTTTCGTTGTGTTGATCACTACTATTCTAAAAAAGGTATGATTCTAACACTAAAGAATATGTAGGTGTGTAAAAACCTTTGACTGGTAGCTTACATGTGTAAATTCTATCATAATATTGTTTTATTAATCAACGCAGACGTGTATCAAGTTAAAATGCTTGAAAAGAGATTAGCTTCATCTGTCTGATCTCATTTTGCTTGTTTCATTGCGTTTTGCAATCTTCATCAGAGGTCTTACTGTAAACAACAGAATCCATATTCAAACATTATTTGCACCTTGTTGCTTGACAAGCTTTGACAATCAATTTTGCAGGGGAGAAATAACCCTGTCATGCTTTTTACTGCCATTAAACAGAGCTTGAATGCTAACAATCTCTAACACCTGCAAGTAAAGTAGCTGAATAAAACAATGTGTATTGCAAAATCTAGCATAAAATGTGTTTTACATTTAAAAAATGCTGTTAAACGGAACCGATATAATTCATTCCAGATGAACAAACACCTCACGCAGAGATATCACACACATTGGCTGCTCGCTGCTTTTGGCCACTAATTCTGCTGTTGGGTTTTTGGTCATCCCGAAAGCTCTCAAAAAGGTTAATCTGAAATATCCGCTGGAATATGAGTCAATCTAAAGAGCTGGCGGGAAATACGCTGGGCTGAGCTGGTTAATGTGGAGACAAGAGTGCCAGCAGGGGATTTGCAGGAATTTCCTTGTCTCCATTCAAACTCCAGCCTGAGCGGGGCTGTCGAGGAACAGGCCTGATTATGCCTTCGCTCGACAGGAGCCGCCATCGCAACACAAGTGGAGACAGCACCAGCTCCACCACTGAGACACAGTGCATTCTGGGAATGTGCATTTGGGTCACTTTGACTGCTCCAGCGCTTGACAGATAAATCACACTGAGTACTCAAGTGATGGAGCGGGTTCCCGCTGCTCCATTTTTATGTACACATGCAGCAGAGGTGTAAACAGTACAGGGTAATCATTACTGTAATACTCTAAAGAAAAAAAAAAGTTGTCACATTTTAATTGTGCTTAAAGTCAATTAAAGTCACCATGAAATCAAAATGTACAATTCTTGCTTTTTAATAGGGAATTGCAGTGTTAATTATAAATGAATTGTGTTTTAAATTCGTGTTCTTGGTCATCTTGAATCAGAATAAGCCCTCCCTCTTCTCTGCTCTGATGACGAGGGCCGGGCAACCTGTCACTCACATGAGATCCACCAATAGTAAACCACCACCATCCAACCATCAATCAATTCTCTACGGACATAATCAAGCCCCGCCCTAAATTTCTTCTTAACGTTTTACTCTGATATACGTCACAACAGGGAAAAAAAGACTCACAACTTCCATTTCATTCTAACTTTAAAATCCCCCTGTAGTCAATCATTTTATCCCTTAAAACTCATCTTTGATCACCAAGATAACACATTTAAAAAAAAAAAACTCTACACGCTTGCCTCATTTAGTATATGCGGTTCTATGAATAAACAATCACACGTTGATCTGATTGGTTACAAGGTAGTTTGTGATGTCAGAAACACCAGCGATTTCAAACCGTGTTTTTGAGACTGTCTTTGGTTCACTGGACTATAAGTATTTAAAAAAATAAAATAAAAATGCACCAATGAAAAAAATATGCAGATGAGATTTTCCTTATTAAGAAACTTTGATGTTTCAAACTAAAAATCCCCTTAATTTTCTTAATGCACTAACACTAGGATCTAGGGAACACCAGTACATTCAAAGCTCCAAGTTATGGATGTTTGACATTTGAATACTGTTGTGTATAGACTGACTGTCAAGTTTTCTTCAGAAAAATCTATAATTAAAACATATTACTTCAGGTCAAAGACTGTGAATGATGAGGCGTTTCTTCACAAGCGTGAATGGCCATAGATGTGGCCAATGACATTTCACAATGAAATGGATTTCATTGGCGGTTTTAAGTAGCTGTTAAGTAACATTCACTGGAGCATACATTGATTGGCCTGTTATTGGAGTAAGACTTTTGTCAAGACACCATGCAAAATATGTCCTTTGTGCTAAGGTCTAAATCCAGTTTATTTCTAAAACAGGTTTTCGCTGTACAACAGCTGTACTCGAATCAACCTGCAATTCCCAGTAAACTAAATAATAGACTAGATCAAAACTCACCCATGTGACTCAAAATCAATTTCAGTAAGCGAAAACATTAGGGTTTACGTGAAGGGCAAAGGTCATTGGTGTTACTTAAAAGGTCGAACATGTGTCTCTACTCTTGTTCCAGTTGAAAGCCTATTGTGAATGGCTGGCTGTAGCCAAATGTGTCCAGAAGTCTTACATAGTGTTTGATTTAAAGTCCCTCTGTGTTGAAAATCAAGTTTTTAACGTTGTTTATGTCTATGTGGTGTTTTTAATATGCTTTAAGACACATGTGTAAGTTCATAAGTCGACAGCATTTCTGAGTATTTTCTGCTTAAAACTGCAGTGAACCAAAGACAGTCTCAAAAACACGGTGTGAAATCGCTGGTGTTTCTGACGTCACAAACGACCTTGTAACCAATCAGATCAACGTGTGATCGTCAACCAGTGGATCTCTGAGTGAGTGAGTGAGTGGAGGCGGGGCTCATTTGCATATTCATAGAACCGCGTATACTAAATGAGGCAAGGGTGTCGAGTTACATTCAAGATATTTTAAGGCATGGTTTTTTTTTTTTCAATGAAAAAACTTTTAAATATGTAATTTTGGTGATCAAAGAGGAGTTTTAACGGATACAATTATTGAATACAGGGGGACTTTAAGGTTTGTAGCCCAAACACATAGTTTATACCATTATAAGTAATGCTGCACTGATACATTGCTATAAGTTTCTTTTTTTGAAGTTATGGATAAGGTCTTGAATGATATTTTCATAAAGAAACTTTAATTTGGCTATTGGCTGGGTGAATGTCACGAAACCTTCCAAAAAAATGTCATAAGACCATTAATATATTTGCCTTTCGGATATATATATATATATATATATATATATATATATATATATATATATATATATATATATATATTGAATAATAATTATTCTCCAAAATATCTCATTGTTATTATGCAAAAAAAAAATCCCTCATTCAGGTACAACAAACTGATTTTAACTTTCGAGGTGAAGTGATCTAGACATTTTTGATTGATACTTCCACAAACAAAATGAACTGCATAAATGTTAAAAATAAACGTAGCTTTCGCCTGTGGGTGTACTCTGGGAATCTTTGGTGAAATTTGATGGCAAAATTGACAGTCAAGGGACATATCCTACAGGCTGTACACCACATAACTGAGCTTAATATAAGTTATGACTGTGGTGCTGTTTTTTCTCTGAAAGCACTTTAGGACCTTTTCTATGGGCGGGAGAGCGCACTGTCTTTACTGCTGACTCCTGAGTCTACAGCACAACACTCAGAGACAGGACTGTCTTCTGCTGGCCATTACTTCATCACTCACACACAGCTCTGTAATGACAGAGGTAGCCATCCACTATGCACTTCCAGAGGTAACTACACTAATCACACACACACACACACTACTCTGACCATTGTTCACCAAACAACTAACTGCACCATCCAATCAGACTCACGTTATACACAAAGCACATCATGCACATTGTTATCACAGCAGTGTAAGATGTGTCTGGAGGAAGACAACAGCAATACGTTACTGAAAGCTCAAGACAATGCAAGCTTCCTTTCACAATCAATACAAAAAAATACTGTACAATAAAGTTACATAAGTGAGAATCACCACTGAGAATAATGAGAATTATAAAAACAAATGTGCATTACGGTAATGAGCATTTGGGAGAAAATGTGCACAATGAAAATGTTTCAAAAAGCAAGGCAAAATACAAAACAACTGCTAAACAAAAAGAAAGAAATTGGTAAAATGACATTAAGATTTGTTTTCAGAGAATATAATGTTATGTTTATTTTTCTCACCCCATTAGCAAAATATGTATCGTCTGAAAAAAGGGCTTATTTTACGCTATTTTTAAATTATTCTTGTTTTAAAGTCACTATGAAATCAATATTGCTAATTCTTGTATTTTCTTCTTAAAGGCACCATGTAATGTTTGGCCCTCTATCAGCTAAAAATAAAAACTGCATGCATTCTGCGGAAGAACATTGTTTTGGTTGTGCTTCGGCTCTGTGTGACGGTGCGGATGAATATGATTCTTTATCATAACTAAAGAGAGAGAGATATCCTCCTGCTCATAAAACATTCACTATAGGCTTAAGAGAAATAACCAGTTTAGATGGACAGATCTCAAGCTGACTAACTGAAGACGTTACTGTAGTTTTAGACATTAATAAACACAATACTTCCTTGAAAATAAACTCTAGCACAACCACCATAATGAACTGATCTTCACAATAGATAATGCTTTACAGTGATCTCTGTTAGAGAGAGACATATGACAGTTTATCTGTTCAATAAAACACTTACTCTCCTGTTGAGTAATAAAACACCATCATCTCCACCTCGCTTTTACAACACTGCAATCCCTCATTCTTCATCTCCTAAAGCCAAGCTGATGTTGATTCTTGTTTTATTACCAGCTCTGTCTCTCTCTCACACACACACACACACACACAACTAACCTCTGCCACTCCGACAACATGAGACACACACACACACACACACACACACACACACACACACACACACACACACGTTAAAGGAGCCAGAGCAACTGTACTCTATTTTCGGATATGACAAGACACACACGGGCGAGTGATGCAGGTGTGTTTGCAGGTATTTTGTTAATGTTGAACATGAAAAGTTGGATGCACAACCATGCAATCAATTCCCATGAACAAACTCAAGTCCCGTCCTACATGTTTTCTTGTTCCAGAGGACTGGAAATTCATTTCCATTTCACTTGGATATATTTCACTTGGATATATGACACAATAGGGCAGAAAAAATCATCGCAACTTCGGTTTCATGCCAACTTTCAGGATATTGAGATATTTTTGCAAGACAAAAATTCTGATTCGAAAGATAAAAAAAACAGACTACATTTCCTTACCACCACAATGTCTGGATGTTTGTCAGTGGTTGCCAGGGCGTTTTTATTGAGTTGCTAGGGTCTTTTGCCTGTTTTATGATTTGACAACCCAACCACACAGAAAATTAATAGCACACATTTGCAGCATCATTCATGTCCATAGCACACAATAATAGCATATTTTATTCTTAAGGGTTTGTCCATATCACTAACCCTAAATATAAGCAGTAGTATCAGTGCATCTTACGTTAGCAAACACCGCCAAGAATCAATCATGTAAAAAAGAACAACAAAAAACAGCATTGCAGGTGATGCGTCAAAACTGATTCCTCTGCATTTGGGAGACGAAAGCACAGCTAATGAAAAAGTGGACAGTCGCTGCACTGATATATGATGGAATTATCATGGTACTGAAGCAAACGCTAGCTGGGAAATAATCCTCTTTGCTAATAAAACAGGTGGAGTTAAAGACGGCCAATATTGCGCTATCATGACCCAAAGCATTCAAGCCCCTCCGTTTAATTGCTTTGGAATTGTTTCTTTATCAGCGGTGTGAGCGATCACTGAAAATACCAATTTAGCATACTAATTTAAATAAATACTTTAGACTACAAACGCTTCCCAAGAAGCAAAATGATTTTGTAAATGGTAATTTACGAGTCTTCAGACTTTTTAATTATAGCTTTGCTGAAGGTATACTCCTGCTTTATTGAAATGCTCCAGTCAGCGTGTGGAAAATGAATTAAAAAGTAACCAAGACGAGGAAATTCAGATGATATTTTTCACGCAAATGGATTGGTCTCATCACATTTCAGATGAGCGTTTGGGAAAGAGATTTCATGGTTCGGGCACATTGCTAATCTGTGAGAATACATCTATTCTTATCTCTTTTTTTCCCCTTTTTTCTGTAGTTCATGTAGCTTAAAGGAACAGTTCACCCCCCCCCCCAAAAAAAAAGAAAACTAAAAAATAATATGGACTACCTTAAAAATACTTCATGGTGTGTTTTTTTGTTTCTTTTTTTCTTACTTGCATCAAAAAAGCGAGGCTAGTATATTCCTCGAAATTGACCTTTTTGTGACTGTAAGTGAATTATGACATTATCCAAACTATTCCTTTAGCTGCTACAGCTCAGCACTAGCAAACATAAACAGAGGGGAAATATACTCACTAAGTCTCTTTGGGTAAAAGCTTTGGGTAAAAACAACATGTCACATAAGCAAGGATGTTTATCTCCATCTGAAACCAAAGCCTCTTTGTGATCTTGCTCAATGCAGTTTGCTCACATAATCACATTTATCTGAGATGAAACCAGTTTGCTTACAGTCTTCAACATATATTTGAAGAAATGTGCATAGCGGAGAGCTTATACGAGTTGGATACAGATGGAAATATATATTTGGCTTTTTTTGACAGTGCTAAATATGATTGTGGAAACATAATCAGGAAGTGACACGAGCCAGATTACAGGCCATGGCTCTGATGCAGTCAGATACAACTTTTTTAATAACAATCACAAAAATAAGCATACAAGTATGTGGTTACGAAGTGGAAAGCACTTTACAATGAGGTTTAAAAAGATCACATTGTCTCAAGCCAGTGAAAAAACTAACATATAAGAAAAACCCTTTCTCTAAAATAAACGAAGGCAATCTAGCTGACAACATTAATCAAGACAACATGCCTGCATGTTCACCGTACCTTGACTAATAAATACATTATTTCATCTTTTAAGAACCTAATCTCATAGAAATCATACTTAATGAGAACCTATTTTTACCCATAACGATTAATGAGAACAAAAACATCACAATATACTTTGTTCCTTAACAATGTGCCTCCTAAAATTATTTATTTTTGCTAAATTCTTAAGGTTGTGAAATATTGCCTTATATTAAATCTGCTTTGGTACAGTAAGTATATGGCACAATGCCAACATAAGTGACCTTCTCATCTGAGCTGCGTCCACCGCTGTAACCGCTCGTCAATGTGAAAATGTTTGAGATGACCAATCAGATCAAAGTAGGCGGGGCTTTAAGTTCACAGAAGCAGCTTCAGTTAACGGCCATAAAGTGCGAGATAAGATTTAAGTTGCTAAACTAAACATTTAATATGAGTGGTGCAGGAATGACGATTCCATAGGCTTTTGAATTATCGCAAAAAGCAAGCTCTGTGATCAACAAACGTTTATGAACCCGGAAGAGCTGCACTGTGTTTACTACGTCAACAGCGTAGGAGTCTGACACTGACTAGAAGAACAAGTTGAGCAACTCAACTCAGAACAGTTGCTAAGCTTGAAAAGGCCTAGCCTGAAAATTTGAAGTGATTTTAACAGCTTTAAGTTTGAAGGTTTTCAGTTTGTAATAGTTTTAAGTTTTAGTTTATTAGTTGTAAAAGCTAGCTAGCTAAGAAAGATAGATAGATAGATAGATAGATAGATAGATAGATAGATAGATAGATAGATAGGTGTGGCTATGCTGTTGCTAAGTTATTTGGGGTGGTTGCCAGGGTACTTAGGGTGGTTGCTAAGGTGTTGCTATGCAGTTGCTAGTTTACTCAAGGTGGTTGTTATGCGGATGCTAAGTAATTATGGGTGGTCACTAGGGTGTTGCAATGAAGTTGCTATGGTACTCAGGCTGATTGCTAGGGTGTTGCTAGGGTACTCAGGTTGGTTGATAGATAGAAATATTACAATGGAAGCATATATAGATAGATTGATAGATAGAGGTGTTGCTATGTGGTTGCTAGGGTACTCAGGTTGGTTGCTATGTGGTTGCTAAGGTATTCAGGGTGGTTGCTAGGGTACTCAAGGTGGTCGCTATGGTGTTGCTATGCGGTTGCCAGGGTTCTCAAGATGGTTGTTATTTTTGTTTTGTTTTTGCACACAAAAAGCTATTGTCGCTTCATAACATTAATGTTGAACCACTGGAGTCACTGCAAGAATGTCAACCATTTTTTCAAGACAAGTAAAAGCTTTAAAAAAAAATCACGAGGGTATTACTGGTATGTTTTATGTTGTAAAATAAAAAATAAAACATGAACATATCTTGACTTGTGTGCACCACAGACCTTATTTCAGGAATTTCACCAAAATGGCATTAAAAAAACAACAACATTAGCAATGACTTAAACTGCAACTCGTTTCCGGGTTTTGGTGTCTAGAAATACATCAATCCCTGCACCACTCTATACTCGACAGGTGTTTTTTTTGTCTAATTTCACCATTGAATTGAAAATATAATTCAGTTGATTCATGTGATTTGTAACTGTCAATGTGGCGAGAAAAGAAACATTAACAAAACCGTTTTCATAATATTAAGGATAAGATTAATAAGAAATATGCACATATTGTGAATGCATTAAACAAACTCAGTAACCTAGCTTTCCTGGTAGCCTTCAGTACGTTCACTTGTCTAATAAAATGATTCATAAAACATAAATATCAGTTGACCCTATGTTTACTTTCTTCACTGACACAGACGGACATAAAAAGACAATCAATCAAAGCCCAGCTTTGGGAGGGGAAGAGAGACAGGGAAAGATAAAGAGACTGAGGGAAGAAGAGAGAGAGCAGGTGATGGAGATGAGAGGGGAAGAGCAGGAGGGGATTAGCATTATTAAAATTAATTCCTAATTACCACAGAGATATATGTTGAAGTGGAAACTATATATAACAACAACTCAAACACCTAGCATACATTTAAAATAATCTCGAAAATCAGTTGTCATGTGTAGGAATGAAACAGCTTCACAAACAGTGTTTTCAACCACACAGTATCATTATTCCCGTTGCAGTAATTCAAATGATCTCAGAAGTACTGGAACATAGTTATAAATATATGGAATATAATAGTACTGGAATATAATATAGGTTTATAGTTCAGATAAACACTGATGACTACGTTAGCGATCCAAATAGAGTAAATCACCTTTTGAAAGAAACGTGACGCTTCAAATAAAGATAAATTATATTGTAACACCAAAAGGTGAATGTTAATAATGCATTTGTCACTGAATCATTAATTCAAGCGATTCGTTCAAAAACTGCTAATTCATCCAGTAATGAAACAAGTTAATTATTTATGAGTGTCATTGAATCATTCACTCAATATATTTGTTCAAAAATGATGATTCATCCAGTAATGAAACAAGTGAAGTCATGCAACTCGATTAACAACGGTCTATTGAACCTAATAATTCTGAGAATTGCATATTTTTAATACTTGTTAGTTTATTGTGCTTTTAGCTTGCTAAATGCTAACGTTAACTCTACAGTTGTAAATGAAGTGTGGTGCATGTGGAGTTGTGGCCTATGTGGGGCATAACAAATGGGTCACTGTGAGGTTGGATGAGGGTTAGGATGTATGGACCTGTGAAGCAGCAAGGCAGCCAATGACCAATTTTAATATTCTACAAATTTAAGAATACTAAAATCTACATTTGTAGAATACTAAAATATGTCATTGTTTCTCTTTTCTTTTCTTTTCTGTACACCCAGACTAACACATGTTTCTGTCCTGTTGACAATCCACAAGAGATGCGACAGATATTCTGTAAATTCAATTGAAAAACGATCTCTTTTACCTCCTGTTTGTTCCCCGCTTGTGAACTATGCATCATTGGAGCTGCATTAGAGCAATGCAAACATGCATATGTAAATCAGACTTGAGAAATGCTCATGGTTGATGAAGCTTCATGTCGCCCTGAATCCATATTTCATAACACCACATTGTAATTTGTTCATAGGTGAGAAAACACATATCCCAGATGGGTGATACATTTATGTAACTCACACGCGTTTGCCTCCCTTCCCACTAACCATAAATAACCAATGGATGTGGCAACCCGGCTCTGAAGATTTGGTGCTGCTGGGCATCAGACACTGTAAATCTGAGAGTAAGGTTGTGTGGGCTTGCCAGATAAAAACGATGGGCTCTGTTTTATCGTACCACTGTTTGTCTTACCATTCAGCGCCAGCGACGGATTTGGGAAATTTGTCACTGATTGTTGGCGGCTTTCTCTCATATTTGCTGAGTTAAGGGTGAAACCATTGCAGCATTACAACATATATTTTCCTCATTCGATAAGCTTGTGGAGATAAGCTTCACAATACTCTAAGACTGACTCAAGACTCCAGAAATGGATAGCTGGGAAAATCTTTGTAGATGGTGCCTTTATGAACTCTTGACATTTTGAAAGAAAGAAACAGACATTTGGATTAGAAATTAATATTGCATCAGTAGCATGATATATTTTTACCAGCTCAAGAAAATGAGTACTGGATATTATGGATGTATTTATGAAAATAACATGTTGCATAACATGGTTGAATAAATATTTTTTTTCTCAAGAATATAGCCATTTTGTTAATTGTCTGTCTACTTGAAAAAGTATCACTGATGTTTACAAAAAAAAACAGCAAAAGTCTATTTCCCCGTTTTAGAAATGTTCAAATTGGAAGAGTGCATATTTTAGTCAATACTTCTTTTAAATGAATGTCAGAATGCATTTGTTAATGAATAGCATATGTTATTAATCTTATTGTGAACGATTCATCTGTGCATATGTTTATTTTATTATTATTTTAATGTTGTCCAATTTTTTTTTGATTATTTACCTAAAGAGTCTTTAAGTGAAATTACAAACTTCTCTGGTAATATATACAGGATTCCTACAATCATTTAGTCCTCTTTCAAGCTGCATTCAGATATGCCTCCAACCATTCAACAACCGTTGGACAGAACCAAGTACAACACTACCCTTTTCGCCATTTTCAATCATGTTTCACTCACATGTACATCAAAATATGGAAGAAAAGATCTGCCGCTAATTCTGTTACATTGCGACTTTAAAATATGGCGTCACATTGGTTGATTGATTGAGTTGTTGGGTTAATTTGTTAAAGTGGCCATTAAGTACATACTAACAAAAGGTGAAAAGCAGTATTGGGGACAACCAAACAAACATGAACGTTTGACTTAAAGTGGCCCAATTATGCAGTTTTAAAGGTTCCTAATTTTGTTTTTGGAGGTCTCCTACAATAGGTTTACGTGCATCCAAAGTAAAAAAAAAAAAAAAAAAAAAAAAAAAAAAAACTTTTCTCATAATATACACTGCAGCATCAGCTCTTTTTTCACAGAGTCTGAAACAGTTCAATCAAGGATTCTGTCTTTCTAAACCCCTCATTTTCAAGAGCCTGCTCTGCTATGATTGGTCAGATGGCTCAGTCTGTTGTGATTGGCCAGCCGCTTACAAAACGTGTCTGAAACCAAACAGCCATTACCAGATCTGAATTTCAGCTCAGGATCTTCATCAGCTCAGGATCTTCATCAGCTCTTGATACACAGTGACACAAACATTGATGATGCCGTAGTTTTACCGTATCATTTCCAGCGTGAATCCTCATCCTCATTAGTGCATTAAAGGAGTAGTTTATCCTAGGTGTATAGGACTTTCTTCTTTCAGAGACGAATACAATCGGAGTTATATTAATAAACACCCTGAAGCTATAAGCTTTATAATGGCATTGGACTGAAACCATCAGATTGAAGCTCAAAAAAGTGCATCCATCCATCATAAAAGTGCTCCACACTGCTCTGGGGGTTAATATGAAGCAAAGCCATACGTTTTTGTAAGAAAAATATTCATATTTAAAACTTTATAAAGTAAAATAACCAGCTTCCGGGCAAACGAACATATGGATTCAACTTAAGCCTAAAGCGCAACTTATGCGAGTAATGTGACGTACTGCTGATATTTACGCTACTCCATGACGCACTACACTACTTCCGACGTCATAAGTTGCGCTTTAGCCGTAAGTAGACTGAGTATGGCCATTTGGCCGGAAGCAAGAATTTTACTTTGTAAGTTACACACACTCATTTCTCTAAACGTTGACCTTTGCAGACCTTTTACCTACACAAACAGCTATTTTACTCACTACATGAAAGTGAATATCTGAAAAAGCAGAATAGGGGCACTTAAAGATAAAAGAGGATCTCTTTGTTTATCTTTCTTTTGTTTTTGTAAATGAACAACTAACATACAACTCTCTGTACCAATGTTAATTAATTTTTTAAATGTGATATAATGTTCCTCAAAGACAGACAAAGGTCAGTACACAGAGAATGACCCAGCTATGGGTTTAATACTGGAGATGTTGAGGGCAATGCATCACTAACAACTGACGAACCATGGACTGGGGATTTGTTTGCAGCTACTCTGGGAAGCTTCATCTACATTCATCCACCAGTCGCCGACACGCATACTGTACTGCATTTCCTCCATTAGAAACCACTGGACACGGTTGGGAAGAAAGTGGGCCACAAACAGACAAAGAGTGCATTTCCCCTGGGAGCCATGGCACATGTTTCTAAATCTTTTGTGGTAACACATACATTCTGTGCCTCTCCACTACTTCCTATTTCAATAAACTGTAGGCAACAAAAGCTCAGACTAGCCTAGTAAAATGGGTTGAGTCACATATTGCACGCTTAGAATAAATGCGCTTTGAAAAATTTCACAGGCATATTTATGGACGAGGAACAATTATCACTGCAGGGCACAATGTCCTTGTGTTGAAATAAGAGAGATTCCTGCAGATCTGAGCAATTGACCCATCATGCAAATGTATCGTCCATTCTTGCCTTTACAGAAAATATATCCGAGTATTTGCATGATTTCATCTATTCAGACTCTTGCTATTCAAGGTAAAAGCATCTCCACTAAATGAAAAGCATTCGTCAGACCATATGTGGTTTATGTTCTGGGTCATGCAAGGGTCAAAGCAAGCATGATGCCAGATACATCTGACAACATTAAAGTCTATGAGCAGATTATCCAAGTATTCTATTAGAGGAAATGGGGATATATTTAAAGCAGATTTGTAATGAAATTTTTCTGGGCTGCTTTATAAACCGAGTGTACAGCAAATTTTCAGGAAGCGGTTTTAAGGAATTGTTGTACGACCTAAAACATTGCATACTAGCTCTAACCAAAACCTATATATCTGCCTGTAGGCATCATAGGTGCACTCTTGACGAGAACACTGTTCCAAATATTGCCACAAAAAAATGTAGAATCTCACCAATACATACTGTATTAATCATCTAATGTACTATGAATATTGAGCTATTTGATCATCCTACTCATTTGACATACCATTTTTTTTTTGAGTACTGTAGCAAGGATGTATGCATATTCTGATGTAAAATGTAATTTAAAGTCCCACTGTGGTGAAAGTCAAGCTTTTAATGTAGTTTATATGTCTATGTGGTGTTTTTAATATATAAGATTAACAAAGTGCAAACTCATAAGTCAACACGATTGCTTTGTATTTTCTCCTTAAAACTGCAGTGAACCAAAGACAGTCTCAAAAACACGGTTTGAAATCGCTGGTGTTTCTGACGTCACAAACGACCTTGTAACCAATCAGATCAACGTGTGCTCGTCAACCGGTGATCTCTGAGTGAGTGAGTGAGTGAGTGGAGGCGGGGCTCATTTGCATATTCATAGAACCGCACATACTAAATGAAACAAGTGTGGAGAGTTACATTCAATAGATTTTAAAGCATGAAGATTTTTTTTCCCACGAAAAAAACGTTAAATATGTAATTTTGGTGATCAAAGATGAGTTTTAAGGGATAAAATTATTGACTACAGGGGGACTTTAACATACTGTGCCTCGCTACATGATTAATTGAATTAAAACCGAAAGCACAACATGGCTTAATTAAATATATTCGTTGCATGTTTTAGAGTGAAGCGCAGCAGTGTGTTCATTTACACACGATCAGCTCCTTATCCACCGGTGATATGTTACAGTTCACAGTCAATGCTGCTCCACATAACCTCCATCTCTCAGTTTGAGTCACTTTAGTGTGCATTTGGGAATGCAACATTCACCAACCATCTTCCCATACTTGAAATCAAAAGTGCTAATCAACAAAAGAAAAGATTTCTACTATTAACAGGCTACAGTTTACTTCAACAAGAGAACATATTCTTAATTCATCCTTCAAGCACAACTTTTATCAGAAAAAACTGAATTGCAGTTCCCCCCAAATCAGCCCTACATGCCATGGTAAAGACACGCGCCAGACATGCCTTGTTCTCTGTTCTGGTTTCAACAGTCAAGAAATAATCCACAAACAGAAATCCTGAGTGCCTTGTAAAAAGCATTTATAATGAGGGAACACAAGATGAACCTTGTGCTTGTCAGTTCTCCTGAAAATCAAGAGCATCTGCTGATTGTACCGAGCAAAACAAGTCCAGTAAAACTGGGATAAGGGTGTTGTTGGCTAAAGGGAATATAGGGTGAAAATGCTGTGTTCTTAAAGGGATAGTGCACTTAAAAATAAAGGTTCTGTCATTATTCACTCACTTTGCTTTCTTCAATGGAACAGAACAGGAGATGACAAACGCAGTCACCATTCATTTCCACTCCATCATTTTTCCACACGATGAAAAGTGAATGGTGACTGCGGATGTCAGTCTCCACATTCTGCCTTTTGTGTTTCACTGAAGAAAGAAAGTCAAACGAGGTTGAAACAAAACAAAGGAGAGTAAATTATGACAGAAGTTTTATTTGAGGGTGAATTATTCCTTCATTTCTCAAAAACAAGTGTCTCATTTTATTCCAATATACGTACAGTTCCTACAGTTATTCCCATTGCACAGATAAATGATGAACAGCTAAAGCATTCAAGCTCCCAGGCAATGCTGCAACTTCCTAAACCTTAAAACGAATGTTGATTTTAACATAATGCAACAAAACATTCATCGTATTTACTTTCTTAGATTTGTTCCTGGTCTTAAGGCCAGAGGGCGATAACGTTCTAACGAAATCCTTCTTAATATAAAAGAATAGCAGAGTCCACGGCACAACTATAATGATATAATGGCACAGAGGAACGATATAGTTGGAAACAAATTCAGAATGAATTTTCCAGTTGAAGAGCGATAAAAACATTGACAGCCAATCAGAATTCATCTTGCTTTAAAGAGCTCGAGCATTTAAAGCGACAGATGACAAAACAGCAGCGAGTGCTTAGAATAAACAGAATGATATCATCCGCTGGTGTGGACGTTAATATAGTTTTAGATATCTTTATAGTTACTGTTCTTGGTGTGAACGGGCCTTTACTGTGCATGATTCATCAGTGCAGGCTAAAAAATACTCTCATTCTACAGTAATTAATAACATTTTAAATATTATGCTTATTTCTAGGGGTGTAACGAGACCCGCATGTCACGATTCGATACATATCACGATACTGAACTCATGATATGATATTATTGCAATACTCCAAGACATGGTAAAAGGTTAACAAAAAAAACTTGAATAAAATGCTAAATTTGGTTTTATATTGTGTGTAAATGAGTAGGCTTGGACTTGGAAACCCACAGGACAATAGAGACACCAGAATAACAATATTCATGATTCTGAAGATGAAAATACTGAATTATTGTAGATGAATATGCTTGAACTCTGTCACTGACTAGATATATTTAAAATAATGTAGGACACTTTTACTGGTAACATCAGACATCTGGCATTATCAGGACACCCAAATATTCCCTCATTGCATTATTATACATTATATTCAACATTATATATAAACCAGTTTAATGTAGTACTGACACTAAAACTCTGTAAAGTTGAATTTTATCACGCACATTAATTTTCATTTTGGGTGAATTACACACAATACACATATCGTCACTATCCACGGCTGCTGTAAAATACAGTAAACACAAAAACTGACATTTTCTTGTATTGGGAATGTTTTGGGAAACTTTTCTGAAATGACTTTTCATCCAGACTGGGTTTCCAAACTAATCCTTTCCATTTGCCTGCATGTGTTATTGATCAAAGTTCCGTTCTTTAATGCTAACCTTTCACCAATCAATGGATAAAACCTTGCCTAAGTTCCCTTAAATACATAATGGAAGAACATGGATTGTGAATCCTGTAACAAGTTGACTTTAAATCAAAAAGTATTTAAGGCATAGTACTGTATATGGAAGTAATATAATGCCAAATGTTTTTGAAACAAAAGCCTGTTGAATTGCACCACTTGAAAAAAATATGCATTGCATTAACCATGCTTGCATTTTAATGCATTGTATTTTTAGGACTTGCATTTTTTATTGGCACAAATTTGACATGGTTGAATATTTAAGCTGTGAATATTTCAATTCAAAACATTTCAAACACATTTTCATTAATAAAATTAAATAATCCTTATTCACCTTTCATATTTCACTTCCAAAATATTCAAACTGTTTAAAAATACAACCTATAATATTCAATTTTCTGTCCATTTTATTTCGCTTTACAAATTCGCTTCCACAAATTCAGTGGTTCAAAATCGACAGTAAATTCAACATTGACATCCAGGAACTGCAGGAAAAGCAGTGGATTACCGAGCGTAATGTCCATCTGCTGTTAGTCACCTCACCAGCAGGGGGTGCAAGCGCGTGTTGTTGACGAAGACCGAGCAATTCATTCATTCATAAAAACACATTTATAGAAATGTAAGTGTATTTGTGATTATTATGAGGGCTGTTTTTATGTTTAGATCTTTTGAATTTTTTCAAACAATTTATGCACAATTGCCTAATGAATATTATAGGTTGTATTTTTAAACAATATGGATTAAAATGGATTGAATATGGATTATTGAATTTTTAATAATAAAAATGTGTTTGAAATGTTTTGAATTGAAATATTCACAGCTTAAATATGCTTAAGCTTAAAATGCAAGCATGGTTAATGCAATGCATATTTTAGTGCAATTCAACAAGCTTTTTGTTTCAAAAACATTTGGCATTATTTTACTTCCATAATAGTAGCCCAACGGCAAAATGAATAGAAATACTGTGACCATTTAATGGTTTGTAGCAACTTATATCTGAAGATATCTGCAAACTTGGCTTCAAATGTGGCTCATACATGAAACTACGTGAATTAAAAACAAGAATTGTTATGCTACACTTCATATCATCCCTTTAATTCACCACACTTTAGGTTACAAAACGAGAAGATCCAGCCATTGCTTCACCTGTTTGCACATTACATCTTACTTTCCAAGCCTCTTTCCCCATCCTCCATTTCACTTTTCTCTAGTTTGCCTCCTCTCCAATCCCCGATTCATTCCCCATCTCCCATGTGCACCTATACTTGAGACGCCCTATGCAAGGTAATGCGTAAATATTATTTGTTCAGATCAGTAGCGTGGTTGCCAGCGGTTTTAGACTACAATACAGTACCTGATTTCTGTTTTTGCAAATTACATGTTTCAAGGCAAGTGCTGATAGACCCAATCTGATAAAGAATCAATTTAGCTTGATTCTGGCACAGAAATTGCAGGATACAATGCAGCTGGTCTGTCTGCTCTTCGGATGACAATTCAAACACAAGCTAGCGTTCCCCAGACACACAGCACTGTCTTTGCCAAGTACACTGAGGCTTGGGAATTTCTCATAATGACTTTATTTCCTTGTCTCCTTCACCCAGGCCACTGTGACACTGACCCATAACGACAAATTCATCACTGTACACTTCTTAGGGACCAAAGCGAGCCGTCTATTTTTGTAATGACCTCAATTCCGAGGTAAGCCTCTATATGTGGCATTATATTAAAGATTCAAACTTGCAGAAATTACCTAATTAAAGAACAAATGGCTCATTAGGCAGTTTTATAATACGCACAAGTACACCAAGTAAACCAATTGTTCACCCCAGAAATACATTTCTATCATGATTTACTCAAAATCTTGTACAATTTTTTTTTTTTATGAAAGAAAAGATGACATTTGAACAATGAATTTACTGAGAAAAACAATATAAGCAACATGATTAGCATCTTCCAGGGAGGTCGGTTCATAATTGATTACTTTTTTGGCATATGTTCTCTCTTTCTTTGATTTTATATTAAAACATTTTCCTAGAGAAATTTGGGGCACAAACTCATTTTCAGTTTGTGCCAAATTAGGACGAATTCTGGGCAACTCGTCTCTCTAAAGATCATTCCAGCTAATCAGAAAAAAACAAGAACTCATTTCACACGTTCATTTACACGCCTTAGCATGTGACCGATTAATGTCTTATTAATATTCTGTGCTCTTTATGCTGATATGTTGGTGCGGTCACAGGGGAATAGGCTACTCTAATAAGCGAGGTGGTTTTGGGAAGCATCTGTGCACAGATGGGCTGTAAGCTTCATAAAGGACAAGGACTGTCTTTAAAAAGGCCTTGCCAACCTGGCCTTAGTTATAAATAGACTTCGCTAGAGACGCATCAATGCTACCAGCTACAAACTATCAAGAAGTATTACCACTTTTAATAGCTTTAGACGCTCCTTAATCTTAGGCCTTTTTCACAAACACAAAGAATTCCTATGTAAATCGCAAAAACTTTCTTAGTCCCCCTGTTGTCAAAAATTTTACCCCCTAAAACTCATCTTTGATCACTAAAATTACATATTTAAATGTTTTTTCCTTGAAAAAAACTAAAAATTCTTCATGCCTTAAAATATCTTGAATGTAACTCGACACCCATTCCTCATTTAGTATATTTACACGGTTCTATGAATATGTAAATGAGCCCCGCCTCCACTCACTCACTCACTCAGAGATCCACTGGTTGACGATCACACGTTGATCTGATTGGTTACAAGGTCGTTTGTGACGTCAGAAACACCAGCGATTTCAAAGCGTGTTTTTGAGACTGTCTTTGGTTCACTGCAGTTTTAATATACTCAATATAAAATACTCAGCAATTGTTTTGACTTTTGAATTTGCACATGGTTTGTCAAAAAGCATATATATATAAAAAAAAACACGACTTTAAAAGCTTGATTTTTACCACCAGGGGACTTTAAGAATGCTTTATAAACACGGTGTAAACGGTTCACAAAACCATTCTTGTGTAAATTGCTGTACTTAGAAACGATTTTAACAAACATTAATTTTGCTTGCATTTTATTTTTAAGATCCAGTGACTCTTAGTACCATGAAACATGAAAATAAATCAATAATAATCACATATAGGGCGAGTCCATCTAAAGTGGTCCAGTGAATGCTACTTGACCATTTTAGTTTTCTTTATTTTTTTCAGTGATTACTTCTATGTATTGATATTCCAAAACCATCAGTTTTAAGTTTTCGCTCAAGTAAATGAGCAAAATTAACTGTGTGGCAGCACTTTCTGGATTTCCACCATGACATTAGTTTTTAGTACATATAAAAAATAAAAACGGTCAATCAACCAGCTTTACAATTTTTGGACCACCTTGAGATGGAATGACCATATGTGTACTCAAAACTAATGTGATTAAGGATTAAATCAGGGTCAGTGTAATGATCAAAATACATAAATATTGCATGTGGAGGAGAAGCGAGTTATCTTGCAGCTGAGGTTCTGAGTGTTCATCTCTGGGAGTCCGGAAGGAACTCAAACATTTAATTATTAATGCCGTCATATGAATGGAGATTAGATGGTGTACACTTGATTTGATGAAGTCTACAGGTCATACTAAAGGTCAAAAAGTGATTCATAATACTAGATTTTTACAATATCTGACTAAAATACAAGCATGTATGTGGTTAGATATGTTGATCTGAGTGTTTGAAATATTGCATAAAACATTTGTGAATAAATCACTGTTTCCATCCCACGTGGAAGTTTTTCCCTCCATCATAAATGAGTCTCAGAGCGTCAGATGAAACACAATTACGCTGTCATGTTCTCATGTTCGGGTGCTGGTGTTTGGGAACTCAATCGTGTAAATTAAACCGAATCATTTTGATGACAGACTTTTGACTCATGCGTTTCAATATCTGAAATGCTGTGATGCGATTGGTTCGCTGGTTAGTCCCGTTATCCAATCACAGCCTCAGCCGAGGCAAAGTCACATGAGTGTTTTGTTGGGCATAGAGTGATTTATTCGGTAAACGTGTTTCCTAAATCATAGTTTATGCGCATGTCTTCTTATCAGATAGCACTCACAGCTATAGTTATCAGAACTTTACTGTAAAAACGATGGTAGCATCATTTTAGGTTTACGGATTTATTTAACTTAAATTTACAGTAAAAACCCATATTTTATGAACTAATATAATGTTAATATACCAACTTACTAAAGCTCTAAAGATTTATCAAAAATCAAATAAAAAAAAATCAAAAATCTCATCACAATTGCCTTTCCAACAAGCGGAGGTAAATGCTAACACAGAGGTACACACAAACACAAAACACCATCCTCGTAACACAAAGACTGAAATAATGCTTTAACACCATTCTGTAATGAACAGTCCACTGAAGGCGAGTTGAAGTGAAAACCCATGCGCAGTTTATTTAAACAAACATAAATGGATACAAATAAACTTAACCAGACAGTGACTTAGGCCCTGTCCCAATATCCGCACTTCCGCCCTTGTGCCCCTCAATGCGCGCTCTCGCTAAGGGGAGCAAGACCGTAGGGTGTCCCGATCCTCTAATGGTGTTCTCCAGGGGTGATCATCAGCGCACTTAATGCACCCCTTTCGCAAGTGCGCATCAGACCTCACTTTGCTATGGGTTATTACCCTGAATCCTTGTAGTTTTGTGACGTCGAACAACTAGCGTAACAGTTGCGTCGCCGTCAATAGCAGAGGAGAAAGACCGCGGAATTTAAAAATACTACTGTTATTGTGTCACGAAATGTAGTTTTAAGAGTTTTTGGGTCGAGAATGTAGTTGTTTAAAGCTCAAATATGTTATTTATTTATACAGATAATAATTATAAAATTTTGATCTGACGTTTTCGGAGTTGTGAGATCCAGGCCATCACCAGGCGCTCAGCGCTCATGTACCCCGCCTGGAACAGCCTTACCTCGGCTAGTGCTTCTGACGTGTGCCGCTGGCTCTGATGTCTCTAATCTAGTGCTTAAACATGAGATATAATTGGCAAAACGTTTTGCCTGAGGGCAAAGTTTAGTTTCATAACTTTATATAAATTATTTAGGCTATTTATCTTTAAGTTGTAGCCTGCAGACTTATGTTTGACTGAATCGTTTAACTTATTTTATTTCTTGACTTGTATAGCTTCTTATACCTTTTAGGTGGCCAGCGCCATGTTTTTTACATTTTTATTAATGCCAAGGTATCAAAAATATAAGTAGCCTACAAAGATGTACAAATTACATACAACGAAATAAAGCAAAACAGCACATACATATAGCTTGTACGTATACTCATTAAAAAAAAACAATAAATAAAAAAAAAAAAAAAAATATATATATATATATATAGGCCTATATATATATTTTTTTTTTTTTAAAAACAGAAGAGAAAGCTTTAATGAAATAAATAAAAGAGTTGAAACGGCCAGCGCCATGTTTGCTCTCCTGATCACAACAGAAGTGACGTGTGCAAAACTGTCCCGATTCTGCTCTTCACAGCTTCGGCACCTCGCGCACTTACTCCTCTAAGTGCACTTTCAACAAGTGTCCACTTCGAGGAAGACCTTAGGGCGTAGTGTGGATATTGGGACAGGGCCTTAACCTAACTTGACACCAAACCATCAAACATAGACTCACCATCAGTAGATTACATGAACAAATGTGCATTTCCGCCACCTACTGGTCTGGAGTACATAGTTTCTCTATATAAGACTATGACAAGGGATAAGGGGAATATAGGAAATGAAAGAAAAGAAAAGATTGTTTTCCACCCATTGTTCCTGTCATTTTTTAGATACTTAATTCCTAATTTACTTTTGATTGTTAACCCATTTCCTAACAGCACCTGCAGAGATATATTATTAATTCATAGGAATTAAGATCAGATCTAATGCTTGAGATAGCTGAAATCTTTCTCTTTCATTTGCAACACATTGTAGAAGAATATGCTCCACCGTTTCAGGAGTCCAGATTTGTCACAATTCCTACCATTTTCACGTTTCCCGCTTATATTGCAAACTGGACAAAAGCCAATGGAAACAAGAGTGCTTTAGGCTAAATACACAAACGATGCATCCCAATTCGCCTACTTATACTACACCCTAAAAGTATGTACTCTTTTTGTGAAGAAAAAGTACATACTTTTGAGTGTGTAGCAAAAGAGTAGGCAAGCTTTGGGACAAACTACTTCGTCATCATTAACGGAAGGATCTGTCGCGTGCATCCTGTTACCGTAAACTGTCCTGTCAATCATCTTGTCACAGTTAAAATCCTCCATTCAATCTAATTTAATTTCCTACCGTTTCGGAGAGAACTGTAGAAGCACGTTCATCTGCAGTCGCGGGTCTTTCATGAGGAGACTCTCCTTGTGTGTTTGCAATTTGAATGAAATGATGCATTTAAAAGTTAATGGCTCAACGTATCTTTACAAAAGTTCACAATGCTGCTGCAGATGCATAATGTAGACAACATTGAATAAATACACTTTCGTCAGGTTAAATACTGGTAATTAATCACTCAAACCCCTTTATCTAAACCTCTCTACATAACCGCCGGACTCACGCGTCCTCCATGTCTGTAGTTTGTAGTTCTAATCGAATCCTCATCCAGCGCGCGATGGGTTGTGGGCAACATCAGCTGTTAGAGTGCGCATCGATCTGCACTTCGGATTCTGAACGGAAATAGTAGATCATCCGGGTCTCTTTGAAACACTCATTTCAACATACTACGATTTGGGACGTACTAATTATATTTTCGAATACTATTTAGGACGGAGAGTATGCGAATTGGGACGCAGCAATAGACTAATGCTAAACAAGAAACACATGTGAGTAATCAAACAATGAACCAATCAGAACAAAACACACGAAACAAAGGAAGATCGCATGAGGGAACAGGGAATTACATGATTCATGACTGTGACAAAAGCATGAACAAAACCAAAACCTAAAACAGATGTGACACATATGATGTAACAAAAAAGATAAAAAGAAACATAATTATTTCAAATGTGATCTGTCACAAATGAATTTCTGGGGATGTTTTCACTTCCAAAAACTGTAAAATTACATGACATGTCTACAGTTTTTTCACTCTATAGTAAGGAAACTTACCATTAACAATTTTTTGTAGCATTTTTATAGTCTTTTACTGTTAAAATTATTACTTTTTACCGTGTATGTGTGAGAAATAGTAATAGTGAAAATCACGTCGGCACTTATTTGACATCCAATCCATACCAGCAAGAAGTCAGATCATCTGACAAACATCAATCCTTCTAGTGCAACAAGTCACATAAACCCCCTGATTGCAGATGGAATGATGGGTTATTTTCGCACATATTTACTTCAAAGGTCTCACCCTCCCACTTCTATCACAGCTGAGATAGTGTTCAGTAAACAGTCTCTGTATGTGTGGGCTTGATGTGTTGGGTAACCCTGCTGGCCACTGCAAACCATGCAGCAAGCATCTCTCTGCGCTCTCTAACCCTGGAGCAAACGCCCTGGCTGACCAGACACCTCAATAATCCGCAGCCCAGATCTCAAACATCTCACACCGCTAACAGAACGCCTGCATTTATCACCCTGTTTCCAATTCATAAGCCCAGCGCGTTTCAGCACGGCCTGACCTTCTACTTTCAGCCGTTTTTGACAAGGTTTGGTGGCTTGTGTATGTTAATTCCTCAATAATGGGTTGTAGGTAAAACTTGACCTTGGTTTAAAACTGTGAATAGAAAAGATGACGTGAAAAATAAGCGACAGATCTGAAACACTGAAGCCTTTAAAACTCTATGCCTAGGGTAAAACCCACTACGCACATCTCTGTCAAGTCTTCAGGATCGCACTTACAGCACTCATCCTTTACTTCTTTTGTCTCTTCCCGAGTTTGGCAAAATTCAAAGAACTGAAGAATCGGTTCTCTTCTAATTCATGATTTACATTTTTCTGTTGTGTTTAAGAACGGTTTCCATCGTGTAAGCTGCTTCATGCTGTCTGGCAGAGTCTGAATTAGAGCATTCTGGGAAATTAAGTTTCCTTCATTTTCCAGAATAATGCCCACATACTGTATTTTAATAAAATATACTGTACAGCTGAATGTCCAATAAAGCTGTTCACATTGCTCATACACTGCAAAAAAAATGTTTCTTAGTATTTTTGTCTAGTTTCCAGACCAAATATCTAAAAAATCAATTACTAGATGAGAAAAAATTACATAAGATATTATGTCTTGTTTTCTGGGGAAATAAATCAAAATTAAGTGAGTTTTTGCTTTAAAAAAAAAAAATCAAAATGATCCGCCAATGGAGTAAGAAAAATAATCGTAATTAAAATAGAAACATTTTTTTTTTGTCAGATAATTTAAGTAGATTAACATACATTGCTATTCTAATTTGATATTTTAAGAAATACCTCATGTTGAAATTTTTACCTAAAATGACGTTCCCAGAAGTCTCTGTGTGCATGCATCATATTTAAATAGTTTTATTTTATTTTATTATTCTTAAAACAGTAATGTAAAGTGTTTTTTGTAACATGTTCTTACTTTATATTTATTATGGATGGTTCATGGGGAAAGAAAAATTCTGAAATGTTTAATTTATAGCAGATTTACTAGTTCAAGTAGGATGGCATATTAACATTCTATTAGTTAATGGAACGTATTATGAGCTGTGAAATATACAATACACCAAACTGCCATTACATGGTGCCTGAAACATTCTCATGCACGAGGTTCTAGTAACCACAGCAGCCAATTTCCAACAGAAAATTGAACAGGATTTGTTTTACAGTGTGCTACCCATTACGGCCAAACAAAATGAACAAAAGGATGAAGAAAAGAAGTGCTATTAAATCCCTAATGGTCGTGACCCACATATAGGTTGATGGAGGCGTTCAGATGTGGCCCATTTGTGCTATTCTACATGCTCTTCCTGCTAGCAGCTTTTACTAAGCTTCTTAAAAGGCTGCCCTGAGGAATCAATGATAGCCTCAGGGAAGAGCCTCGCAAGGCCTTATCTCCGTTCATTTATCCAAAGAACTCCCGAGCACAATGTCTGCGCTGTCCTTAACATCAAAAATATAAATATATAAAACACAAGCTCAACCTCTGTGGGGCTACCATCACAATACGCATGCACACACACACACACACACACACAATGCTGTCATAATGGAACTGTCTCCATCTCTCTTGTTCTCTATAGAGTAGCTCTAGTTTTCTTAGTTTATTTGTTCCTCTCTCTCTCTTTCTCAGATAGATGGAGCATGATGCATTTTTAGAGCCGTCTCTTCTAAGCATGAAACAACCAATAAGAGGCTCTCACTGGCACTGTGTGTAATATGCTGTCACACTGATTTAAGGTCTACTCTAGGGCTGCTCTTTGAGTTTTATGTGGTATAATGAGGGAACTAATTGAACTAAATGATGATGCAATCAATATTCTCTGTCCACAGAATACAGTTTCAATGTTTTATGAATATTCTTTGTAAAAATATGAATATTAAATACTCCATTTGCATTCCACAACCTTAGAATAAAAACTTGAGGAATTACAGGGATTTTACCATAGTGAAGAGGTGTATAATAGATGTGTGTATAACCACCATAACCACTTGTTCTGTATGTTGCGTTAATTCATAAAAAACAGCAATCTGATAGAAGAACCCAAAGCTCAGTAAGTAGATAAAATTTGTATTTATTAATACATCACAATAAACTATTATTTTGTCAATGAATATTTCATTAAACTAACAGTATAGTTACTAGCAACTAAAAATTTAGGCTATATGTCTAATAATTAACATTTTTAAAACACAATAAAGTTTGTGTAACTTTAATTTTCTATAAATTCTGATTAAGTTACTATAAGGTAGTACAGCTTAAATACACCGACTTTTGAGGGAATTAGTTTATTCACTTGTTGTTAGTGAAGAACAAAAAGCCCGTTTGCAACACCTTTAAACATGGCTCATCCAATCATATTGCAGACCAGATTTGCTGTGTGTGTGTGTGTGTGTGTGATTGTAGTTGATCCGTGATCTGTTCAGACTAGGCCCCACAAACTGATTCCTCTGTTGCATCTCCTTGCACTCGAACTGTCTCAAAATTATGTCAAAACACCAGTCACTGCAGATATTTTCGTATATGTCTTTCCTCGGCATCTCCTGTTGAGCACTCATTTGTCTTTGAAATAAAATTATTAAAGTCCCCGTGTAGTCAATCATTTTATCCCTTAAAACTCATCTTTTTCACCAAAATTACATATTTAAATGTTTTTTCCTTCAAATATCTTGAATGTAACTCTCCACCCTTGCCTCATTTAGTATACGTGGTTCTATGAATATGCGAATGAGCCCCGCCTCCACTCACTCACTCACTCAGAGATCCACTGGTTGGCGAGCACACGTTGATCTGATTGGTTACAAGGTCGTTTGTGACGTCAGAAACACCAGCGATTTCAAAGCGTGTTTTTGAGACTGTCTTTGGTTCACTGCAGTTTTAAGCAGAAAATACTCAGCAATGCTGTCGACTTATGAACTTACACATGTGTGTCTTAAAGCATATTAAAAACACCACATAGAAGCATAAACAACATTAAAAACTTGATTTTCACCACAGGGGGACTTTAACATTTTAAATGCCTATTCATTTAGCTGTCCTCTAATTGATTGGTTTCTCTGTAGCCTCACACTTTTGACGCTCCTTGCAACTTGCAGTCATGTCGGGCGTTTGAACAAAAGCAGAACCTTCACATTTGTATAACTCTGCAAAATAGCTGATGCAAGGTCATTTGTCCCACTCTTTGGTAAATAGATCAGAAATAAGGAGCCTGGAATAAAGGCGTCCTTGTCCTTTTGAGAAGTGCAGTGCTTTAGTCTGCTTTATGAGAGTATAAGAGATCTTTTGAGGCAAGGTCAGAGGAATGCTGGCCGAGAACATTTAGATTCCATTCCTGTTGCTTTTTAGTGGCATCTCGCTTGCCAAGAGACTGATATGAAGTGGATATGTAGCCTTATCTTTTCAACAGGGCTTTTCCCTTTTAGCCTTTAATCAAAACTGTTTCTACACACTCCTAGTTTATTCTAAAAGATTTCAATTGCCAAATTGTTTTATTGCATCCAACAAATGCCTAAAGCTCCTTTAAAAATCCTTTTCGTTGTAATAAGCCTGGACTGACCTGTCTGGTTGACAGACAATCTCAGGGGTTTTGTAGAGGACGCAAGGAGACATTTTGAAAGACATTTACTGCTCGACATTAAATCTTTGAAATGGCTAGTAAGCGTGTGCATGCGAGTGTATTTTACACAAATGCATTCGCATGCAAGTTAAACCAAGAGCGCACCAGCAGTGCTTTCAAATGGCAAGGGCAGCGCACATCCTCACAGAGAGACAT
Source organism: Meda fulgida (assembly GCA_030578275.1). Classification (NCBI taxonomy): domain Eukaryota; kingdom Metazoa; phylum Chordata; class Actinopteri; order Cypriniformes; family Leuciscidae; genus Meda; species Meda fulgida. Next base: position 3,201,665 of record CM060629.1, read on the forward strand.
TAAATTCAGCTCTGAATAAAAGCAAAAGGAAAATGGAAGCTGAAATGATCTGTAAAATCAAGCCTATTATCTTTCTCTGCTATTTACGCTGTTGTGTATGCATCACTGCTGGGCTGCTGTGAAAAAGAGGAACTTATCCATTTTAAAATAGTTTAAAATAGAAACTGAACTCCACTACAATAGGTTTTGCAAGAGAAATGGGCAGCATGTTGTCTATCAATATTTTGTACATTTTGAACACACAATTGTTGGACGCTTTTGTAGTGAAGATTATCCTTGCCATTTTCAAGTAAGGTCCTAACAATAGGCTTAATTTTCTGTTATGCGAAATATAATTCAATTATTTTTTAAAAAAAATTTGTGATTTTTTGGTGAAATGTGATAATTTCATGACACCCATAAAGCTATCAAACGAAAGAGCTCATTGTGTGTCTGGAATGTGTATATATATATATATATATATATATATATATATATATATATATATATATATATATATAAATGGTAACACTTTACAATACGGTTCGTTAGTTAAGTAAGAAGGGATAATGTACATCCAGCCGGTTGTTCTCTCAGAATAAACCCCGACAGGGGTATTCAATGTCTGTCTTAACTATACAGACATTTAAGCGATGCGGTATATAGTCATACCACTTATTATACAGCATTTCACCACATAAATAATTATGGAGATAAGAGATATTAATTTCAGATTAAACTTTTTTTAAATCGTACCTGTTTGTATTTTAGAATCCAACAGTGTACAAAACAATAGTCACAAAATGGCGGCAGCTGTGTATATGAAACAAGAGAGAGCGAGTCGATGATACTGGATGGTATAATTAAATAACTGTACATAAAATATTGATTTGAGTGAGTTTTAATATTTCATTAGCTCACCATATTGCAAAACTTCCACGAAGAAAAAACGTTCTTAGCAAGCGTATAGCGCTGCTGACGTCAGTAACCCGGATGAGCCTGAGTTTCTGTTCTCAGCGGTTGTTATGTGGGAATAACACTGCTGGATGGTGAGATTGACCAATCAGAATCAAGTATTCCACAGAGCCGTGTAATAACATTAGTTAACATGAACAAACAATGAACGGCTGTATTTTTATTAAAGCTACACTGTGTAAGATTTTCTCCTAGCTCCTAGCAGTGAAATTGTATATGACTACCAACTGAATATTACTTTCTAGCTCCTCCCATCACGAGGGCTTTTTAACTCGTACGGTGGCGTATTATTCCCAGATTAACATGGCTTCCAGTTCAACTTTGTCCATGAGTGTTCCTTCAAGTGAGGAGGTTAGAAAACTATTACAAATTGCATTTTATTATTTAGTCAGTTAACATGTAAGTTATGACCTCTATGTAAAACGAATAATAGTTTTACGTTCCCATTATTTTGGTACCATTTCATTGCTAATATCAGCCATCCGGTTCCCAAACGAATGCAAGCTAATGTTAGTAAAGTATCAGTGCTATCGTTATTCTGTGTATTGTACGAGATTAATAGTGTAAGACAATGTTTACAGCGTAGAATAGGCGTGATCCTCCATCTTCAACAGGCTTTCAAATCTACCGGCAATCTCCCGCTCGCATTCGTCACGGCGCCACTCAGTGTAAAAGCACGAAAGGCGAAGCTTGAATTTCCAGGTATGTCCCTCTTCGGCTAATGTATTTTCAAGATGGATGCACAACATGTCTGCCGTCATTCGAGCGACTCGCTTGAATGGCAGATTCTACGCTTACGAGAAAACTTGATAAGTTGGTGGAAGTAATTACACATGAATGAGCACATATCATTTTGAAAGAACAAAGTGTTTTTTTTTGCTGAGAATCAACTTAAAAAAAATACACAGTGTAGCTTTAACTAACGTTAACAAAGATGAATAAATACTGTAACAAATGTATTGCTCATGGTTAGTTCATGTTAGTTAATATAGTAACTAATGTTAACTAATGAACCTTATTGTAAAGTGTTACTATATATATATATAAAGAGTGTTTTTTTTCCTCATCCATTAAAAGAGTTTATCAGGATGTCTCAGTCAGTTCAGATTCAGCAGGTAAACAGACACAGAAAAGCACACCAGTCATTGTTTGCTTTCGGTTAGCAGCTTGTGCAGTATTTTGCGTTCAGACACTTTAAGCTGAAGCACAGAGGCAGATGAATTACTGTCGTCAGAGTGACCTTCATCTGAGTGATGGCAATAGTCCAGTGTTTTTCAACCACGGAGGTCAGTAAAGGTGACTCGGAGAACAGATCACCTGATTTGATCTAACAGTGAGAGACTACGGCAGCAGGATTGGTGCTATAGGGCTTTTCTTGTTTTCTGTTTTCAAGCATGACATCAAAGTGTTCCCATCATTCAGTGTATTAAAAATTGTAGAAACAATAAAAACAGGAAAACCAAGTAGCAACTAGCAATGATTTGTTGCAGTATAGCATATTCAAGATGTGTTGACCATGAAGCTAAATCCCTTTGATCCATATACATCAAACTGTGGGAAAGGTGGGTGACGGCGGGACACTTTCCAGGCAAATAACCCAGCCATTATCCCAACTAAAACCATTAACAACCCCTAAAACATTCATAAGGATGTAAATGTTCAAATCCTACCTATAACCTTAACATATAATTGAATTAAATGATTAGCTTTTATTTCAGGATCAACATGTATGTTATATGCTCTATCATAGTTAACAGCAAAAAGGATCATTTTTGTCAAATTCTTCAATAAAAAATATCTTTACAATAGGATACCAAACTGCGTAAGATATTAAGGAGATAGTTCACCCAAAAATCATTGCTCACCCTCAAGATGTTCCAAACATGGATTTCTTTCAGACTTACATATTATGAAACAAAATATAATGGTAACACTTTATTTTGATGGTCCCTTTTGAACATTCTGGTGACTATAAGTATCTTTGCAACTACATGTCAACTAACTCTCATTAGAGTATTAGTGTACTGTCTGCTTAATATCTGATAACTCTTTATTGTGATTGTCCTCCAACAGACAGTCTACTGACTATAAGTAACTATGCAACTACATGTCAACTTATTCTAACCCTAACCCTACCAGTCTACTAATACTCTACTAACACTCTAATGAGAGCTAGTGGACATGTAGGTGCAACGCTTCTTATAGTCAACAGAATGTGTTAAAGGGACCATCCAAATGAAGTGAAACCAAAATAATAATACTATGGAAGTCAATGGGGTCCAACAACTGTCTGGTTACCGACATTCTTCAAAATATCTTCTTTTGTGTTCAGCAGAAGAAAGAAACTCATGCAGGGTTGAAACAACTTGAGGGAGAATGAATGATGACAGAATTTTCATTTTTGGGTGAACTATCCCTTTAAGACTTGTTTTTTAGAGACTACATGTTATATCCTTTTTTTCTAGGAAAGTTCATACTCTACTTGAAAACTCAACCTGAAAACGAGTATTAATATCTTGTGCAATTTTCTTTTAATATTGTGCATTTATCTTGTTTAAAGCATGTTCAGATATTTGTTTTACTAGAAAACAAAACAAAAATATTGTTTAAAAACATGTTATGCAGTTTAGGAATACATGTGATGGCCCAAGTGCAGGCTAGAGCTACAAGTTAGAAACAAATTGCTTCAGTTGTTCTGGATTCATCTGGTCTGTATGAAAAAGGTCATATTTCTAACAACTTGTTTCTTTAACATTAAAGCAGACGTCACAAAGAGCCCAGATCTCGGATGTGTCATTCAGAACGGATTTAAATCAGCGGCTGCTTCAAAAATACCAGTGTACGAGGCCAAAATACCAATAAAGACATTGGTAGAGAGAGGAAATTCAAAAGCAGGAGCGTGCATAATCCTTCAAGACACTAAATGCCAGAGCACATAAACAGGTTCTCTGCGTAAAAACACAGGATAAACCAGCGTGAATGGCAGGGCTAAGGAATTAGGCTTTCTTTGGAGATACCATCCACTTCCAGCCTCACTTCCACCAATCACAATCACTTAAGCTGGAATGTATTGTCTCACAACGAAATAAGCCTAGCCCGAACCCGACTCTAGCCCAAGCTGAAATATGCTCCTCACTGATAGGCAATGGCACCAGCAAAACCGTTTAATGTGTCGCCTTTACTGACAATTGCTTATTCGTCAAATCACCATGACAACTCCAAGGCACATCTCTCTCTCTCTCTCTCTCTCTCTCTCTCTCTCTCTCTCTCTCTCTCTCTCTCTCTCTCTCTCTCTCTCTCTCTCTCTGCTTTACAATTCAGTGCAAATCATCACCCAAGTCTTTTAAACTACAGTTTTACGGTCTTAAAACTGTAAAGCCAATTAAGTCTGTCTTAAATGAAAATATGAGCAGCACTAACACCAGCCAGTTTAACATGTCATTATTTAATAATGTAGTATCTTTGTTCATATGAAGCAACCGAAAAAAACGCATTTGTTGAATCAATGTGGGTAGCTCAAAGTACCCCATGGTGTGACGCGCTATAATTCATTTATAACTATTTCAAACAAAAACTTTTTTTTCTTCAAATTCTTCTATCATTTCTATACATGCAGTTTTTATGAGCTCATATTAGCTCAGGCCACATGCCATATTTGTACTTTTAAAAAATGTATTAGTCACGCAGCAGGATCATTTGCCATTTAATTAAATTTAAAAAGAAACCTAAAGAAAATGGTGATCAGTTAAAGACCCAATGTATAGGCTGCACTTTCCCTTATACAAACATGTAAATTGAATTTAAAAAAATATATAGGTGGTTAAAAAAAAGTTCATCTGCTACCCATAGGCATGTTGCATATGTGAAACGCTTCTAAAAACCCTGGATTTTATCATTATTCAAGCTGTCGACATAACTGTGAATTAACTGTAAAATATTGACATTCAATTTACAGTAGTCTCAAAGTCTGAAGACAAAACATGAATCCAATCATCAGATCGTAATGGAATCCCCGCGTAACAAGAACGCGTCATGGAAGACGCTTAAATAACACGCCATCTGTAGCGACGCGACAAAACTATTCAAATCACCGCAGCCGTCCAGACCTCTAGCGTGCGACGCGACGCGTCTCTCGAGCTTGCGGATGGGATCCCGACGTCGACCAATCAAATACTTTTTTAGGCGAGCGGCAGGACGCGACGCAACTAGAACGCCGCGCTTTTTTGTGTGTGTGTGTGTGGGGGGGGGCGTTCTAGTTTTGTCGCGTCGCTCGCTTGCAGTGCAGATGGGGTGTAACAAGTGCAATATATCCTCATCCTCATCTCCTATTACTTTTACCAGCATCGCAGCCTGTCTACAGTTCACTTCAGCTTGTCTTCATCTACAGAACTGCACATCTCCTCACCACAGACACAAGCAACACTCAAGTTCACCAAATTGTCAAGTGGCAATCCTGGTCCAAGAGATCTTGTGATAAAACATAGCAGTGCGCACCGCCTTCTCAAGACTGTTCGTATGGTGACTAATAAAACTTATCCCCATAAACAACCATTATCCTAATAAACAACTCACCTGATTTGGTGAAACATCAAATCCCCCATTCCTGGTATTCCTGTTCCCTAAAAAAAAAAAAAAAAAAGCCTTGATATGTGTGTGTTATTGGTAATCCGTTGCAGTTGCGTTAAGATTTCCTCCCACTGCTCTTCATGCATTTCGTGTGACCTTTTCCAGCGAACGCATCCTTCATCCTTTACACTCCAGTCACATTCCAGTGTTTTTCCTGCGTGTATGTTCCTGATGCTCTGGTCCTGCGTGTTCGTGAGCTCCCCACACGAGCTTCACGAGTGCGCGCTGCGCGGACACGCTTGAGTGTTCGGGAACGCCAGCACAGGCGCGGGTTACTAGGAAACCAGAAGCGCGCACACACATGCAAGAGAGGGGGTGTGAGGGGGTGCTTTCCAGGGCATCTATTGAGAGCTTTTTGCTATTGAATTATGTGAATTGCATTTCCACAATATAAAACCAATAAGGCAATATAAAAAAAAACAGAATAGCAAAATAACACAAGCACTAAAGCAATCTGATTGGGACTAATTGATGTGTGCTTTATAGTGGAACTGGGGCTGCTGTAACACTTTTTACAGGAAACAAACAGCGCAAAAAGACAAACAGGGCTTTGGCTAGTGTTTTTCCAAAGTCACTAGCCACTGAATTTCTTCACTGGCCACAATTTTGACATTAATATAATGGGTGGAAACTGGCATATAGATATTTTAATATTATCTCATAATTTGGCAGGAGGTTTATTAGGCTGCTGTCACTTTAAGAGCTGACGCACAGATCCATTATACTGTTACACGTGTTTTCTTGCTCAACTGTTTACTTCACTTAAACACAACTGACTGTGTTTACGTGAATACTCTTCAAGGCCGGCATTTTGACATTATTTTGTGTGTATTTGACTGATTAAGTGCAATAAACAGTGAAAAATAACTCAATTTATTACTGAGGTTGGTTTATGTGATCCGGGAGGTGCTTCAATTTGGGTGTGAGCAAAAAATCTGCAGGAATGAGTGAAATTATGCGCAATACAAACAATCTCATGCCAAAATTCAATCCTTGTAACAGCAACAATATTCATCCAGAGCAAATGAATGGAGAGATCTCGCTGTCGGAGAGATGAGAGAGAGAGAGAGAGACGCTGGGATCGTGTAATCTATTCTGCGTATTGAGTATAGGAAACGTTTTAGATATTTCAGTATCGAAATGTATCAAAAAATCAAAATTTTTGACAACACTACATTACTCGTCACTCGCCACTGCTGAAATACACGGGTCGACGGGTGTTAATGTCGAGCCCTGATGACAAATAACTTTTTCTTGATATGTAGCTACTCAAGAGAATGCAGTTACATCCAGATCACTAAATTTCACTCATCTTCTATGTTTACTGCATTTGCTTTATTTTTTTGTAGGGACCATCCCAGAATTCTCATTCTTATGTCAGGAAACATTTGATTGGTCAGATACAGCCATGTGATCGGCGTTATAATTCCGAGCAGTCTCTGTCGACTCGTGACTAGGCAACCGGAACGCTGAGATTAAAGTCATTGGGATCTGAATGGCTCCCATAGTTTCCTGGATAAAACAGTAATTTAATCATTGAATGAGAATGCTTGCGCAAGGCCGTGTGTGCAAACACAATTTCTCAAGGGAATGGAGATTGAGAATTCTCAGTGTGTGAGCTTTAATCGCCAAAGTGGAGCTTTTTCGGCCTTTATGTTTCACTCTGAAATGAATGCAGCCACTTATGGTGTGTGTTTGTTCAAGTCAGTCATCGGAGAGCTATCATGTTTATTTCTGCATATTTTGTTGTGTTATTTGTGCTCTACTTTAGTGCCTCATGTGATTTCAAGCCTTCTGTCTCCGTGAGGCTCTGCGGGGGTTTGAAAAGAAGGTGTGCCAAAGGTGACGCCAAGGGATTTTCCTCTTTCAAAAGCTGCACAAAGCGACAATAAAGCAATTCATTACAGCACACACATCCCAATGAAGCAGCGTTTTACTCTGCGGTGCGTTTCACAGAGGTTCTGCGTATCAAACACAACCGGATCCTCAGCTCTTTCTTCTTCTAAAAAGAGGAATTAGAGCATTGGATCCCTGGTGCTTTTCTTCCTTCTCCCCCTTTCCGAGTATGTTTAATGACAGCTGGGAATTCGCTTCGACCCAGCCCCTTTACAGAGAGAGCTAATTAGCAGGTTTCCTCCTGTCTGTGGAGCCACCAGATGGATTCCCAGAATGCAACCTGCCAATGTCAGTGAGCAGGTCTTCGCAGGTGGATCCAGTAGACTAGGACTGCCTCAAAATTGGCTTCTGCGCTGCCCACCACAATCCAGCTAACAATTTCCACGTTGCCCGATCCTGAACTGTGAGGTCAGAGATTTATTCTACAGCTTATCATTGTTTTACAAGCAATTAGGAGGGTGTAAAGTCATTACATGCATATTTAATGAATGTCTAATAGTTTTGGAAGCAGATCTCAGAGGTGTCACAGTTTGTCAACCTTTTCTAAACCCCTCAAACCAACCCTCGGACCCCATCATTTAAAGGTAGGGTGGGTGATTTTCAGAGAGTCTAGCAATAGTGAGCTAGTTTTGAAAGCATAAGATCCCACCCTCCCTTCAGAGCGTCTCCAAAGCCACGCCACCCTCAAAACACATGAACACATACAGACAGAGTCTGCAAAGCATTAAATTACCTCATGTCTCATGCATATGACACATGACATTACAATAATAATGGACATAATTAACATAATAATCACAAAAAATACAAATTTAAGCGTTTTTTTCCTTGAAACAAAATTTGTCATTTGCCTTAAAATATCTTGAATGCAACTCTAGACCCTTGCCTCATTTAGTATACGCGGTTCTATGAATATGTAAATGAGCCCCGCCTCCACTCACTCACTCACTCAGAGATCCACTGGTTGGCGAGCACACGTTGATCTGATTGGTTACAAGGTCGTTTGTGACGTCAGAAACACCAGCGATTTCAAAGCGTGTTTTTGAGACTGTCTTTGGTTCACTGCAGTTTTAAGCAGAAAATACTCAGCAATCCTGTCGACTTATGAACTTACACATGCTTTGTCTTAAAGCATATTAAAAACACCACATAGCATAACAACATGAAAAGCTTGATTTTCACCACAGGGAGACTTGACCTAAACAACCTGACTGCAGCAGATTAATTTCAGCGTTGATAGTGTTGACATAGAAAGGCATAATTTCGAGTCACGAACCGCTCCGAATATAAAGTCACAGGCTTCCATCTCTTCAGAATTACAGTAGTTATGGCGTTCACGCAGCATAAGCTGTTGTTTTGGATCAGGAGGAATTGTAAAAGGCAGCTGCTGTTTCTTTTGAGGCTCTCGATGACTGACGTCTGTCTAACTCTACAGCATGAATCGCGCTGATGATGCGTGATGTCTGCGAGAACTGGTGCGCTGAGGTATGGAAATACATACACTGACAGGCAGGTAGGACATTGTACATTTTATGGTCCTACACCTTCAACACATGAGATATACTTATAAATACATGTAGACTACTTTAATTAGTGATTGCTATCAGGATGTGAAGAGACTTTTAACCAGCATAACAAAAAATGTTTCTGGAACAAATCACCTACCCTGCCTTTAAAAATACTAGATTTTATAATAACTTACATCTAAAATGATATAAGCTAAACTGATGTTAACTTATTGTCAATCACCTTTACATCCTTTGCCGTGTTTGTTTTGTCTGACAGTAAGATATTTAAAAAAAACAATAATGATTTTTCCCTCGGATAAGTTTTTGTTTTATAATCAATACCTGTAAAAGTGTGGAATAATTATCATATTTTTTTGTTTTTGAAATAAGTCTCTTCTACACACCAAGGCAGCATTTATTAATAAAAAATACAATACAATCTGTAATATTGTGAAATATTACAATTTAAAATGACTGTTTTCGATATGAATATATCGTAAAATGTAACTTATCCCTGAGATCAAAGCTGTATTTTCAGCATCATTACCCCAGTCTTCAGTGTCACATTATCCTTCACAAATCATTCTAATATGATGATTTGCTGCTCAAGAAACATTTAGGATTATTATCAGTGTTGAAAACAGTTGTGCTGCTTCATATTTCTGTGGAAACTGTGATAAACTACAATTCAAAAGTAAGATTTACAAAAAGAAAAAGAAAATAAATTAAATGTATTGCACAGGTACTCACAGAATGCAGGGACCCCTTGTTTAAAATTCGTAAAGAAACACACTTTTTGAGTGTTAAAATAATTTAATTGAATATAATTTGTGGTAGTTGTGATGCAAGTATCACTATTGCTCATATTAAGGGCACAAAGACAAATGTTCCTCACCGTTTGTGCTACAATCATGAACCACCAACCATTGCATGCTAATAATTTCACGTCATTTAATACTGTATGTATTTTTTCAAACGTATAGCATCACTGGCAACAATCCACACACACACACACACAATTGTGGTGAAGAGAGTTGCATGCGAAGACACCACTCACACTTTTCTTCAGATGTAAAAATGTAGTTTGTATTCAAATGAAACCCTTATCAAAGTGCAGTAAGACCAGCATCCTCAGAAAAACTGCAGCAAACACTTCTGCGGAGAGCAGATCGCCTTCACCCAGAGAACTGAGCATTTAGGGCTGTTGTGAAGGTTAATGTACAGAGCCAGTCATGCAAAGTCACTGCCGCACAGTGGGACGTGCAAAAGACCCCAGACTGACCTGGGCTGAACGCAGACGCAAAACTATTGTTCCTGTAGCTCAACTTGGATAAAATCATCTGACACATGCATTATGTAAGTGTCAAAGTCATGTTCAGTTTGTTTTGGTTTTCATCCATCACGTGTCTCCATTTGTTCTATTTTCCCGCCACAATATGTCACCATGGACACTAACACCATTCATCACAGCTGTTCGTCTTTTAGTTAATTATCACGTTCTGTTCATTGTCGGTTGTTGTTTGTGTTAAGACACACTGTCTCGTATGTTGGCTTGTTAAATCTCGTTCGTTATCAATTTTACGTTATTTCATCTTCATCATCACTGGTTCCAGCGTTACAGTAAGAGAGAAGTAAAGCTATTATTGTTTACGTGGTGGTTTAAAACAAATATTGTTTTGCAAAACAGTTCAGTATATCATATCATACACTCTCAGAAAATAAATTGTACAAAGGTACATAATTGTACCTTTAGGGGTACAATGGCTTGTCACTGGGGCTGTACCCTCAAGGGTACAGTTTTTGTACCCTTGGCACAGGGTACATATTTGTACCCTTGTGGCAAAACTTTTATTTCCTTTACTTCAAGGTTATTTCAAGGCTACTCAAATATAGTCATAAGTTAAAATCTACCTTAAAAAATTAGGGTATCATTAAAACCTTTAAACAACAACTTTTACAAAAAAAAAGGCTTAGCAGAGCTTGTCTCTTGATATTGTACACAGCAAAAACTCGTTAAATATGGCTCCAGACTCAAGAGTATTAAAATGGTAAAATATAAGTGCTAAATTAACATTCAAGAGTGTTAAAGTTAATGAGCTCATTAAGTGATTCATTGAGTGATGATTGACCATTATTAGAGACACCTGAAGGACAAAATCTATTTTTTTTAGACACCGTTATGGTGATCAGTGTTTGCTTTAGTTGGGCTCTTGACTCTAAAACTGTTAACATTATATTTAGTTTTGCTGTTGTATCTAAGTTATAACTGCCAGACGAACAAAGACAAAAACTGATTAGGTGGTGTTGATTATGTTTTGGACAATCAACTTGTTCTGAATCACTCAATTCATTTAGAGTGTAATATCTGACTTACATGTATATTGTTGATTCCAGCATCACTGTGATTTTACAGCGTAAGATCCAGAATTTTCTAAATAATTTCTAAAAAGTTGTTCTGATAAAACAAAATCTTTATATCAGGCACACAGACATCAAGAATCAGTGTATGAATCTCAACAATGGTGACAAAAAGAATATTCAATTAGGAAAAAGAAATTACTAAGACAATTCAGATAATAATTTATTCATACCGCAGTGCATGATGGGAGCCATGAATGAGTTTTGATTGGTGGCACCTAGAATGCACTGCAACATGCTTTATTATTGTCACCATTGTTGAGATTCACAGGCTAATTCTTGATGTCAGTGTGTCTAAAGAAAATACAATTTCAAAGTCTTCTGATCCGAACAACTTTTAAGAAATATTTTGTATTATAATGAAAATGTTGAAAATCATTTGCTGTTGAATCACACTCTGCTGTTATCAACAAGGCAGACATAACTCTCTAAATGAGATTTGTGATTCAGATTAAATTATGAATAAGTCAAAACATAACCAACACCACCTGATCAACTTTTCTCTTTATTCATCTGGCATAAAAAGGAGAGCAAAACTTCCTTTTGCTGAAACAATATTATTATAGGTAGTATAATAACCCCCAAGTGCCTGAGAGGGAAAACAGAATAAGATATAGGGTTTGATTGCATTTACCATTTCAAAAGTTTGGGGTTGGTATAGGAATAAGATGTATCTTATGCTCACTGAGGCTACAATTATTTGATAAAGAAAATATGATATGTAATTCTATGTGAATATGTAAACTAATTTATTCCTGTGATCAAAGCTGTATTTTCAGCATCATTACTCCAGTCTTCAGTGTCACATGATCCTTCAGAAATCACTCTAATATGAGGATTTGATGCCCACGAAAAATTTCTGATTATTATCAATGTCGAAAACAGTTGTGATGCTTGATTTTTCTGTGCATGATACTTTTTTTCAGGATTCTTTAAATAGAAAGTTTAAAATAACATCATTTATTAGAAATAGAATCTTTTTTTCTGTCTTTACTGTCACTTTTGATAAATTTAATGTGTCCTTGTGTCCTGAATAAAAGTATTAAAAGAATATTATTCACCCCATACACGGTAGTGTGTGCACTAGAATTCGAGTGCTCAATTTTAAAAATCCTTGATTGCCATTTACCCATTTCAATTGGAAGTGTCACATTTCATGGACGAGAATCCATGAAGTGCATTATTAATTTAAGGCTCCATAATATTTTAAAAGAATTTTAAAAAGCATAATATAGCATAGTGCTATTGTGAACTCACAATGACTGCAATTCAATCTAATAAGTATATGCTCTGCAGGTTTCAGAGTGAAGCACTTAGAACGCATATAAAGTCTGATGCGCTTCGTGTTTCATAACAAAGTGTTGCACTGTTATCATTCACATATGCGGAGCGTCTCAGCAGCTCAGTTTACAAACTACTGTACATCTCTGCATATGCTGTGAGTTTGGGTTGCTTCTAATGTTCATCTGGGAATGCAATGTGTGCCATTTCATCAGATTTGTAACATAAATCATTTATAAACCTACACCAACACAGGGAAATACATCAATATGATTCTAAATATGTGAACTGTTGTTCATCGTGATTTCAACATAAAAGTTTAAACCCTCGCTCTAAGTTTGCATGTGTTGATGTCCACATGTTCTTGTTCAAGTGGCTGTAGCATTTCTATCGTAAAGAAAAGTGGCCAATTGAAGTCAATCTTGATTGGCCAATTGACATCCCAATTCAGAGGCTGTATGCGAAGGCTGATTGTGTCACAATCAAACGCTCCTCTCCAAATGCGTCCTTTGTTTCCTGGGGGCCATGAAGGATACGACAGATGGATCCTCCGCGGTCAAATGTTGACTTATCTTACTAAGATGTGATTTCGTATAGTTTATCATCTTTATTAAGTGCATAAATAGACCAGGGTGAACATATTTAGACAAGTTGTGAACCCTGTTTTGTTTTCAGAATTCCATTTAACTTTTAAAAAAGTCCAGTTTAAACGTAACTGGCGCTTTATTTACGTCATTGCAAGACGACAAGACCAATCCTCTATAGTCTAGCCCAGGGATGGGCAACGTTGGTCCTGGAGTGCTGCTGTCCTGCAGACCCTGATAAAAAAAATCTCACATGCCTATAGCCTTAGTAATCCTGAAGACACATATTAGCTTGATCAGGTGTGTTTAAGTAGGATTGGAGCTAAACTCTGCAGGACAGTGGCCCTCCAGGACTGACGTTGCCCATCCCTGGGCTAGACCTTGGATATTATGTTGGACTGTCCCATTTAAGAATGCTCGATTTGATCTTCGCAGACTTCGAAGGTGTTGCCTTTGAAGTGCGTATCCTTCGAAGGATGCAGCCAGTGAATTGGGACACAGCTAAGGATTTGATCATGCTGTAATGTGTGTACAACAACAACAATCACCAGGCCGTTGGCATCTCCTGCATGCATTTGCTATAATGTGCTATATACAATTATTATTGCTTCATTGTTATTATATATGTATTTTAAGTCATTGTAAAGGCTATTGCTTATTTTTATTACCACCACCCAAAAAAATATGATTACTCGATTAATCATCAAAATAATCAACCAATTACTCAATAACCAAAATAATCGTAAGTGACAGCCCTAGTATGCACTTTTAAGGGCTTTTATTTTCCCCGTCCTTTGACGTCACAGCTTAGTATATTTACTAGTGGAGGGTTTGAGACTGTGTGTGTTACTGTTGTGCCATCATGGTTAACATGTGTATCGTGCAGGTCCAGAGTGATTCACAGAGTCACATAGCATTTATGGCTCAGATGATTGTCCAAAAAACAAAGATAGCAACAAAGAAGTTGCACTCCTCTGGGGGGTCCGCACCAGCTGAGCAGCTACTATTGAGATGAATATGAATTGAGATGAGCAGAGAGCATTATCGACCCCCTTGGTGTGCATGTCTTGTAACCAAATAAAGTCACATTTGGATATGTGGAAGTTTGAATGTCCTGTGGTGCCACCAGATGGATTTCCACAACGCAACTTGGCAATGTCACTGAACAGGGTGCAATGCATTTTCAAACTATTTTTTAAAATGAGATATTTGTTACCAATACAAGTTGTCACTGAATATAAGAGTGAATCAGACATACTGTACAGTAAATGTATACATTTTTTTCTGCTAAAAGTTCACTCTGATCAATCTATAAATAAGTCCTCATATTTCTGTTTTGAGAGGAGGTCATTGTTATGGAGAGCATAGAGGTTTGTGCAAGGTGAAGCGTGGACTGTTGGTAGGTATCGTGGGGGTTAGGAGAAAATACAGCTTCTAGAAACACATCAAAGAAGCCACTGAATGAATTATTAATTACACTAGGAGAAACATTTTCAAAGTCAGAAAGTAGCAAACAAAGGTGAGGTAGTAAGAGACAGGAAATGAGAAAACATGCCAAACAGACACTCATCATAATAATGCAAAGACCAAAAGAACTCAAAAACCATCATTTATATACAGTCCTAAGAGCACTAAAATGTAAGCCATTATTCAATGATAATCCTGTTTTGACCTATATAATGAGAAGACAAGATTCCAAGAACATGATTCCAATGAGTCCAAACTCAATGGCGTCCCAGTCTGTCAATCTGTTCAGCTGTGCAAGAGTCTGCGTGTATACATTTATCACCATCAGTAGCAAAGCTCACAGCGAGGGCGATATTCAGATAGACTCGCAGCTTTATTTCTCCAGCGTCCCCGGGAACAGAAGTTCCAGACTCTCCCACCTGCAAAGCCTCCATCTGCTCCTTTTGTCACCGAGCAACAGAACGAGAGAGGCAAGAACCGTTAACACAACACTGTCTTTCCTGCGCTCTCAACTAGTCCTGCTTCTGCAGGTTGCAGTGCGGTCCGACTATTGTAGAGGCTTTTTAATGTGGTTGGCATTGTTTTCTCATCCTATTTTCAATGCATCAAGATGCCCTTTTTTTTCTCTGATTGTTACATTGTCATTGTTGTTTTTGTTCATTTTAATGTAGCGCTTTGGGTTTGTGAAAAGCGTATTATAAATAAAATGTATTATTATAATTATTATTTATGTTTTAAGCAACAACAAGAAGGATGTAATACACTGATAACCTACTAACATCACAATAGACAACACATGTCCCAAAGCCTTCAAATTAATAAGTTAAAAGAATCATTCTAGAGGATTCTGTGCTTCCAAATTTGGCACAACAGTTTGTAAAGGTTTCTTTTAGGTCCATGGTGTTGAATGTCGATGTGGTGTGGAAGAACTTGACTGATCTGCACAAAGTCCAGACCTGATCCCCACTGAACACCTTTGGGATTCATTTTTAATGCTGATTTTGAGCCACATTGTCCAGCATCAGTGCCTGACCTCACTCGTGCTCTTGTGTCTGAATAGGAGAAAATTCCATCTGCCATGTTCAGATTTAGTGGAAAACCCTCACAGAAGAGTGTAAGCTCTTATACAACAAAGAGATGACTGACTCCTTATAAATACCAATGGTATTGAAATGAAATGGTCAGAAAGAACATATGGGTCTTATAGCATAGCATAGTCATGAGTGAATTATTGATTTTAGAAAATGAACATAGTACAAATATTAAGGATGCAACATTTTATTAAAACATTTGATTACAATCATCAAAATTTGGCAAAAGCTATTTGCACTAAGCGTATGTGATTTAGTGTGTTTGATTATACATTGATTATATGGATGTTGCCTTATTAGTGCATTGCTTGTCCCAATCCCTATAGCCCACCCCTACACCCTTAACCCTAAGAATATTGAAAATTAATCGTAGCGTCAGTTCTGGCAGCTCACGTTAGTCAAGCTCGCATCAGCTGACTCTCAGCTGATCCATGTCTACCAATAGAAATATGACACCTATCACTGTATACATATATAAGCTCCTCAGTATTATCAGCAGCTAACGCGTTTCTCAGGAGCCAATTACCCTCCTCCATCCCCAGCTCCTCCTCTAGTAGTCAGGATTTGACATTCTGATTCCCCTTGAATCAGAACTAATTCTCAAATTATGTTGTACTTTAAAATCTTGAATTAATGATATCTGCAATACATTCATGTTGGTTCTGTTCTGTTTACCCTAAGGGGGCTATTGCTGCTCTTATCCATGCTAGACTGCATAGATGCGCAGGGAGTTCTGGCCTAGAACACAACCATACCGCCAATCCAAACTGCATGCAATTGCCAATCGTATTTGACGATAGTGGTCCTGACAGAACTGCTGATCAGTAAAGGTGTCCTCAAAGGCTGTCAGCACACAGCCAGTGTAAATTATAGGTCTATTTTGAACGATTTATCCACATGAATCATTAATGTGTTAAATTCATGTGCACTCACAATCTTTAATCAGAATAACTTCCCCTCCCTCTTGCAGCATCTCTTCTCTACTCTGATGACGAGGGCGGGGCAACCTGTCAATCACATGACATCCACCAATAGCAAACCACAACCATCCAATCAGCCAATCAATTGCTCATGTCAAGTCCTGTCCTACACTTGTTCTTGTTCCAGAAGACGTTTCACTCGTTTCATAGGGACACAACTTCCCTTTCATGCTGACTTTAAATGCCTCTGAGCTAATATGTGATCGGAAAAGAATGAAGAATCGGATCATAAAAGGGTCAATTTGAACTCAGCTTTGTCAAAAGTTATGTCTTCTCTTTCTCTCCATGCCGCTGCTCCTGTTAAAAGATGGTTTTTTTTTGTTTTGTTTTTTGGTAATTTTGTCTGGGTCAATCAGCCATTGCTGGGTGGAGTCAGCGCAAATACCCTCTAAATAGACACTCCATTAATATATATATATATATATATATATATATATATATATATATATATATATATATATATATGCTTTCTTATATTACTTAAAAGGAAACATTTGTACGCTTAACTAATAATCTCCAGGCAGAAAATTACCAGGACCTTTTTCTGTTTTTCTGCAGATATTTTCTTACAGAGTATATTTAAGGTGCGTGAACGTTTTGCATCAAAACTGTCTCTATATTGTGTGTATATCATCGCTGGATTGCACTGACCAATCAGTATACGTGATTTGAAATATTACATTTTTGAACCCATAATATGCTTCTAAAGAGTCTTCTAGGTGGATGAACACCTGTTCTGCTCTGATGTTTATCAGCTCACATCTATTCTACAAGACAAACACATGAAGACCATGAACACTGATCTGAGGTCTCGCTACTTGCTCTATGCTCTCACATGATATTGTGATCATGACATGCTGATTGATTTGTACATGCAAAAATCATAGAACTGCACGAGAAAGCAATCTTACACTTGTAGCACATGATGATGGACCAGAAGACCTGCAATATTGAATCCTTTCTGCTTCAAGCACACCTGAAGTCCTATCGGGATCTAATCTGCAGTCATTTCTCACTTATCTGTCAGAGCTGCTGGAAACATTTCTGACAATTGAGGATCCAGCCTTTTGCGGTGCGGCTTCAGATGACAACAATAATGACAAAGTGAGGAGGACATCTTTTTCTTCATCAACTGATGAATAATGGATAGGAATCATATGAATAATTTTCCCCATAATGGATATTGCTTGCTCAGAAAGGATTTCTAGGCCCAGATTTAAAAATTCAGTATGTGAAATGATGCATTACTATGTGACAAAGTGATTTTAGGAGGGAAAGGGAGAATGGTGCAAATGCATCAGGGAACATCTGCAGGAGTGCCTGCACATGGCGGCTGTCTGCGTGTGATTGGCTCCACAACGCCTGGACACGACATCACACTCTTCCCACATCTCATTTCAGTCTTTGCAACAGACGTGCCAGCTAAATCTCTTCAAATGCATCCAAATACATGGATGGAAACACATTTTAACTGATGTTTTCAGTGATTTTGATAAAAGACATGCAAGAATCGTTGTTGGTTCTTGTCAAGCAGGCTAAATTTTTTAATGTAAAACAATCAACAACAAAAGTGTAGGACCAGGATGGGACTTGATTTTATATTTAGGGGTTCAAGCTGAAACCTTATTGTAATTGTCCAAATTTCCAGGGATCGGCATTCTCCTCTAAAAGTGCACAGGCAGACCAAACTGTAAGTCGTAGAGACTTGAAAATTTGAGGGATGGTAGTACTCATCCTATCTACAACGTCACTAAGGCTCGCCCCGCTGGCCTTATGGTGCCGCTGCAGCCATCAAGAGTATGTAATGGCTCATAACTGTTCGCCACAGGCTCATGTGTTTTATAGTTGTTTGGGATTTTGGGTAGGACTAGTCTTAGGTTGTGGGTTGTGTGCCCGATCTGAACCAAATCAGTGCAGAACGATTATCTATAGTCTGATAGTCCAATAGAAAAAAAGTCGATTCACGTCCACGAAGAGACACCAAAGCGTTCGAAATGAGCATGGCCACTTTTACTAAAACGACCATCCCTCTTGAAAGGAATGAGATAATCTTACCAAACTTGGTACACCTATTTACGGGGTCGGTCTGTGGTCTTGTGAAAAAGGACGTGTGACTGGCCACTTGGTGGCACTATAAAATGAAAAAAGAAAAACCCCACAAAAACGACTATAGCTATGCAACAGTCAGTCCAATTGACTTGAAAACTGGCATGTGGTTTCTTTGTCCAAGGTGCCACGATTTTCTACAAGGACATTTGCGTATCTCCGCGCTGTCAGCCAATGAAGTTGGCTGTCATAAAGCGGCTGTCAGACAAAGGTTAACAGAAGCCAATCGGAACGAAACTCGCTGGGCTTGTTTGACTCACAGCCCTAAAGGCCTGTGAAAAATTTGAAAGAAATCAGCCAACGGGGGCGCCTTCACATTTTTCACGTGTGTAACAGATTGTATATCCCATTTTATATCCCATGATTGTATATCCCATTTTTTTACACAAGCCCATCGATTTTTTTTACACAAGCCCAACGACATTCATACCACATGAAACCAAAGTAACTGGATTGTCAATTTTGGGTTGTTCAAGTTTTCTGGGTTGGTAGATGCACCGATAAACACAGATAATAGCACTTAAACATGGACAAAATCTGATTTTCATAATATGTCCCTTTTAAAATGAAGTAGGTTAATGATGTCATGCTGACATGTTAGGTTCAGGGCTGGGTTTAGGTGCTTGATCAATATCAAGTCATCAACATTATCAAAATAAAATCAGATTGTATGAGTAGTTAATGGGTTAGGGTCAGGATAAGTCAGGAATGCTGTTCCAGCACAAACAAGAAATTGATTCAGGATCATGTCCTATTCACTCATGTCCAATCATGTCTTAAGTAAAGTCTTACTGCCACTTCTTAGTGATGTAATATCTATTACAACATGAAGTTTTACAGCAAGAAATTGATTGAGCTTATAATAGCACCAAACATTTGCAGTCATAAATTCCCCCAGTCTGCTGGATTAACTCTTTTACTATATGCACATATGGATTTATTTCATCACGGAAAGACGACAGGTGTTGAAAAACGATCAGAAATATGGAGAATATGTCTTTTTGAAAAGTAAGCAGGGTAATAATATTAACAATAATTCAACTCACCACCGTCAAATAGCTTAAAAAAATGTTTGCCCTATACCTTGTTTGAACAACACTTTGGCATTTAAACTTTTACAAATCAGCACAAACCTTGGAAAAGCACAACAACCAAATGTGCATGTCATGTTATAATACTGACATGAAGCAATTTTGACACAATGCAAAGCTTTAACTTGAGCGAGTGTGACCGGTCAAGTCGCACGGTGTAACCTGCTTCCACCCACCTCCCATACAATATGCATATGCTATCAAAGTAAAAAATCAGCCATGAAAGTTTAATAAGCACGGGGATGGAGGGAGGCTTGAAAGAGAAGGTGATTTGCTGAAGGCAATGTGGAATTGTTTTAAAAGAGCATAGCCTCGGTAAGGCAGGAAAACCTGGAAATGTAAGACAGACAAAATAGCCAAGGGCCACTTTATTGCCCTTTAATAGAGGTAAACCATTTTAATGCAAAACATCATGCAAAGCGTCCTCCGGTTTAAAGACATGCTTTGCTTTGTATGTGCATCACTTTGATCTTGCTAAAACAGATGGCAAAACACCAAGAGCAAACAAATGATCGGCTTCAGAGACTTTCAGAAACCTCTAGAGGATATGAAACCCACGTGATGTACTTCTGTATTATCGGGCCCAAAAGACTAAGAGAGCTTGATGAGCTGAGTGTGTGTGGTCAGGATAACCTCTGCACAAAATGTGAAAGTTGCATGAGCAGAGATGGGGTCGATTGGCTAAACTGCTCTTTTAGGGTCAGTGCCATCATATTTCTATCACTCTGACATGCATTCAATCTAAATGGGGAGTTCTAGCTCACAGCAATAATTATGTAAAGTTCAGGTCCCACCCACAATGGACCTATTTTAAAATCAGATTGCCCCCTGAATTACCTTCACAAACCCAGACAGCATCACACGGTGGGTCCTTACTGGGGCTGTAGTTGCTAGGCAACTGAAGACACTCGCTCTGGATGCTCTGAAATTCTTTGGTGCAAAGAAAGACTATTTAATGCTTTAATGTCTACAATTCAGAATCACAAAGAATTTATTCTGGTGACATGGAAATATGCTTTTAGATGACTTTAGTATTAACCTGTTTCTGGATTTCCAAAAAAACAGTAATGAATTCACACACAGCAACACGGTTACGCAGTAACCAATTAGGATTCCATGGAATGAAGACTCGTTACACCAAGCTAAACTACATTCTTAGTTGAGGAAAGTATGATTGATGAGGTCATTTGCAAACACAGGAAAGAAATCACACAGTAATATCACCTTTTTTTTTCAAACTGTGCTCAAATTTGCAATCAAAGTCTGCAATCATGCCAGAGATCTTAATATTAATCCAAGCATTCCTCATCAAAGGATCTGAGCTGGTATCTGTTGAAAAATACACTCTTAGCAGAATAATTATATTAAGCTTGTGTGTATTTGGTTTAAGCTGTTATCAAGCTGTGTCTCATGTGAGTTTTTCCTTTTTGACCACTAGATGGAGCTCTAAGCATATTTTTGTATTCTTGTTTTACAGAAGAAGACATGTACAGGTCATTCTCAAAAAATCAGCATATTGTGATGAAGTTCATTATTTTCCATAATGTAATGATAAAAATTAAACTTTCATATATTTTAGATTCATTGCACACCAACTGAAATATTTCAGGTCTGTTATTTTTTAATACTGATTATTTTTGCATACAGCTCATGAAAACCCAAAATTCCTGTCTCAAAAAATTAGCATATTTCACCCGACCAATAAAAGAAGTGTTTTTAATACAAAAAAAAAAGTCAACCTCCAAATAATTTTGTTCAGTTATGCACTCAATACTTGGTCGGGAATCCTTTTGCAGAAATGACTGCTTCAATGCGGCGTGGCATGGAAGCAATCAGCCTGTGGCACTGCTGAGGTGTTCTGGAGGCCCAGGATGCTTCGAGAGCGGCCTTAAGCTCATCCAGAGTGTTGGGTCTTGCGTCTCTCAACTGTCTTCACAATATCCCACAGATTCTCTAAGGGGTTCAGGTCAGGAGAGTTGGCAGGCCAATTGAGCACAGTAATACCATGGTCAGTAAACCATTTACCAGTGGTTTTGGCACTGTGAGCAGGTGCCAGGTCGTGCTGAAAAATGAAATCGTCATCTCCATAAAGCTTTTCAGCAGGTGGAAGCATGAAGTGCTCCAAAATCTCCTGATAGCTAGCTGCATTGACCCTGCCCTTGATAAAACACAGTGGACCAACACCAGACGCTGACATGGCACCCCAGACCGTCACTGACTGTGGGTACTTGACACTGGACTTCAGGCATTTTGGCCTTTCCTTCTCCCCAGTCTTCCTCCAGACTCTGGCACCTTGATTTCCGAATGACATGCAACCACTGAGCAACAGTCCAGTGCTGCTTCTCTGTAGCCCAGGTCAGGCGCTTCTGCCGCTGTTTCTGGTTCAAAAGTGGCTTGACCTGGGGAATGCGGCACCTGTAGCCCATTTCCTGCACACGCCTGTGCACGGTGGCTCTGGATGTTTCTACTCCAGACTCAGTCCACTGCTTCCGCAGGTCCCCCAAGGTCTGGAATCGGTCCTTCTCCACAATCTTCCTCAGGGTCCGGTCACCTCTTCAGTGCAGCGTTTTTTGCCACACTTTTTCCTTCCCACAGACTTCCCACTGAGGTGCCTTGATACAGCACTCTGGGAACAGCCTATTTGTTCAGAAATTTATTTCTGTGTCTAACCCTCTTGCTTGAGGGTGTCAATGATGGCCTTCTGGACAGCAGTCAGGTCGGCAGTCTTACCCATGATTGCGGTTTTGAGTAATGAAACGGGCTGGGAGTTTTTAAAAGCCTCAGGAGTCTTTTGCAGGTGTTTAGAGTTAATTAGTTTATTCAGATGATTAGGTTAATAGCTCGTTTAGAGAACCTTTTCATGATATGCAAATTTATGAGACAGGAACTTGGGGTTTTCATGAGCTGTATGCCAAAATCATCAGTATTAAAACAATAAAACACCTGAAATATTTCAGTTGGTGTGCAATGAATCTAAAACATATGAAAGTTTAATTTTTATCATTACATTATGGAAAATAATAAACTTTATCACAATATGCTAATTTTTTGAGAAGGACCTGTACATGTTGTTGGACGTGACACACTTTATTAGACTTTTTTAAAACCAATCTTACTGTATGTTCACAATTGTGTCATTTTTGTCTGTTATTTCTTAAAAAGATTTGTTTTTTCAGTATCAAGATCCAAACTCCTGAACTAAGATGAAAGAGCAAACCTCTGGGCAACATTTTTTTTTTCCATCTGGGTCACGAAGTAATAATACTGCATCCTGTGGCATGTCATATGAAAGCCTCTGGATGGCCCTCTCTGCTCTGGAGAGCATCTACAGCACTTGTGCTTTATAGATTTAATCTGTATGTTTTGTATTATTAGCACAGCATTTCTACACATTAACGTTGATGGGGTTGATCTGCATTTTTGACTTTCGGTTGTCACTGTTATTTCATTTATTTGTAGCCGTGATCCTTAAGATCATGTCATACTGCTGGTGACCTGTTCCATGTTATACAACAAGGTCTTTAGCTTGGAGGTGCTTTACTAGAACTGTTGACAGTATCTGACACAACAGTGTCTAAGACACCTTTCCTGGATGTTAATACTGCTACTATAGAGAGACGGCTATGAGCAGAAGCCACTATAAAAATAGAATATAACACACACACAGAAAATTGGTTTTGATGTTGGTGCTGAATAAAGGATACTGAATTAAAGCCAATGGCTCCATCTGCTGACAAAGAAGAGTTCATGTAAGTTGTTCATATATACCTGTTACAGCTTCCTTTATGTTTACTCCTAGTAAATGCACCTTCTTTTCTTTTTATGTTCTCTTAAGCATACATAATCATAACTTGGAAATAAACCATGTATAATGTAGACTTCAGGCTTACACATTGCAAATATGACTGATAAACCGTTCCTGAATTACCTTTTTTATATTTATGTTTTTACTTTTTTTTTTAGTTTTGTAATTCAATTATTAATTTAACAATTATTTATGCACATTTAAAAAAATATTTCCATAATAAACCTTTTTTTCACAATAACCATTTTGATTTACGTACAGACATTAAAAACAAAAAAATCTAATCTACTAAAAAAAAACTTTGATATTGATCCTATATTAATATTTCAGGTGCAGTTTAAGCTTCTACGAGCTTAAATAGTAGACAATCCCTGGGTTTTTTTGTTTGTTTGTTTTGTTTTTTGGGGAATGCTTTGTTGGCTACACTCCTGGGGTGGGCATGTAATGGTATAAGTTATACATATCATGATCATTTAGCACACTTAAGGCGTGTCCAAATTCACTTTTACTAGTTTAACAATGGGAAAAATGGTCGGCGCGCATGGTCTAAAAGTGTCCCTATTCTCTTAATCAGTAATGGGTGTGTTTTGGGCGTAACAATAAATCAATCAGAGTCTCATCTCCCATTCCCTTTAAAAGCCAGTTGCGCTCGCGCCATGGCGGATTCGCTATTTACATGACGGAATTTGCAAGCGGAAAGACTGAACGTGTCTCTACAGATGAAACGGATCTGCTCGTGCGCGTGGTTAAAGCACAAGCAGACCATCTACGAGACAAGCCGGATTGTCGCGCCTTTTACGAGTCCATCCAACAACTGTGGTGAGTAGGACCAGTCAACAAACACGGTGAGTAGTGTCTTCTCCTGTTATAGTCACTTGCACTTCATCTCACATGTAGAGTATAGCCTTCTCTGGCAGCGGTGAGGACTACACATGTGATAAATGCAAGGAGATAGTCAGGCTGACGGAGAAGATTTCAGAACTAGAGACACGCATCCAAACTTTAATTGAGGATAGTAAGAGTGCAAGGGCTTTAGATACTGCTTTGGATGCGCCTAGCTTAGTGAACTCCGTACATTGTTCGGTTTCGGCTGTAGTAGAGCCAGTGCAGCAGGGCAACTGGGTAACCGTGAGATGCTGTAGTCGCGGGACAAAACACCGCTCCTCTGTTCTGATTACAACATTAAACAGGTTCTCCCCGCTTAGTGAAACACCCACTGTGAATCCTGCTGAATGTGCCCTAGTTATTGGCGATTCTATTACAAGGAACGTGAAAATAGAGACACCAGCCACCATAGTCACATGTTTGCCGGTAGCCAGAGCGCCTGACATAAAATTGAAATCTAAAAGTGCTGGCTAATGCTAATCGTAAATTCTCTAAGATTATTATTCACGTCGGCTCTAATGATGTTCGACTTTGCCAGTCGGAGATTACCAAAATTAATGTTAAGGTGAGACATGGCAGGCAAAAACATTTTTTCACTGGAGAATTTTGAGGTTTTGGGATATTTGTCTTCAATAACATGTCGTCTTTCAGACTTGTGGTGAAAAAAAAGTACGAAATACACATTTAGGTCTTTATTTTACTACTTTGTCTGTTTGCATGTGTAGATTTCACATAAATTCAACAAAAGTTGGCGTTGTAAATCTTCCCGCTGCTCCGTGATCGCTGCCTGTGTAATGGTTATGAGAATGTGTACAGTCAGAAAAGTTCATTATATGTAATTCTGTGTTTTAAAAAGAGGAAAATAAGCAATTTGCTTTAATTCAGAGAAGTACTTAAAAAAAGGGGTGAAGAACACATCATAATTCATGTCCATATATAGAATATTGGTAAGAGTAATAGCACTGTGATTTCCTGATTCTATTAGCGATTACTTTGGTCTTCAAGTTAAAGAGTCATAAGATGATGCATTAGCACAATAACGTGCCAAAAACGGTATTATTTAAAAGTTACCCTGCTCATTTATTGTTGTACCTTGTTTTCATGTGGTTGCTATTCAAAGTTTGTGTTTAAGAGTTTGCCTGTTGATCGGGAATTGGTTGATTATGCCTGATGTTCAGTTCAATTTTATTTATATAGCACATTAAAAACAATCATAATTGACCAAAGTGCTTCACAAGATCCAACAAAGAAACAAAAACAAATTATTATACAGACAATATCACACAAAGTACAAACAAAGTAATCAACAGGTCAGGATATCAAAGCTCAACTAGAATTGAAGGCCAAAGCATCGTAATGCGTCTTAAGCAAGAATATTTCAATAGTCTGAGCCTTTCTTACATGAATTGGTAGACTATTCCAAATATTAGGAGCAGCCACTGCGAAAGCTCTGTCACCTCTGTTTTTTTGCCTAGATCTAGGCACATCGAGGAGCATCTGGTCGGAAGACCTCAGTACTTTGACAGGTGTGTGGACATGTAGAAGCTCCGTCAAATATGAAGGCCACAACCCACTTAAGATTTTAAAAACAATTGATGCAATTTTAAATTTAATTCTAAAACAAACAGGAAGCCAGTGAAGTGAGGCCAATACCGGTGTAATATGTTCACGTTTTTTGGTCCCGGTTAAAAGTCAGTAAAAGAACTGCTGCGTTCTGCACTAACTGTAGCCGTCGAAGTGATGACTGCTCCAATCCGGCATACAAAGAGTTACAGTAGTCTAATCACGACGTAATAAAAGCATGTATGACTCTTTCAAAGTCTTTGCATAGCATATATTGCTTGACCTTAGCCAGAAGTCTCAAGTGGAAGAAGCTATTTTTAACAACTGAACTAATTTGTTTGTCAAATTTAAAAGCACTATCAAAAATTACACCCAGATTCCTGGTAAAAGGTCGAATATGGGAACATAGAGTACCAAGAACATCTGCACATTCACTTAAATGTCCCGCACGACCAAACACAACAATCTCAGTCTTTTTATCATTAAGACATAGAAAATTCTGATCTAACCAAATTTTGAGATCACTCAAGCAGTCTAACAAAGGTTGGATGTTGTTCTTCTCATTGCTTTTTACAGGCAAATAAATTTGTACATCATCTGCAAAACAGTGGAAAGAAATGTTATGTTTTTTAAAAATGGACCCTAAGGGCAGCATGTACAGGGAAAAGAGCATGGGACCCAGAATGGAACCTTGGGGAACCCCACAAGAAAGAGGTGCAGTAGATGAAGAGCAATTCCCAAGGTGGACAGTAAAACTCCTATCTGTCAAATAGGATTTAAACAACATTTCAGGGCCATACCCGTAACGCCAACACTTTGTTCGAGTCGGGATAAGAGAATGGAGTTGGTTGACAGTGTCGAAGGCAGAAGTCAAATCTAAAAGGACTAAAACAGCTGATTTTCCTGAATCAACTGCTAAAAGAAGATCATTGTATACTCTTCGAAGGGTGGTTTCAGTACTGTGGCGGGGTTTAAAACCAGACTGGAACTTTTCATAAATGCAAAAATCATTTAGAAATGATTGCAGTTGATTAAAAACTACCTTCTCCAAGACTTTAGATAAAAATGGGAGTTTGGAAATGGGTCTAAAATTAGAAAAAACCGAATGATCCAGATTTTTCTTTTTTAAGTGGGGTTGCACGATTGCATGTTTAAAAGCTACGGGAACACACCCTGAGCTGAGATATGCGTTAACCAAGCTTAAAATACTGGAACCAACAATGTTAAAAACATCTTTGAGTAATCGAGCAGGGACACTATCCAGCAGGTAGTTTGTAGGACGGAGCTGCTTAACTATATTGGAGAGAACATTTAAGGTGACTGGCTCAAACTGCTGGAAAACAGCTGGGCATAAAGATGGAATGGAGGGGTCACTAGTATATGCAGATGATGAAAAACTCAGGCCAGCAATTTTATCTATGAAATATTTCAAAAAAAATTCACACAACAAAGTGGATGGCACAACACAATCTGTTTCACAAGGGTTAACAAGAGAGTTAAACACTTTAAAAAGAAACTGTGGCCTCTAATTATTATTAGCAACCAGCTGAGATTTGAAAAAAAAAGTTTTTTGCGGATTTAACCGCGTCCTGGTATTCATGTAATTTGTCTTTTAAAATTTGAAATGACACTTTAAGTATGTATGTGACACGTGATGTATCGCAAGGGAAGCGTGTTGCGCCTGCTCGTCCATTATTACACTGGACGTGAGGGAAGTAACACCGTATCCTGTGTCTTATTACTCATTATTCCCCTTTTCCAGGGGTGTAACACCTGCACCCTTTCAACACACACCGTTAGAAAGCTCTCTCTCTCTCCTGTACAATGCTGTTGGATCCAAATATGGTCACCAAAAACTCCCAAACCAATTTAAGGGTAAAAATGTAATCGATGTTCAACAAATAAAAAACAGATATAATACAGATGAACAAATGATAAAGCTCGGGTTGCTGAATATTCGATCCCTTACTTCAAAGGCACTTATTGTTAATTATATGATTACAGATTATATCCTAGACATGTTGTGTCTGACAGAAACCTGGCTAAAACCAGACAATTACATTACTTTAAATGAGTCCACCCCACAAGATTACTGTTAAAAAAACGAGCCACGTCTGAAAGGCAAAGGTGTTGCTGTAATCTATTGTAAAATCTTCAGAATTACTGAGGTCTAGTTTCAAATATATATATTTTGAAGTGTTGGTGCTTAATGTAACACTATCTAGTGTAAATGATAAATCGCTCTTGATATTTGTGATGGCTTCTGTATACAGGCCACCAGGGCACCATACAGACTTTATCAAAGAATTTGCTGATTTTTTTGCCGAGTTAGTACTGGCTGCAGATAAAGTCCTAATTGTTGGTGATTTTAATATACATGTAGATAAGAAAAAGATGCATTGGGATTGGCATTTAGAGACATTCTGACCTCTATTGAAGTTAGACAACACGTGTCAGGACCTACTCATTGTCGTAATCATTCTCTAGATCTAATATTATCACATGGAATAGATGTTGATGCCGTTGAAATTCTGCAGCAGAGCGATGACATCTCAGATCATTATCTAGTCTCATGTATACTTCATTTAGGCAAGGCTGCAAAGCCGTCTCCATGTTATAAATATGTTAGAGCTATCACTTCTGCCACTAAAGATTGCTTTATTAATAATCTTCCTGATCAGTTTAATCTCCTCAGCATCCCAGATAGCTTAGAAGAACTCGATACTGTGACAGAAACTTTTAACTCTCTCTTTTCCAGGACTTTCGACACAGTTGCTCCGTTGCGCTTAAACTTTAACTCTCTCTTTTCCAGCACTTTCGACACAGTTGCTCCGTTGCGCTTAAACTTTAACTCTCTCTTTTCCAGCACTTTCGACACAGTTGCTCCGTTGCGCTTAAACTTTAACTCTCTCTTTTCCAGCACTTTCGACACAGTTGCTCCGTTGCGCTTAAACTTTAACTCTCTCTTTTCCAGCACTTTCGACACAGTTGCTCCGTTGCGCTTAAAGAAGTTTAAAGAAAATAGTCCAACGCCTTGGTATAACGACCAAAAATGGAGTGCAAATGGAAGAAAACAAAACTAGACGTTTTTCGAATTTCATGGAGAGAGAGCACAATTGCGTACAGAAAAGCCTTAACTGCTAGATCTGCTTATCACGTGTGATTCTTGTTTATTCTCACACCTTTAGTTCCACTAATACTCACAAATCTGTTTTTTATAATGTGTCTTGTTTATCAAAATTAATCTGAGACCCCACTTCATTAACAGTATAGGGCTATAGGCTTATGTTTATCTTTATTCTTTTACAAACAGACGCTGTATTAAGCAGTACATAAAGTATAGAATGACAATGTCTCTAAAACATCTGTGTATTTGCCAAATATTGCATTCATTTCGCTTCAGTTGTGGTAAAGTATGCAAACACCCCGTGAGTGGTCACTACGGGAAGCAGAAAGTGCTTCACATCGCCATTTTCAGATTCTCCACGTGGAAACTCTTGCCGATCGATTACATCCAGCCACAGCAGATGTTGAACACACCTACACTGTAAAAATTAACAAGCTCATTCAACTTAATTATAATTAAACATAATTTGTAACCTGGCTGCCTTAAAATGTTGTGTTAAGTAAGCTAAGAAACTTCAGTTGTTTGCACATATATTGGAGTTCCTTAAACCTAGAATTAATCGTTGGGGTGACAAAAGGTGAAGCTGACAAAATAGTCTGATCAACTTTAATCTAAGTTTAATGAAGACGTTTTTAAGTTACTCCAACAAGACATTAAAAGTTGTGTAAACCTAAATCCCAGTTGAGACAACATAAAATGTGTGACATCAACAATATTTTTCTGCCATCTTGAGTTGTTTAAACTAAGCGTCTTGTTGAGTCATTTTAAATTCTGTCAGGACCACTATCGTCAAATACGATTGACAATTAGCATACAGTTTGGATTGGCGGTATGGTTCCGTTCTGGGCAAGAACTCCCTGTGCATCCATGCAGCCTAGCATGGATAAGAGCAGCAATAACCCCCTTAGGGTAAACAGAACAGAACCAACATGAATGTATTGCAGATATCATTAATTCAAGATTTTAAGTACAACATAATTTGAGAATTTATTCTGATGAGGGGAATCAGTATGTCAAATCCTGAGTACGAGAGGAGGAGCTGGGGATGGAGGAGGGCAATAAGCTCCTGAGAAACTGCCAGAACTGATGCTACATTTAATTCATGTCAGAACCACTATCGTAAATACAATTGACAATTAGCATACAAGTTAAAATTGGCCGTATGTTTCTGTTCTGGCCAAGAACTCCCTGTGAATCCATGCAGCCTCCCTGATAAGAGCAGGGAGAGCAACAATAACCCCCCAAAACAAAAGCAAGGTCTGCAGCGGGAACAAGTGCGGAGACTAGCTGTTATAAGGAGGTCAAGCGAATGATAACCAACACCTGTCTCTAATTCCAGGAGATAGAGAGAGACTGATGACCGAGAGACAGATGTTGGTTATAATTCATTCAACTTTCTTATCATGGCTCATCTCCGCACTCGTTCCCGCTGCAGACCTCGCATTACCACACCACCTCCTAGCCACAAACTGTAAAGAAGATTTTTTATTTAATTTGACGGTGACGGTAGCTGTTAACTTGCATTATATGAAAAATCCTACATCTTACATTTTTGGGTGAACTTAATGTCCCTTACTTTGTTTTTTACAATGACAACAGATACCCATGTCATATTGAAATCAACTCATGCACCTCACAGACACGAATGAATCTGGGATCCTCCTTAAGGTAACATGGAAGTCCAAGCAAAACAGCAGCTCTTCTCTTCTGGTTTGAACAAAAACAAGAACAGTAGACAATCTGTGACAACTGTAGGCCCAAGCATGCTTATAAATACGTATTTCTGATAACACTGGGGCTGCTGATATGACACTTATTAATTACATTTTTTATTCCCACTTACTATAGGGCAGG
This sequence comes from Meda fulgida, assembly GCA_030578275.1. NCBI lineage: Eukaryota > Metazoa > Chordata > Actinopteri > Cypriniformes > Leuciscidae > Meda > Meda fulgida. The sequence goes on from CM060629.1 coordinate 3,232,901, forward strand.
ATGAGTCATAATTAGGGATTTGTTCTGTCTACGGTAACTTATTAACTGTATAGTCAACTAATAAATTATCAACCCACTATTTTGTTATCCAAATTCAAGAATGATTATACTACAAATAAATCTCAAAATATCCATGATTTATTGTTAAACACCAAGCACAGTGTATGGTCAAGGGTTGCTAACTAAAAGCTAACTACTGTCATGATTCTGCCATCAGGTCTGTGAGTTCTAGTATTTTGGCAGGATCATGACAGACCCATGTTCTGTGTGCAAGCACATGGCCTTGTGTTTTGGTCATGTGCTTGTGTTGTCTCGTCTCGTTACCCCGTCCCCTTGTTATCCAGATTCTGTCATTAGTGTTTCACCCGTGTCACCTGTTATGTTTGATTGGTCTTCCTATTTAATCCCCTTGTGTTTGCTGTCTTGTGTCGGTTCATTGTTATACGTTGATCGTGAGTACCCTCTGTACATCTAGTCAGTGTTAGCGTCTCTTGAAGTCTTGTTTGTTTTCTTGTTCATTTGTTTTGCCCTCTCATGGGTTTTGTTTTCCTGTTTTTGTCATTAAACCGTGTCTTATTGTATACTGTCTGCGTTTGGGTTCATCTCCGTGTCTTACCGGGACAGAATGAACCGACCCATTCTGAACCCAGCGGACAGTATGTCATCCCCACTAAGACAACAATCAGCTGACCAGGAACTATGGTGGCAGTCAGCTATCAACGACAGCAAGTTGGGCAAGCTTCCTTTCCCTCCCCAGGGAGAGAGGTCCCTGAGAGGATATGCTCAGGCCGTGGAGGCAAAGAGAAATTTTTTACCGGAGAGCCTGGTTAACCGTTACCTCATCGCGGGTCTCAAAGTTCCTCCACCTCTGGCGGAACGGGAGAGGCTGGCCCACCGCCCGTTCCGGGACATGGTGGACTGCTTGGTTCGTCGGGAGTCACAGAGTTCCATGGTGTCGTTACCTCCTGCCTGTCTGCCGGTGATCCCGGAGGATCTGAGGTTAGGCTTCGTGAGGCTTGGAGAACAGACTCGTCCCAGTTCGACTCCCGAGGCATCATCGGCTCCGCGAAGGAAGAGGAGGAAGAGGAGACCTGCGTCTGCCCAGCCAGAGCCAGTTCACGCCCCGTCTGTCCAGCTAGAGACTGTTCACGCCCCGTCTGTCCAGCTAGAGACTGTTCACGCCCCGTCTGTCCAGCTAGAGACTGTTCACGCCCCGTCTGCCTTCCTGAGCTGGGACTATCTGGAGCATCTGGCTCGGATCTTAGAGAGGCCGGTGTTCGGTGTTTCGGAGCTGAACCCAGTGCCTGTTCCAGAGCCCGCTACGGCAAGCGCTGTTCCAGAGCCCGCTACGGCAAGCGCTGTTCCAGAGCCCGCTACGGCAAGCGCTGTTCCAGAGCCCGCTACGGCAAGCGCTGTTCCAGAGCCCGCTACGGCAAGCGCTGTTCCAGAGCCCGCTACGGCAAGCGCTGTTCCAGAGCCCGCTACGGCAAGCGCTGTTCCAGAGCCCGCTACGGCAAGCGCTGTTCCAGAGCCCGCTACGGCAAGCGCTGTTCCAGAGCCCGCTACGGCAAGCGCTGTTCCAGAGCCCGCTACGGCAAGCGCTGTTCCAGAGCCCGCTACGGCAAGCGCTGTTCCAGAGCCCGCTACGGCAAGCGCTGTTCCAGAGCCCGCTACGGCAAGCGCTGTTCCAGAGCCCGCTACGGCAAGCGCTGTTCCAGAGCCGGTCGCCGTGAGCGCGGCACCCAGTCCTGTCCCGTCACCAACCATGTTCCCCGTCAGAAGTCCCCGGACTGTCTCCTCGTGTGTCCCTGTCTCTACTGCCCCCGGACTCCCGTTTGTTTCCCCCGTCATGGTTCAACCTAGGACTGTTTCTCCGTCTACTCACACCACTCCACCCAAGTCCGTTCGGGTCCCCCGTCCTAAGCCCACACCCTGTAGTTCCAAGATCACCGTCCCGCCCACCCACCCTGGACTCTCGCTCAAAGACTCTGTTGTCCCTCCGCCTCCCCTTCCTTGTTTATTTTTTTCTGATGTTTCACCCTAACCCGGTCATTGTTCACGCTTGTATGCCCCTGTTATTATTTGTCATGTTTTGTTGGGTCTGGTCTATGTCTCTGTCAGTCTTGTCCCGCGTTTAATGTCTCCTTGGGGAGCGTCTGGTAGCCGCTCTTTAAGGAGGGGGTACTGTCATGATTCTGCCATCAGGTCTGTGAGTTCTAGTATTTTGGCAGGATCATGACAGACCCATGTTCTGTGTGCAAGCACATGGCCTTGTGTTTTGGTCATGTGCTTGTGTTGTCTCGTCTCGTTACCCCGTCCCCTTGTTATCCTGATTCTGTCATTAGTGTTTCACCCGTGTCACCTGTTATGTTTGATTGGTCTTCCTATTTAATCCCCTTGTGTTTGCTGTCTTGTGTCGGTTCATTGTTATACGTTGATCGTGAGTACCCTCTGTACATCTAGTCAGTGTTAGCGTCTCTTGAAGTCTTGTTTGTTTTCTTGTTCATTTGTTTTGCCCTCTCATGGGTTTTGTTTTCCTGTTTTTGTCATTAAACCGTGTCTTATTGTATACTGTCTGCGTTTGGGTTCATCTCCGTATCTTACCGTGACAACTACTCCATGCAATGCTTGCATTCCAAATAGATGAATGACCTGCATGGTGCCCAAAAGTTTTTGATTTTTCTAACACATTATAGTCCTCTGCACAGAATTAAATGTATTATTTAAGACACATTATCACTGCGGTCTAGTACATTTTCCAGGAAAATTAAACGACTACTTCTGCAAGTGACAATGTTTTTTTTTTTGTTGTTTTTTTTTTTGTTAAGGGACTGTGATCAAAGATTGGGTAAATCAGATTATCCTTACTTGTACATCAAGGGGCTCAAGTAGACTGCATAGGTCAGAACTGCTACTAGTTCACACTCTGTACATCTGTAACAGTCTTGGGAAATACTTGTCGAGTCCATCAAAGAAAGAATGGTGGAGATCAGTAGAAAGCAGGCGCATAAAAGAAAATCCAAAGCGATGATCCAAAGAAAAAGTCAGTACATAAGTATAACACAGTAAGTTGAGCAAAGAGGTTGGCATTGGTTCGGCTTTGGCTCTTATAGGCCATTAAAATGTAAAATTTTGCACCTGGGAAAAACAAAAACAAAAAATTCCCAAATGCACAAACACATAACCCACTGATATTGAAACAAAACTCAAATTCAAATCTAAAATGTGAATGACTCCAAAGCTTCATATTTGTAAAAATACCAAATAACCTGTTATTAAAAAAAAAAAAAAAAGTGCTGGCCATCTTTCTTTGATTTCAGACACAGGAGGCTCACCATGAACTATCTCCTTCCATATTCTGTAAACTATACAGGGAACATTATAAAATGATCAACTTATTTGTATTGTATACAATGCAGTTCTTACAATAATGTTATAATAAAAGTAATATGTACCGATATGGAACTGATAATAAAAGTATTATGAAAGTATAATAAAACTAATATATCACTTTTTTTTTTTTTGTAGCAACTAGGGCTGTGCGATAAATCGAAATCGAACCGAAATCACGTTTTGGCGATTATGAAATTGCAAAGGCTGAGATTTTTTCCGATTTCTAAATAAATAAATATATGCACAGCTTGTTAGTGAAGAGCGGCTCAGTAGTAAATGCTACTCCGTCTCTGAACTCCGAGTTTAAGTCGCTTATTACGTCCATTTGAAAAAGCCACACCCTTTTTGATAAAGCTCTAATTGGTTTTCATTTGGAAATATGTTTCAAATTCACACTGAAAGCATTTATGAATGTAAAGAGTGTCTGTGTGTTTCAAAAATCATCAAAAATTTGTAAAATAGTGATTAAAATAGAAATCGCAATTTTTATTAAGAAATCGTGATTTTCTGAGGTAAATTTAACAATACGTTTACAAGCTGTTTTATTGATAAGGGTTGAAACAGAGCTTGCACAGACACAAATTCTATAGACACTTCTATACACGTATTCTAAATTCGTTCCTACGACATATTGATTTGTTGCCTCGTTTTAATTAAATTGTGGCCACAAATTTAAAAAAATAATTCCCTCGCTTTAGTAAATCATGGCCGCATTGTACCAATTCGTTCACTCGTTTTAATCATAAATAAGGGAATTAATTAGTACAACTTGGCCACAATTTAATATACGAAGGAACAAATAAGTGATAAGTGAATTGATTTAGCTATAATGAGAGAACGAATTTGTAAAACACGAAACAAATTCGTGGCCACTGTATATTTTTTTGTCCTAACAGAGCTGTAGGTGTGAGGGTGAACCAGAGAGGACAGTGGGTCGACTCAGAGGGTCGAAACAGAGCAGAGGTGTCAAAAGTATTCACATTCATTACTCAAGTAGAAGTATAGATACTAGGGTTTAAAAAGACTTCTGTTGAAGTTGAAGTATCAATTTAAGCTTTTTACCCAAGTAAAAGTGTAAAAGTACTGCTTTCAAAACTACTTAAAGTATAAAAGTAAAAGTAATGTAAGGAAGAAAAATTCCATTAATGACAAAAGCTTAGGCTGTGCCACAGGGGCCTACAGTGCACTACCACCTCCTCAAAAACATGTTTCTAAGGGCCATAATGACCTATAAATGTTATAATGTTATATAATGTTAAGATAATGTTATATAAAAAAAAAAATTGTGATGAACTAGGCTACCTGTTTCAGCCACATATATGCCTATTGAAAATGAACGCATTTTAGTACAATGCAAATACATTAAAGAACCATATGTGTACTACTGAACATTAACATGTGTTTCATGGAAATATGATGGCTAGTTGCCTTTAAGTATTGTAATGGTGCAAAAAGTCAAACTTCAGAGGCATGTTATCAATAACCTTTATTGGAATGTAAATGTACATCTTTGAGCCAATGCATGCTCTTTTTGGCCTGAAGATCAGCCCTGCAACACTAAACAATCTTTCACAGGTTTCTGAGGCAGGGAGTGCCTTATTAAGCTTAAGTGATAGCTGGCACACAGCTGGGAAGGACTTCAGTACCTCTACTGTGTCTCCGGGCACCCCAGGTACGCATCCAACTGCTGGGTCATTTCAAGAGGGCTGAGAAGTGAGACACTTACAAGTTTGAGGATATTTTTGTCACTTGTCCAGCAGGTCTTACATTTTGGAACTAGAATGGCTGCAGCTATCAGCTCTGGATCTGCAAGCATCTCGCTGAAGCGTTTTTCAAGGCCTGAAAGAAGTGCAGCAATCAAAGGTTCACAGAACTTGGAGGTGCTGTGAAGGTGCCGGAGCTTGGTTCTTAGTAGAATTATGGTGGGAACCAACCATCCCATCTGCACACTGGTTTCTCCCTGAAGAACATCCGAGGCCCTTGCAACTGGGCTCATTGTCTTCGCATATTCTGCAAGAAATGCTAGTTCCACTGGAGTAAACCTATACAAAGAAGAAAAGAAAAATACAACATGAAACATTTAGCCTACTTGATGTAGCACCTTCAACTGGAGGATTATTAAAAAGAAAAACATTATTCAAAGTATAAAACTATGACTTAATCTATTGTTAATCACTTAATTAACTGAAAGGCAGAAAAAAGCACTTACTTAGGTGTATCTAGTTCACTGCAGACAGATGCAAGGACTCCTTCGCCTTGTTCTCTTGTTATTCTCACTATTCTTTCTATGGCTGAGAAGAGTGAATTCCATCTTGTAGCAACAGGCCAGATGCGATGGTTGATCTTGAACTTTTGTTCCACAGGCTAGAGCATTTGGCAAATTTAGACCTTGACACGCGATTGTACAATGGGTTGACCTCTGCTTTTGAAGCATCAACTGTGGACACTAAATTGAGGAGGTGGCAGGAGCAACGATGGTGCTTGGGTATCTGGTATTCCAAGTAGTCATCTTCGTCCAACAGGGCTTCGGCATCAACAAATTCAACACCCTCAATGCTTTCCTCTTCTTCATCGTAATCATCATTTTGGCCAACATCATCCTCTTCTCCATCACCCTCTCCTACAGGTTCAGGATTGTTGTTCTCGTCAGTCTGCCCATAAACTCTGAAGGCTTTCAGGAAGTTTGATCTGTTGTCAGTTGTAGTCCGAACGATCTTATCTCTGATATTGAATTCTGTGTTAATGTCATTTAGGGCACCAGCCAGGGCAGAAAAGGTATGGGACCCTTTAAGTTGCTTGCATGCCAGGACAGCACAGGATCTCTGCATGGTCTGGGGGTTAAACCAGTGCGCAGTGACACCAATGAAACCGCGACGGTGTGCCGTCCAGCAGTCTGTTGTTGTTGCTATGAACTCAATTTCACTAAGGGCAGCTTTCAGTTTTCTTTTCATTTGAACAGAGGCCTTTGTGACTTTGTTTACAAAAGTATTGCGTGTCATGACATTTGTATTTGGTTGAAGATGTAGCACAAGATCAATGAAGCCCTGTTGCTAAACAATGTGTGGTGGGTGCAAGCCTTGGACAACGAATTTGAGGACTACTTTATCCACACTTGCCTGGGACACTCTTCAAGTCTCCCACAGCTTAGTTTGTTTGGAGGGTGGGGCCAAAGAACCTTCAGTGGATGACTTCCTTTTGAGGGCTGCTGAAGTTAGTTGCGTGTACCTCTCTAGACGAGTGGGGTGTTTCTTCTGTCGAGAAAATGAATGCACAGATTAAGATTGATATTATCTCTCTCAAACCACAAGCTCAGACTATCTAGGACTTCCGCTGTTTTAAATGTCATACTTTAAGTTCAAAAATGAAGGTCAGACTACAAGTTTGGGAGCAGTTTAACTGGTCTATGCAATTTTCTTGAGCAGACCAGAATATTGCCACTTAAAGCTGTTTCAGGACCACAAGCAGCTGCTGGCATGACTGAAAAGTAGCATTATTGATGAGATAGTTTTTAAACCCATCAGTACTCTGTTTTGCCTTGGATGTTACTATTGCTAATGATCGACCCATGCGTGTCTGTATTACTGCTTTTACTAGTAATAAAGCCGCAAATGGATCCCAACCCCGCTGAATCATCTTTACAGTCATTACAGCTTGTGAGGCAGCAACAGATATGACACGTTCTGACCTTCACTTCAAAGTACCTTTTGTCTGCGTGTTCCAGAAGGACCCTCTGCACCTACATCAGGGCCTCATCTGTACGTTCCAGAATTAGGACCCATTTTGGTGCTCCAGGAAATCAGCATCCCACAGAGCTTCAGGCTCAAGTCTGTTGAAAAGGATTCCAGCTCCTTTCCTCACTGCTTTGTTACCCAGCACAGGCGGAAGATGTCACCGCCATCGGACTGCTTAATCGACCAAATAGAACGTAAATATCACGAGCGGGCGGGGTCTGAAGCATAAAATCATTGGTTAGCCGTAAGCCAATCACATAACATCTGGTTATGACATGTGTTATTCGCCTGCTCAGCCGCATCGAACTTCCACTGTAAACACATGCATCCTTCATCCATTCTGTGTCTCTGCCACAAGCTCACCTTTCTGCATAACTGTTCGGATCCGTGCCACTGCTCAATAAAACGGTTTACGTATCACTTACTTGTCTGGTTGTATCTGTATCGTGACATGGAGACACTAGCAATGAATATTTGCTTACAATCTAAACACTCTCCGCTCTTTAAATACAAAGTGAAACAAATATAAACTGTTTCATAAGTAAATAAATCTCTGTACTTATTCAAAGTACCAGTTCTCTATTTACCCTTGCATCGTAAATAAGCAGAGACACTCCAAACTGCTTGTGACACTTCATTCACAATAGAGTTGGGGCAGAGTTATTAGGTTTGACTGACAGTTTGAGGAGGCAATGGAGTTACGAGATTTGGTCACAAGCTCTATTTAATACTTCTCATTGGTTAAATATTTTCAAATCCCACAGAGACTGTAAAGGGTGACTATGGTAATTATTTAAATTGTATTTCTTCTCATTGTAATCTCTAATTTCTTCTCAGTGTAACGAGGTTAGATGTTATGGGAAGAAGGAGGCGGGAACCGGCGAATATTCAACAACTTTTAATAATAAAATAAACCAATACAAAAACAAAAGTATAATCCAGCAGCCCCTCACGGACGACTGCTGACCACACAAAACAGAAACAAAACATAACATAAAATCAGGCCTGTTCCTCTCTCGATCTTCACTGTCATCGCTCCTCCTTTTATGCTTCCACTCCTCCGTGAGAGATACGAGACCGGTGCGTCGTTACCAATCACGCCACCGGCCTCGCGCCATTCTCTCATGTCCCTCGACCTCGTCCTGCTCGCCACAATGATGTTTTGGTTTTATTCTATTAATCTATTTCATGAATTAGTTATACAGTAAATTACAAAATATTATTTCTTTGTAGATTAGGGGTCCGTTCTTTGTATGTCGCTTAATACATCCGAGATCAAATGACGCATCCAAGATGATTTCATCTTGCTAATTATAATGTTTTTTTTTATTAGTATCGCTGGATTGAGTTATCTGAGATAACTGTTCGTTCATGCCTTGGTTTAAAGGGGGATATGTATCGATAGTAGAAACATTGATCAGCAACGCTACTATTGGCTTTAATCAAAACGCCAGGGAACACCTCAAAATCTGCAAAAGCCAGGAGAGAGTGCTGGGAAAAAGTAGCAGACAAATTAAATGCTGTATGATGTTTCTATCACTTATTACAGTATATATTTTTGTATTTGCTTATAGGCTCTAGAAGTTACTTATAGGCTCTTATAGGCTTTACCCAGGGCTCTTCGATGAGCTGCGCGCCGCAACTGACCTTGCCCTCCGGGCGACGAAGGTGACCGCGCGCTCCCTGGGTTTGGTGATGTCCACTTCGGTGGTCCAGGAGAGACATCTGTGGCTGAACCTGGCCGACATGCGGGATACCGAGCGGACTCGTCTGCTTGATGCACCCCTGTACCAGGCCGGCCTCTTCGGCGGAGCAGTCGAGGACTTTGAAACAGAGAAACGAGAAACAGACCGAGGCCATTAAGCACATTCTGCCCCGCCTACCCGCTGCTGCCTCCACGTCGGTCGGGCAGACGCCTCAGCCTGTTAACCGCCGAGGGCGCCCTCCTCCCCGTTACAGGGGAGTCCGCTCCACTTTGGTCGGTGGCAATGCCCCCATCATGAGAGCAGAGATTGTCACCCTGACACAGACCGTTCCCCCGGTTTGCTTTCGAGGGGCAGGCATACCAGTACGCGGTTCTCCCTTTCGGGCTAGCCCTGTCTCCTCGCGTCTTCACGAAGGTCGTCGAGGCAGCCCTTGTTCCCCTTCGGGTTCACAGGGTTCGCGTATTGAAATATCTCGACGACTGGCTTATCCTAGCTCACGCTCGAGACCAGGTTTGCAAACACAGGGACCTTGTGCTCCGGCACCTAGCTCGCTTGGGCCTTCGGGTCAACAGCAAACTTTGCCCCGTTCAAAGGATCTCTTTTCTCGGCATGGACATCAACTCGGTCGCCATGTCCGCGCAGCTTACGAGCGAGCGCGCGCAGTCACTGCTGACTTGTCTGAGACAATTCCAGGGCAAGAGGTGCGGTTCCACTGAAACATTTTTAGAGGCTCCTGGGGCATATGGCATCTGCAGCCGCGGTAACGCCGCTCGGATTGCTTCATATGAGACCGCTTCAGCTTTGGCTTCGCGACCGAGTCCCGAGGTGGGCATGGCAACAAGGCACGCTCCAAATACCAATTACTCCGACCTGCCGTCAGACCTTCACCCCGTGGTCGAACCTCAGTTTTCTCAGGGCGGGTGTCCCCTGGAACGAGCTTCCCGGAATGTTGTTGTCTCAACAGATGCCTCCACCACGGGCTGGGGCGCCATGTGCAATGGACATGGTGCCGCGGGTTCCTGGACAGGACCCCAGTGCCTCTGGCATGTCAATTGCCTCGAGTTGCTGGCAGTACGCCTTGCCCTGCACCGCTTTCGGGCGTTGCTCAGGGGTCAACACGTACTAGTCTGGTCAGACAATACCGCCACTGTAGCGTTCATCAACCATCAAGGTGGTCTACGCTCCCGCTGTATGTCGCAACTCGCCCGCCACCTCCTCTTATGGAGTCAGAAGCATCTGAGGTCGCTTCGAGCCATTTATATTCCCGGAGTCCTGAACTGTGCAGCCAACAAGCTCTCACGGCTTCAGCCCCTCCCTGGAGAATGGCGACTCCATCCCCAGTCGGTTCAGCTGATTTGGGACCAGTTCGGGGACGCACAGATAGATCTGTTTGCCTCTCACAACTCGACCCACTGCGACCTGTATTTTTCCCTGACCGAGGGTACGCTCGGCACGGATGCACTGGCGCACAGCTGGCCACGGGGCCGCAAGTATGCATTTCCCCCAGTGAGCCTTCTAGCGCAGGTCTTGCGCAAGGTCAAGGAGGACGAGGAGCAGGTCCTTCTGGTTGCGCCGTACTGGCCCACCTGGACCTGGTTCTCCGAACTGGTGCTCCTCGCTACAGCACCTCCTTGGCCAATCCCTCTGAGGAAGGACCTCCTTTCTCAGGGACGGGGCACCCTGTGGCACCCTCGTCCCGATCTTTGGAACCTCCACGTGTGGCTCCTGGACGGTACGAGGCAGGTTTGAGTACCCTACCACCAGCGGTGGTGGCTACCATCACTTCCGCTAGAGCGTCGTCCACGAGACACGCCTATGCGTTGAAGTGGAACCTCTTCCACTTCCGAAGACCCCCGGAGGTGTTCGGTCGATGTCGTGCTTTCCTTCCTTCAAGATGGGTTGGAGCGAAGGCTGTCTCCCTCCACCCTCAAAGTTTATGTTGCCGCTATTGCCGCACACCATGACTTGGTAGAAGTCCTTAGGGAAGCACGACCTGATCGTCAGGTTCCTTAGAGGAGCGAGGAGACTGAATCCACCTCGCTCTCCTCTCGTTCCCTCTTGGGAACTCGCGGTGGTTCTAACTGCCCTGTAGAGTGCTCCCTTTGAGCCTTTGCAATCAGTGGAGCTTAAGCTCCTGTCAATGAAGACAGCGCTCCTGCTTGCACTGGCCTCTGTCAAGAGGGTAGGGGACCTGCAAGCATTCTCTGTTGACGAAGCGTGCCTGGAATTCGGGCTGGCTTACTCTCACGTGATCCTGAGACCCCGGCCTGGATATGTGCCCAAGGTTCCCACCACTCCCTTCCGGGACCAAGTGGTGAACCTGCAAGCGCTGCCCTCGGAGGAGGCAGACCCAGCCTTGGCACTGCTCTGTCCAGTACGCGCTCTCCGCACTTATGTAGACAGCACGCAGTGTTTCAGGACCTCAGTCCAGCTCTTTGTCTGTTATGGTGGGAAGCTGAAGGGAAAGGCTCTCTCCAAGCAGAGGTTGTCCCACTGAAAAGTGGACACCATTGTTTTGGCATACCAGCAGCAAGATCGACCGTGCCCCCTTGGTGTGACTGCCCACTCCACCCGGAGTGTGGCATCCTCTTGGGCTCTAGCGCATGGCGCCTCGCTAACAGGCATCTGCAGAGCTGCAGGCTGGGCGACACCTAACACATTCGCCAGATTCTACAATCTCCGAGTGGAGCCAGTGTCCTCTCATGTATTTGCTTCAACCAGCTAGTATTGGACCCACTCAGGTGTCTTCGCTTGCTCGCCATTCCACTCCACGGACTGGATATGTGCGATATTCTCCTCAGATGAGCCTTTTCGAAGGGGCTGAGTTCCTCCAGCACTCCTGACGCTGGCGCCAGTGTCTATTGCCTGTGCGTCGGCTAGGTGTCTCCCGTATGCATGGTCCCTCTCCGGAGCTACCCCCACATGTGCATTCCCACTCTAAGCCTCTCCGAGCATGTGTCTTTCCCTTGGCAAGCCACCTTGCCACCCCTGGGGTTGAAATATTCCACCTGCAGCTGGACACCCCAGTGTTCTCCATATGCATCCTTCAGGTCATGTGTGTATTTTCTATGCCCCCCCCCCCCCCCCCCGGGTTGGTGTTAATTGCATATTTCCTCTAAACTATGGGATATGCTTCCCAGTGTACCTTGGTATTCCTGTTAAATAGGAGTCCTTCGTCCGTGCTAGTCTCACAACAGAGATCTCAGATTTATGCAGGGCACTGGAAGACAGCTGTGAAGGTGGCGTGATTAGACTGGTAACCCCATTCGTCGTCATCCAACGTAACTCGGAGTGACAACGAAAGGGAACGTCTCGGTTACGGATGTAACCCTCATTCCCTGAGTAGGGAACAGAGTTCGTCACGTTACGTCAGCCTGCCACTTCCGCTGTACCGCGGGGATCGCCTGAGCTCAGTCTTGGCTACGTGGTGGTGGTGTAATGGTGTGGGGGATGTTTTCTTGGTACACTTTAGGCCCCTTAGTGCCAATTGGGCATCGTTTAAATGCCACGGCCTACCTGAGCATTGTTTCTGACCATGTCCATCCCTTTATGGCCACCATGTACCCTTCCTCTGATGGCTACTTCCAGCAGGATAATGCACCATGTCACAAAGCTCGAATCATTTCAAATTGGTTTCTTGAACATGACAACGAGCTCACTGTACTAAAATGGCCCCACAGTCACCAGATCTCAACCCAATAGAGCATCTTTGGGATGTAGTGGAACGGGAGCTTCGTGCCCTGGATGTGCATCCCACAAATCTCCATCAACTGCAAGCATCCTATCAATATGGGCCAAGATTTCTAAAGTATGCTTTCAGCACCTTGTTGAATCAATGCCACAAAGAATTAAGGCAGTTCTGAAGGCGAAAGGGGGTCAAACAGTATTAGTATGGTGTTCCTAATAATCCTTTAGGTGAGTGTGTGTGTGTATATATATATATATTAGGCCTTTCACATTGCTGTGTATGTATGATAGATGCCAGTTTGTAGGCTATTAATAAACATAACATAATTACATAATAATTTGTTCTTTAGTACTGACTGTTTGCTTAAAGGTGCATTCGGAAATTTAAGCACTGTTCACATTTTTCCTCTTTCTATGTTTTAATGCTTGTAATATCACATGGCAGATGTCAGTGATATCTAGTGGTATGGATGCAGCATCAGTCAAAACCTTTTATTAAATAAGAAGAATGATAATTGAGAAGTACACTTTTAAATATTTATATTTATGTGGTGGTGCTGAAACAAATAGTAGCGGTTCCTGACCATAAATATAGGTGGGGCATATTCTGAGTAGCTTATAAACCACTTGTAAAATTTACATTTCTAATTGCTAGACTCAATTCTGCCCATAAGTCCCAGTGCTTACCCTCTGCCCCTCTTATTACGGTCATTACATGATTAATGTATTTGACATTTATTAAGAATGTTATGAAGTCATGCTGCGCATTAAATGATAAATTATAGCCTATAATGCAATTGATGCAATCATTTTATGTGTTCTTAATAATTGATTTTGTTTTTGGTTAAACAAACCAATAAATAAACAAACATGTGCTTTAACAGAGAATGGAACAGGACTAATTGTTTTTTTCTTTCCTGCCTCTTACTTCATTTTGTAACTCACCTCATAGGCACTAGAGGTCAGGCAACAACCACATTTGGAGCCTTTGAGTTATTGTTCAGCTCATTGAAAACCGGCACGTTATTAGTGGCCAGAATCGCCTGATATCAGATATCCCAGAATAGAAATATGAATTACAAATTGACAAATCAAGTTATCAAATTATACTGTACATAGAGATATACATTTAGCTATTTTTTAAATTTGTTTATTATTATATATGAACATTTTATTACATCAATAATGTAATACTCAATATTATATGCAGTTTTTACATAATGCTTTGTTATTGTTACATGTGCATTTGGAAATATATTATATTATTGGAAATATCTGCTGGGCACTTTTTTTTACATATACCACATGAAGGTAAATTAAAAGAGTTTAGATATAGCTGTGATAATTGTTTTAAGGACATTGAGCTTAGTAAGATACATTTAAAAAAAACTGGATAAAAATAATAAATTGATAATGTAGAACATGAAAAAAAAGATGAAAAAAGATGTAAAATTCAATTTTAAATGAATTTCAGTACCATTTTTGTTATTGACCTAAAACATTAAACTGGATATAATTGTATAATTCTGGTAGAATTATTTAATATTCTTATATGCTAATTACTAAAAAAAGTTATTCTTTAAATAATATTGTTTTAAAACTGCTTCAAGTTGAGGATGTGGTGTATGCAATATTGTAGTACAAAAACATTAATTGTGTAAATAATCTTAAAGTGAATAAGTAATTGCTTTCATTGGTATTCATCAGATCCATATCTTAATCGGAACATATTTATGAAAGTCTGCTATACCCTTTTATAGAATCACTTCTTTAAATTACAACAGCATATTAATATATCTTTTTTTAAAGTTACATAGTTCAAAAGGTCCTGCATAACAGGAATGACCCACCTGACATTCTCAACTATCTCCTTGCACCATAGTCCTGCTGATAGCATATTTATTAGCTCTTTGAGTTCTGCCCGGTTTGAAATGTTGGACTTAAGTGTTTATGTTAATATCACTGATCTGTATTATGTAAAAGTGGCTGACCTGGACATATTACTGAAGCACAAGAAAAAGTCATAGTCAAGCACAGAACCACACACTGAAATGTCATGGAAGACATTCCTCATAGTGATCAAGGACAGTCGACCTCCATCTCCGTCTCTCTTTCTTTAGCAGAGGAGCTGGGATTCTGTGCCTGAGACCTCTATCTGTCCTTCAGCTGCATGCGTTCAGTCCTGTACAGAGTCCAAACAACTGCATGAGGCTGGCGAAGAGAGAGGACATCACACACCTGCACTCACTTCACATCCATCAGAATCAGAGACAAAAGGCATGCATGTACATCATGATTCATTCCACTGAACGTCACAATTTAACACTCCTCTCTCTTCATAATAAGCTATGACCCATCAGACAACATGTACACAAAATACTTTATAACTGATGGCACCACAAGAAGCTGGACAGTTGCAAGCAATACAATTTAGCATCTATACTAAGCTGTGAAATTTTTAATTATATTATTTATTTATTTTGTCAGTCAAACCTTGCTTTCTACATTTTACCTATGCAAACACTCTGATTGCTCCTAAGTCTTCTGGCAATATTAGCTAGGAAAATAATATGAATTAAATATTTTCAGAAGTATTTTATGTAACATACTTATGTTATTTTACATCCCTGCCACTATTAGTAAAAAACAACAATAAATGCAACGTTTACTTTGCTGTATCTTTAATGAACTCATGAAAACCTCCAGGCCCCAAGGATCTTGAAAACTAATTACTACTTGAAAAGAGGGTAATTGGAGTCATGTATTCCTCTGTTGTGACTTGGCTACAGCATTCATCACAGCAAGAACACTGAAGAATTTCTTCACATCAGTGCACATTTAGGCAGGAAGTTTGCTATAGTTTTATAACAGTACTAAAAATCCAGGAGTGTCTATCAAAATCAATGACATTTCTTATATATATATATATATATATATATATATATATATATATATATATAACAAAACAAAACAACAACGTGGCATTTAACTGTTTCTCTAAAGCTAAATATTGCTTATAATATTTAAAAAGTTGTCTTTATTTTACAGCCCTGTTCCAGTAATTACAATAGGTAATAACTACACCGTACATTTTTTTTTTTCCATGATTTGTTATCACAACCGATGCCTATGCCGCCTGTCAATGCACATGAACGGAGTAGGCCTACAGATTCCTCCATGATTTCGACACCAGCTCAGTGTGGCTGTGGAGATCAGGGAAGAAAGGGAGATGGCACTTGTGCAGATGTGAGGAAGCGGGCCTCATCGGGCCAATCTATCTTCAACTTGGCCACTGCTCGAGTAACAACTTCAAGCAGCTCCTCAAAAGCGTCAGAGGAAGATGCTCTGCCAAAGCACCTTCTTTATCTGCACCAACCCCTCAGAATCAGATGAAGAAAGCATGATTTCCTCGTACTGGTCCAAAGAATTCCCAGGGCGAGCTTCAAGATGCAGGTCCTCTGAATGCAACCCATGCCTGAAGTCGCCTCGGGGTGCAAGGGGCAACAAGGATTGGGGTTTGTGGATAGTGAAACACTCGCAATGCTGTCGGCCCCCTCGAGGACTGACATGCTCCTTTCCCATACACGAAACATCGTCTGTATCTCAACCTTGACATTGTTACAATCTTAGCTCCTGACTGAGACTGTCATGACTCTTGTCATCTCGTGGTTAAGGACTTTTATGTTGAAGTGTTTCTGTTCCATTGTTTCTGTGTTCTTTTCCTGTGTGTAGTTCCTGTTTGCTTTGTTTCGTTAGTACCCATAGTGATTCATTAGTTCACACCTGTTGGTCATTAGCAGTGTTGGGAATAACGGCGTTTAAAAGAACGGCGTTAGGTAACGACGTTAGTTTTTCAGTAACGGGGTAATCTAACTAATTACTTTTCCCGTCGTTACAACGGCGTTAACGTTACTGGACGTTAAATGTGGTGCGTTACCACGGGCGTCAGTTTGGTTTGAAATGTGCTGGGGACAGAGACACATTCGGAAGTGCATTTTCAGAAATGCTGGTACAAACTTGTCAAACTGTGCAGCCTCGCTGCTCAACCAGTAAATAAATCGATCGATCCGCAAATGTTATATGAGTTATGCGGTCTAGTGGTAGATCATTTACCAAGCGTGTCAGAGGTTACGGGTTCGAATCCACACTTGTATAGTGGTTTTTTTCTCTCTCATCAAAACTAATTAAGTTCAGCAGGGACACGTTTGTGTGCATTTTATTTTGTGATTTCACCAGAACGAATAGTCTCCACAACGGTGATAGATTGAAGCGCGCGTCCGAGTGAAGACTGTGCGTGACTGTGCGAGCCACAAGAGAACAACTATCCATGCAACTGATAGCAGCGGGAACGAGCGCTCAGCTTGATTTAAAAAACAACACATTTTAGCGCTAGATCTCTTATTTAATAGCGAACTAAATGAATGCTCTGCTAACTGGAGATGTTTTATTTAGTTGTATTAACATCCATGCCTCAATGTTTCAAAAAGTGGTGGGTACAAAATGACTCATGACGAAATCTGGTGGGGACGTGTACCCACCGAAATCGACGCCTATGTGCGTTACTATTATAGACAGTAAAGGTTACTATGTAGGCTATTGATTGAATAAACTGTAATCCGAACGCACCCCGTGGCTCACACAGCTAGTGAGGAGGTGAGTTAATAACGAGGTAAGCGATTATGATTGGCTAAGGCAGAGTTATGTTTCCTGGTAGCCAATCAGATCCAGTGTTTTTACACACATGCCAGCACAAGCCCCACACACAAACACAACAGCTAAACAGAGATTCGATGAAGCAGCAGATGGCGAGTTAGAAGCAATCCGATGAAAAGTTGGCATTTTCAAGGTGCAATATAAGCACTACTTCTGTTCTACTAATTTCAACTGACTTGTGAAAACTGCTAAAAAAAAGTCTTTTTTAACAGTAATGCAAATAGTTACTTTCCCTGGTAACGAGTTACTTTTATTATAGAGTAATTCAGTTACTAACTCAGTTACTTTTTGGAACAAGTAGTGAGTAACTATAACTAATTACTTTTTTAAAGTAATGTTCCCAACACTGGTCATTAGTGCTCATTACCTTGCATTTATACCCTGTTTTAGTATCTTGAGTCGGTCGTTCTGTTATGCAGTGGCAGGAAAGAGAAAGGGCAAGAATCCAATTGCAGCAACAGTTTATTCACAAACACAAAGATAATCCACACTGAAAAACCAAACCAGGAACAAAATATGGGTTTTGTTTTAGTTCTCTTTTTGATTTAGCCCCACTCAGGTTCCTACTCCCTGTGAATGGTATTTGGGTTTTCTTTGTTTCTCTCTCTTGAGGACCTACTTTATTGTGAATAAATATCTCCCTTTGTCTCTATTTAAACTCCCTTTGTTCTTGTGTTCTTTTTGCACTGGCACATTGACCATTTCTACCAGTGTTAAAAGATCCTGCAATTCATTTATTTTATGTTGTGTACCTTCATGTCTTTAGCTATCTTAGGGACGAAGTTATTGGGGTGCTGGTTCAAATTGTTGAGTAGCGCATTAGTGAAGAGCTTAGGGATTTTGTGATTTTTTTTTTTTTGTGGATTCATTGTGTAGCATATTGACTTTCATCATGACAATCCCTCGTTCAAAGTGTTTGAGAGATGTCGGAAAGATGACTTGATTGCCAAAGCTGACCACTTCGGAATTTCTGTTAGACAACAGAGAAAAGAGAATAAATAAAAAGAGAAGTTAAGGATTTCTTGAATGTTTTGGCTCTGCCGGATAGGGGTCACTGCTGGGCCATTCACTTCTGATTCGGTGAGTAAAGACACTGCAGTTCGAGGTACTACATCTTCTGCTGCATTTAATGTGAGTAAAAATCTCTCCTTAGTGCCCTTGTTCAGAGAGTCGGAAGTGGATAGCTATTTTGGAGTTTTTGAAAGGGTAGCGGTCTCATTAGAATGGCCTAAAGATGTATGGCCATTATAGTCACAGTGTCGGCTGTCAAGGAAAGCTTTGGACGTTTTTTTCCACACTTTCCTTAGCGGATAGCTTACAGTATGAAACTGTGAAGGCATCTGTTCTTCATGCGTTTGAGTTAGTCCCAGAGGCTTAGAGGCAAGAATACAAGAGCTTGACAAACACATGCAAAGACAACAGCCGACACAAGGTACTAAAACACAGGGTGTAAATACACAGGGTAATGAGCAATAATGACGAACAGGTGTGAACTAATAAATTACTATGGGAACTAACGACACAAAGCAAACAGGAACTATACAGGAAAAGAACACAGAAACAATGGAACAGAAACACTTCAACCTAAAAGTCCTAACTGTGAGACAGGGGAACACAGGCTGGAATCAGACACTTCCACTCAGGATTTTAGAGACACGCTCAACAAATATACAGCTTCTGAAGACAAAGAAGCTGCTACACTGCCTAACAACGTCCATACGTTCAGCCAATCAGATTGGCTCATTCAGAAATGTGCTTAAAAGTGATATGGCAAGAGCTAATGCTGTATATGTATAGATAAGCTATGTATAAATAAGTTTATACCAAATAAAAGAGTCACGTGACTCACCCTCAAGTAATTCAAAACATGTATGAATTAATTTCACATAAGAAGACATTTTTGAAGAATATAGGGGTCAAAACAATATTGAACCCCATTGAACTTTATTATATAGACAAAAAAAACTATTTCAGTTTTGTTTTTAGAAGACAGAAAGTCGTACAGGTTTGGACAACATGAGAAAATGATGACATAATTTTAACATTTGGGTGAACAATTCCTTTTACATCATGATGTCATAGCACGAGAACCAATGAGGTTGGATGTTCTTGACATATTATATTTGGGCTTTGTTTATAGTTGATCAATTATTTATTTTGATTTCATTTTAATTA
The DNA here is from genome assembly GCA_030578275.1 of Meda fulgida. Lineage (NCBI taxonomy): Eukaryota > Metazoa > Chordata > Actinopteri > Cypriniformes > Leuciscidae > Meda > Meda fulgida. Next base: position 3,252,306 of record CM060629.1, read on the forward strand.
ACAATTTATCGTATGCACATGCCACATCACTTATGATGCATTATACTGTATGTGATTCAAGTGAAGAGAGCTGTAGAAATGGGTTAATGCTTGATGTAGTGAAAATTAAACTATAACACCTTCAATAACCTTTAATTAACTGCCTTGACAATGCCTTCACCTGGAAAAGGTGCAGTCATTGTGATATGAATTAGCAATTTGTCGGTTTTGATGCCTCTGCTATCCACTCTTGAAGATGATGAGCTAGCATGAGCATAGAAGTGAAGGTTTAGAAGGCCACAATCCTCATCAATATGTTAGAAAAACAGGTTGGTTTAATGGGATCCTGCTGCTCATGGCTGTCCGTTAGCAGAGCTCCTGATGCAGTATAGATACAAAAAGAGGAAAACAGCTGTACGGGCCTGCTGTTGACTAACGTGCTCCATCAGGTAGACGGAGGAGGATTTGAAGAACATGTGGTGAAATGAAATCGGGCTGCTGACAATTTTGACTCTCACCATCAACGCCCAAAGCCATTAGTCAGGCAAACACCTTCCATGGATCTGCCAGTGGATGCTGAGGGTCCAGAACATTATAAAAATCAGGTTGCCAATTATGTTTCCAAGGACAAAGAAATTAGGTTTGGACAAAACATTTCAGTGATATTTCATGGTTTTAGTTGACCTTGTATTATTACAATTACCTTAATTGTCTGCCCAGGTTATGTTTCAGTCCTGTTACAATCATATTTTTTTAATATAATAGCTTTAAAGTGATTTATATTCCCTAAATAAGACAACTCCTTCACCTGGTACAATCTATGCAGAGGCTGTGCGCTGCGGTGACAGAATGCGGAACGTGTGTAGCCTAATTAATGAGAAGATAGACTAACGTGACAAATGTAAAAAAAAAAAAAAAATTAAATCCACGACCTGCCCAAAAGTAAAGCGGCCAATTTGGAATTCTCTCGATTCTCCCGATTACCCACCCGGGCCTGGTTACTAATTAAACTATAAAACTCAACACTGTTACCTTTCTGAATGCATAATTATTTATCCTATATTAAAATGTATTCATTTGGTTTAAGATTGCAGAAGTCATTTCCTAACAATGTAATACATTATATTCTTTATTGCATTTTTAAAAACTTGCCAAAATGTACCAGAAAAGGGATCCATTCCCTAAAATGACTGCTTTTGTTTAGCAGCTCAGATAAATGTATGGAATGGAATTGTTCTAATTACACTCATCGCCCAAAACCAGCAAAGCCTGTCATGTGCACTCGTACTCTCCAACAGCCTTTTATTTTGCTCTTTTCTTCAGTCACTTACCCAAAGGAGCCAATTACAGAGATTTCAGGTTAAAATCCCCTAATTCGACTTATCTGCATTACACGGATTAACTTCATCAAATTGCCAGGATCAGAAACTCTTGCTGTATACTTATTAAACTACAACTATTCATACCTTATCCTGGGCAAGAATGTGAATCTCTCCTGTGAATCTCTTGTAATTGGAAATTTTCAAATCTTTGCCATCATTCTCAGTAGAGTTCTGATGAATCTGACATTGCTGGTGGGTTTCTTCACAAAATGAATCCTGTGTATAATGCATGTACTATACTTGAATGCCGTCACAACTCGGTAGTGATAATCACACGCACGACGAGGAGGATAAAAGTTCAAAGCAGTCTTTAATAATCCAGGTAATCTAGAAAGTGACTAGCTAGGAAACACAAGCGACACATAGACAATACCCGACAACCAAAGAATGAAACACAAGAACTTGGGGGCTTTTACACGACACCGTTTTCAACTAAAAACCACACGCCAATGGCGTTTTGGGTGCCTGAAAACTCAAACTTTTGAAAATGGGTTTCAAAGTACAAGTTTTTGAAAACGATCTTTGTGTTAACAACAAAAACGCTGATGACGTCATCCACATGCGTATTACGTGTTCAATCTATAGCGTTTTTATTAGTTTTTGCAGATCCGTGTGAATGGGGATTGTTCTGACAATGCTGTCGTCTGTACTTGGATAACTCAAAGAAAAAACTTCTCAGTTTTAATTATATAGTTTCCATGTAAACGTACCATTTAAGTACACAGGTAATGAGGGGAACACAGCTGACCAAGATGACGAAATCAAATTAGTAACTATGACAACAAACAAGGCAGGGAGAAACAGTGCAAATGAAAACAAAGTTCAAACTAGCTGAATCCATGACAAATGCATATAATACATGCATAAATAAAAATCTTTAACCCTCCATAATATAAGCAACAATGAGCTAATAATGAAGCTTTTCTTAGCAAACACCACTATACAAATGTATATCGTGATGTATCTATTCACAAGAATACACGCGAGACGGAATGTCTGTCATTGGACCACAACTTTACTCTGTATCTTTTTACAGGGACACGCGCACCTGACCATTTCCCAACATTCCCAGTCCTGTGGCTACGCAATCTCTACTGTGTCAAATGCAAAACTTGCAACCATACATCACATTACCCCCCTTTTTAAACAAAGGTGCATTCAAATTCAACCTGAAACCCACACATGGCAAAACACATTATTGGCTTTACCAACAAAATAACAATTACTTTTTTTTTTCTTTCAAAAAACAACATCAGAGAACAAAATAAGCATTGTATTTATATATAAGACCATAACAGTCCTATACCATAGTGCTATTGCAAAGGGTGCAAGTTTCATGTAATACAGGTCAAAACGTTGTGGTGGTTTTCTATTTCTGGATGAGCGGCGTGGACTCTGAGCCACCCCTGTAACCCCTCCACAGTCCTCTTGAGAAGGCTCAGGAACTGCTTGTTTTTCCTCCTCTGGTGCACAGGGTTGAATCAGAGTGTCAGTCCCTAAACAGTCAGTCTCTTTAACAAGCTCATCCTCTACAACCCGGGGTCTCGACTGGTCGTCATGTCTCCTGAAAGTGACATCTTTGTCTCGTCCCTGAACCTTGTTCTGACACTGGCCCGGTTTGCTATACTATCACACATGGAATCCATTTGTTCCCTCCTCCTGTGGTGTTAGGGAGGTACACTGCATCCTTTGCAGAAAAATACCTCCACAGCACGTTGGTCATGATAGAACGTTTGCAGGTATTGCTTCCTGCGAACCGCGACAATGACATCTGGATGAACAAAGTCCAGACGAGTGCGCACATGTCTATTAAGAAAAAGATCTGCTGGCGATTGTCCTGTAGTGCAGTTTGGAGTAGTGCTATACTGCATTAGGAAAAGAGAGATCTTATCTTCCAAGTCCATTGTTAAGTGTGCAAGTTTCTTTATTCCGTTTTTAAATGTCTGCACATACCTTTCAGCAAGACCGTTGGTAGCTGGATGACCTGACCCACTCGTTGAATGAAGAACGCCATTTAGCTGCATGAAGTTTTTGAACTCCTCAGACGTAAATTGTGTTCTATTGTCTGTGACAATTTGCTCCGGAAGTCCGTATGCCGCAAACAACCTCCTCAGTCTAGCGATTGTAGCTTGTGAGGTAAGGTTAGGCATCATAAACACTTCCAGGTACTTCGAGTATGTATCCACAAGTATCATAAATGTTTGTCCTAGAAAAGGAAAGTCTATGTGTAGTCTTTTCCAGCTTTGACCTGGAAATTCCCAAGGGTGTAACGGAACCTGACGTGGAGCCTTTTGTTACATCTGGCACGGCTCACAGGCTCTGCTCCAGATCTGCATCCACTTTAGGCTGCCACACATACTTGCGGGCAAGAGTTTTCATCTTTACTATCCGTTGATGACCGACATGCAGTTCTTTTAGCACACTTTTTCTCAGTTTATCAGGTATTATCACTCTGGGTCCCCAGAGCACGCATCCTCTCTCTGCAGACAATTCATATCTGCGTGAGTTGTAAGCTTTCAAACTTTTGTCCATATCCATTGGCCAACCCTCCATTACATACTTCAGGACTTTGGATAACACATTGTCTCTGCGTGTTACACGTGCCACCTGATCCGCATTCAAGGGAGCTTGTTCGAAATGTTCAGCTATTAGTGCATTAATATTTTCTGACAAGGCGGCTGTGCCCACATCAGTCGTTTCAGGCAGGGGAACACGAGAAAGGCCGTCTGCATTACTGTGTTTCTCTGAGGGACAGTAATCAATATGGTAGCCATAAGCTGATTGCCGATCTTTGAATCCTGGGCGCTGCCATGGTGGGTAGACTTTTATGATTAGTGGAGAGATGAACCCAATCGCAGACAGTATGCAATTAACAGTTTTATTCAGACAAAACAGGGAAATCAAAACCCACAATGGGGCAAAACAAGGCTGGTGGGTAAAAACAAAGACTAACAACACAAGTCCTAGATATTCAATTAGCTTTTTCCCAAACTCACATTTTGACTTTTTCACTCTCAAGCCATTCTCCTGGAGTTTTTGCAGCACTGCCTCTTGCCTCTGCAGATGTTCACACTGTAAAAAATTTACCCGTATATTTACAGTAAAGAACTGGCAGCTGTGGTTCCAGCCCTTTACCGTAATTTTACAGTTTCAACAATATAGTAATTTCACAGTAAAGTACTGTGTGGTGAACAGGACGGCCGAGGGACGTGAGAGAACGGCGCGAGGCCGGTGGTGCGATTGCTAATGAGCAACACATGTGAGGCACACCGGTCTCGCATCTCTCACGGAGGAGCGGAAGCATAAAGGAGGAGCGACGACGTTGATGATCGAGAGAGGAACAGGCCTGTATTTTAGTTGTTTTGTTTATGTATTTTATTTTAGCCAGCAGTCGTCCGCGAGGGGCTGCTGGCAGTTCCTTATGTTTATTTTCGGTAGCCAGCAGTCGTCCGCGAGGGGCTGCTGGCGGTATTTTGGTTGTTTGTTTTATTTAAATAAATTATATTTGGATTGTTCGCCGGTTCCCGCCTCCTTCTTCCCTGAACATTGCTACATACTGGCAGCTGTGATTCCAGCACTTTACCGTAATTCTACAGTTTTTAATTTTACGGCTGTGCTGTAATTAAAGTTCTGGTAGCAATGTTTCCAGCTATAATTCTACAGTATAAAAAAGTTAGAATATAAATACTGTTTTCTATTTACTCTATTGTCTGATATCTATTAGCATCTCTATATGTAGCTGTGGCGAACAGGACGGCCGAGGGACGTGAGAGAACGGCGCGAGGCCGGTGGTGCGATTGCTAATGAGCAACACCTGTGAAGCACACCGGTCTCGCATCTCTCACGGAGGAGCGGAAGCATAAAGGAGGAGCGACGACGTTGATGATCGAGAGAGGAACAGGCCTGTATTTTAGTTGTTTTGTTTTTGTATTTTACTTTAGCCAGCAGTCGTCCGCGAGGGGCTGCTGGCAGTTATATTTATTTTCGGTAGCCAGCAGTCGTCCGCGAGGGGCTGCTGGCGGTATTTTCGTTTGTTTGTTTTATTTTAAATAAATTATATTTTGATTGTTTGCCGGTTCCCGCCTCCTTCTTCCCTGAACATTGCTACACTGGTGCCGAAACCCGGGAAGAGGGAGGAACGCGCTGTCAGAGAGTCCTCGCCGATGTGGGGAATCCGCGGTGCCATCGAGCATGGTGCGCGAGTCGCCGCCGCTCGCCGTGGGCCGGAGCCTGCTGCCATCCGCCGAGCGAGGGGAGGAGCAGGGAGCGGGGGACTCGCGGCCACGGACGCTCGAGGCGGTGCGCTGGAGTGAGTTGCTGGTGGGACGGTCGAGCTCGCTGCCGGCCGCCTGGGTATTGGAGGGGCGGCTGCCATCCGGGAGGGAGAGGAGGAGTCACCGCCGCTCGCCGTGGGCCGGAGCCTGCTGCCGTCCACCAGTGAAGGGGAGGAGCAGGGAGTGGGGGACTCCTGCCGTCTGCCCAAGGCACCCGAGGAGCCGTCGCCGTCCACCGAGGGCTACCCAGCGTCACCGCCAGGCACCGCGGAGGAGATCGCCTAGCTGGTGGGGGACCAGATGGCAGCGCGTTGTGGGAACCGGACCAAGTTTTTTTTTTTTTTTTCTCTCTCCCCTCTCTCGATCTGTCGCTCCTCATGCTTCCGTCTCCGTTTCCCTCGGTTTGTCTGTCCATACTCCCCAGGGATCGCCGCCGCCGGGGGGAGTAGGCACAGGCTCGTGGGTACCCCCCGGCCTGTGAGGGGCGATGGGGGTATGTGGCGAACAGGACGGCCGAGGGACGTGAGAGAACGGCGCGAGGCCGGTGGTGCGATTGCTAATGAGCAACACCTGTGAGGCACACCGGTCTCGCATCTCTCACAGAGGAGCGGAAGCATAAAGGAGGAGCGACGACGTTGATGATCGAGAGAGGAACAGGCCTGTATTTTAGTTGTTTTGTTTTTGTATTTTACTTTAGCCAGCAGTCGTCCGCGAGGGGCTGCTGGCAGTTATATTTATTTTCGGTAGCCAGCAGTCGTCCGCGAGGGGCTGCTGGCGGTATTTTCGTTTGTTTGTTTTATTTTAAATAAATTATATTTTGATTGTTCGCCGGTTCCCGCCTCCTTCTTTCCTGAACATTGCTACAGTAGCATAATGTATACAGACATTCCAAACAGACGTTTTACTCAATGGAAAAAATAAAGACAAAATAGAGTACATTCTTTGACATTTATTTAAAACAGGTACATGTTTTAACAATACATTAAACATTATTAAAGAAAATAAAAAAATAAAACAATCACAGAAAATACATTTTAAATTCCAATGAGAGGATCCAAAAACAGAAACCTTACAAAGAGGTAAAAAAAAAAAAAACACACACACACAAAAAAAAAGAAAACAGCCAACCTCAGCCACCATGCCAGAGAAGAAGTCTGGGACATAATCAAGTGAACCCAACATAGGAAGAGGCGAAAAACAGCCAACGCGTCCCACATCATCTTTTGACATCTGGTCGGAGGGGAAATCCAAGTCTGAGAAGAAAGACAATCAAGAAAATCTTAGTGGTAAAATAAAGCACATGGCAAAAACTAGTGATCACATACTCTGCAAACACTTTTAAAAGATACATAAAATTATCATGTTAATGTACTTAATTAATCTTAGAGAGCAAATGAGGGTGTATGTTTGTTACAGCATAGAGGAAAAACAATCTTAACAAAGATTATGGGGTTAAGACAAGACCAGAAATTTTAGCTGCATTTGTGTAAAAGAAAGTGATTGTGTGTTTTCCAGTTAGCCGGAAAGGAGTAGATAATTAATTGATTTGAGTGTGTGTATGTATATTATTAGTGTATATATTTATAGAGATCTGATAAGTTATATGTGCAAACAAATGTTTAAAGCACGTTTGAGAGTACAGTGGGGAAAGATGTTAACCCTCAACCTTTTGGAATTGGTAGGTTTTCTGCATTAATTGGTCATAAAATGTCATCTGATCTTCACCAGTCACAAGTATAGACAAACACAATGTCCTTAGAGGGATAGTTCACCCCAACAATTCTCATTTACTCACTCTCATGCTATAATACATTACAATCTTTGAGTCCATGCAATGGCATTGATTGGCTGTCACTCTATTGACACCTAAAAAACAACACAGCGATCAGGACATTAAAGGAACACGCCGACATTTTGTGACTAACTTATATTAGACACATGCCTGTGAATTCGCATGTGCCTTACAAATGCACAAATGGTACTGCAAGTTTGCAAGTATACATGGCGTATACTCACCAAAGATTAGGGATGAGTATGGTCTCAGTAAAACATTGACATCAAGTGAATGATTCCTAGAAAAAAAAGAAGAAGAAAATAATTATTTCGAAATCTTTAACCAAGCAAAGAAATTCGACGTCAGAGCACGGAGAACGTGGAATAGTGATGTCTCAGCTGCTGAGATTGAACTGTCTGTCTGCAAAAACGCGTTTCGCGCCTAAAAGTGCAGTCAATAATATCCACCTCGTCTTTCAAAAAATAACCTCTTTGACTTTTTAATACTACTAAATCGATTATATATCTAACGTTATTTTGCTTTTGGGAATTTTAACAGCTTTACATTATTTGCATGGGAACTAACGTTAAACAAATTGACCACTACATTTTAATAACTATAATGGATCTGGCTATTTCGAGTAGTTTTATAATTATTCTCCATCTTGTGCATGATATTATGCGAATAAAATTAATGCATCTGGTAATTGCTAAGAAATTCAACGTCAGAGCACGGAGAACATTGAATAGTGATGTCTCAGCTGCTGAGATTGAACTGTCTGTCTGCAAAGACGCGTTTCGCGCCCAAAAGTGCAGTCAAAAATAGCGACGTCTTTCAAAAAACAACCTCTTTGACTTTTTAATACTATGTACATATGAATCTCACAAAAACGCAGGTATTCGCACCACTAAATCGAATATATATATATATATATATATATATATATATATATATATATATATATATATATATATTTATAAATATCTAACGTTATTTTGCTTTTGGGAATTTTGACAGCTTCACATTATTTGCATGGGAACTAAACAAACTGACCACTAAATTTGAATTACTATAATGGATCTGGATATTTCGAGTAGTTTTGAAATTATTCTCCATCTTATGTGCATGATATTATGCGAATAAAATAAATGCAGTAAGATTCGCATCGTGTAACGTTAGGCTACTGAATCAGAAATTAATTTTAAAAAATCGAGGTAAGGGTTAATACAAAAGAAAGCCAAACTAATTTATAAATGGTAACTTAACTTTAACCAAGCAAAGAATTCGCAGTAATAATTGAAGCTCAGAGAACAGTCATGAGAAAGGCCTCGACCGTTGAGAGCTCTGTCTGCAAAACGCAATTCGCACTCAGTAACTTAGCACAGTCAAAAATACCTCGTGAAAAAGGCGATTTTACAGGTTGGGATCAGCATAATAGAATAACAGCAAATAAATAAACTTACCTTAAACAGTGTCCTTCTTTAAAACAGCCTGGAGGAGTGCTGCCAAATAATTCTGCTCTTTGATGAAAATAGACGGCGTTGAATATGCCCAGACAGAATGGCATGTTCTGTCATTCCAGTGACCAGTAGGTAAACGATCATATCAAGATCTTTCATGATGTTCTCCATAATTCTTTGAAAGATTGAGGGTGCTGAACTGACACCAAATGGTAGTCTATTGTAGACAAATAATCCTCTGTGTGTGTTGATGGTTAGCAGCTGTTTGGACTCATCATCAAGAAGAACCTGCTGGTATGCTGAAGCCAGGTCAACCTTAGAAAACACAGTTCCTCCAGTCAGTGTAGCCATCAACTCAATCCGAGGTAGTGGGTAAGTCTCTGTAGTACTACTACTTGATTAACAGTTCATTTATAGTCTCCTTTATAGTCTCCACACAGTCTTATCGTTTTGTCTTTTTATACCACTGGCACAATGGGTGCTGCCCATTCACTGTGTTTTACTGGCGTGATTATTCCAGCCTTCTCCGGTCAGTCCAGTTCCACGTCAACTTGAACTTTCATGGAAAAGGCAGTGGGCGTGATTTACAAAAGCGTGGGGAAATTTCAGGGTTCACCAGTATCTTTGCCTTAAGCCCACCAAGTGTTCCTAGTTCATCTTTGAACACCTCTGAGCACGAATCTAGCACCTTTTCAAGGGACTTTAATTTTTTTCCAGTTCAAGGATAGCTTTTGTAGCCAATTTCTGCCACACAGAGCTGGCCCCTCCCCTTTTGCTACTATTACGGGTAGCAATTCACATTGTTTTTCATAGCTCACATTCAGAGGTGGAAAGTAACGAATTATATTTACCCGCGTTACTGTAATTGAGTTGTTTTTTTTGTGTACTTCTACTTTTTTTAAGTAGTTTTTAAAATCTGTAATTTTCCTTTTACTTAAGTATGTTTTGTTTGAAGTATTGCAATTCGCTACATTTTAAAACATTTTACTACATTTTACTCATACTGAGTAAAAAAATAATACTAAAAAAATAAAATACTTTGGGTGAAAACATCACGCCGGAAACAACAGCATTGATTGTTTGAAGGGCGGGAGAACAGACGCGCTAAAATCACACACACAAAAAAAAGTGCTGCGTCCCAATTCGCATTCTCTCCGTCCTAAATAGTATTCGAAAATAGAATTAGTACGTCCCAAATCGTAGTATGTTGAAATGAGTGTTCCAAAGATACCCGGATGATCTACTATTTCCGTTCAGAATCCGAAGTGCAGATCGATGCGCACTCTAACAGCTGATGTTGCCCACAACCCATCGCGCGCTGGACGAGGATTCGATTAGAACTACAAACACGATTGAAAAGTGTTAAAAAACTACAGACATGGAGGGCGTGCGAGTCCGGCGGTTATGTAGAGAGGTTTAGATAAAAGGGTTTGAGTGATTAATTACCAGTATCTAACCTGACGAAAATGTATTTATTCAATGTTGTCTACATTATGCATCTGCAGCAGCATTGTGAACTTTTGTAAAGATACGTTTAGCCATTAACTTTTAAATGCATTATTACATTCAAATTGCAAACACACAAGGAGAGTCTCCTCATGAAAGACCCGCGACTGCAGATGAACGGGCTTCTACAGATCTCTCCGAAACGGTAGGAAATTAAATTAGATTGAATGGAGGATTTTAACCGTGACAAGATGATTGACAGGACAGTTTACGGTAACAGGATGCACGCGACAGATCTGTCCATTAATGATGACGAAGTAGTTTGTCCCAAAGCTTGCCTACTCTTTTGCTACACACTCAAAAGTATGTACTTTTTCTTCACAAAAAGAGTACATACTTTTAGGGCATAGTCTAAGTAGGCGAATTGGGACGCAGCCACGGAGAAGGTGACGGACAAGACAAACGCCAGTGATGCAGACCCAGCTGAAACGAAAGGCTGTCCAATTCTTCACACACACGCACGATGCACGCACACGTGAAGCACTGCCAGTATGGGAATACTTTGGATATAGAAAAAAATGGAATTTACAGTATAATCTGCTTGTTCTGCGTGTCTCTGTGTGAATGAGCTGTGCCGTTTCGTCTACTTACATACTCAAGTACGCGACGCACTCATGGTGTTTTCAGAGTCTCACAAACAATACTTCTCATACTAATATTAACAACAACAATAATAATACTACAATTTATTGAAATATTATTTAAGGAATAGCCTACCCAGCCAACACAACCATGTGGGGCCCAAAGGGGTTACACTTGGGCTGATATCTGGGGCCCACCTGGGCTACCCAACTGGGACCCAGGTAATTTTGTCCTCAGTTTCCATGGAGGCCGCACATGAGTTAGCCCAGATGGGTTGATGATGGGATCTTGATGGGCTCCATATCGGTAACCTAGGTAGCTCCCATTTAGGGCCTACAGGAGTCTGGCCACATGGGTTGATGATGGGCCACAACAGGTATATATATATGGGCTACTATATTTGTTTGGGTTACCTTATTTTACAGTAAACCCCTAAATACAAACATTACATGTAATGCACTAAACTACACTAAAATGTTAAAGGTATTCAATGAACAGAAAGCAGTAGTTCATGGTTTACTTTATTAAGCAAGTTATAATAATAATTTTAACATGACTATTAGAACATTGCACATTTACAACTTTATAAAACACAAGTATCAAAATGTTAACTATAAAAAAAAGTTAAAGCTCCTGACAATTTCTAAAACAGCTTCTCACTCCTCTGTTGTCGCTCTCCCAACGGCCCTTTGAAAAGAGAAAGTAAATGAATCAACCATTATGCCGCTTTTTAAATTCCTTTTCACAGTTCAAACAGATGTGTCAGGTTAGCCTTTTGGTGCCCCACATCAAGTTTATCAAGATAAGGGGTTTGCAAACCTGTCCTGGAACACCATCTGCACATATTGAATCCACAAAATGTACATTTTGACCCACTTTTACCACTTTTGAAGTCATTTAAATATTCAAGTCATTAAATGTTCACTTTGTTGTTAAACCGTTATGCTGCCTCATAAGTCTGTCTGAAATCAGTTTTGTGAGGCACCTTAGTGTGTAAACGCTGCCTGCTAAGACATTGCCTGATAGGGCAGCGAGGCAATGAGTCAGCTGCCTAAGTTTTCGGATGCAGACTTTGTATGTCTCCCACATCTAATACACCTGATTCATCACATTAGCTCATTAGTAGAAACTTCAACATCTAAAGTGGGTGTGCAGTGCTGAGGGTTCCCAGGACAAGTTTGAAAACCCAGTTCAATATATTTTGGCTACGATCATTCTTGTCTTTTTAAAGTTTGTATTTCCAAAAACAAGCATATCTTAAGACTTTTACCCATCTTGCTCTCCACCATGTGCCTTCGCAGTATGCTTTCTTCCCCTGTCCCTGGCACCGATTAGCCACCTTCACACTGCCTTTTCGGCATCTCTTCTGGTAATTTGGTTTGTAAGGGCATTTTTTTTTCAAGCCTTCTGAAAAATAAAATAAAGAGTATAAGAGTGAGATTAAATTCCATATTTGAGCCCTTGCAGCAAAGCAGTTATCTCCACCTTGACATTTTTCAGGAAATACAATAGAAATGGATATAAAATTCATTGTCAAGACATAGACTATACATTTATCTACTATACATTTATCTAGCGTAAACAAATAGGCGCTAACGTGTACAGTAGGCTACTTCAGTTAGCGTACTTAAAAAGTCTAGGGTGCTTTCACACTGGCAGTTTAGTTCGGAACGGAGCACTGTTTGCATGAAAAATCGCTAATGTGAACGCTGTCATGGGACCCGGGTGCGCACTGGGGTACCGAACCCGAGACTGCCTGGAAGAGGTGGTCTGAGTTCGGTTGCACTCGATCCGTGCTGCGGTTCGCGTGAATGTAAAAGCAAAACGGACTCGGGTGCGCACTTGTTCAGGAAGTAAAGTGACCTGCGCATGCTTTTTAGCTGATTATGATGTATTTAGTTAAATAAAACACATGTAAGGGGTGATAGTGTTGATAATTTACCTTGGATATGAGCGAGAGTGAGTCCACCATGCCAACCTGTAAAACAAGATTATCATTATGGGGGAGACAACAAAAAATTAACCTGAATAATCGCAATTACATTTCCTCCCGAATCGTGCAGCCATAGGTTAATCGATGGCTATTTTACATCAGAAGTAGTAATCTATTGTGTGTATTGTGTATCGAGTCATACACTAGATAGATACACAATACAATATACAATACATACACTGATATTATGGATTCAGAAGGCAATAAAATCACGACTTACCCCTGTAAATGTTTAAAATACTGTACGTGTGTGTTACCAAATCCATCAAGAGGAATTACTTAAAATACTGAACATGTGTGTTACCAAATCCATCAAAAGGAATTACTTATTATTTGAAACAGTATTCTGAAGTGTAACTATATGGGGTATCTTTTGTGCAGTTGTTTTTGAATTAGCACTAAATAAAGAAAGGAAAAAATAGCACATGAATCCAAAGGGTTGTCGAGATGGTGTTAAAGTTTCTCAGATCTCATAATTCAGTGGAAACTAGTTGTTCTGTGACAAAATAGACATTTATTAAAGATTTATTTAAAATTAAACATCAAGAATGTAGCCTAAATATTTTATTGAATGTGCACACTTTTAGAATAAAAGCTAAAATGGTCGCTGTATGGCGCTGTTCTGTGATCACAATATAGACGGTAGCAAACAGATTAAACAGGCTTGTCTGGTAACGCTAATTAAATTTGAAATATAAGTACTGCTTTCATTTTGGGTGTTTAATGTGCACATCTTATAAAAATTAAGAAATTGCAGCCATTGTGGGATTTATATTGTAAAACAGTGGTAACGTTACAATTTTTAAGCTGGAGTCTCAACTCCAATCAACTTGTTATAATACATAGTTCATATAGTATTATTTCGACTATTTTTGACTGACTAGAAGCCGGCGGCCGGAAACAACAACAGCTAAAATACGGTCAATCTTAATACTGGCGTTTCCATCATAATTATGCTTTTTAACGAAGGTTTGCCACGGGTAGATTCACAAAAAGGCCCTAGGTTGCATTTTTGGGAGAGTTAACCTTTAACAATAATAAGAAACTAAGAATGTTACTATAATACCGTGCAGAGCGCCAGAAATAAGGGAAAATGGCGCGATCTGAGGTAACTCGAAATTCTGACTGAAATTCTAACGTGACAATAAGCTTTTGGTTAACATTATGTTTTGAAAACAATGTATTTTAATTAACATTTCAGTTTTTAAATGATTGTAGTTCTTACCTTGAATACACTGACAGCAAGAATCTCCTCCCGAAAATTACAGCAGAATGAGTGAGAGTGCAATGGCGCCCGCGCGGTTCAGGGCGTGGAGTGGGGGATGGGAATTGCTGAATGAAATCCCGCGAGATCCATACTGCCAAAGTTTTGTACACTTTCAAGTCTTTTTTTAAAGCCCTTTTTCTCTGTATCTGCAGGCTCTTGGTCCTTTTAAATGGCAAAATTGGTTTCAATTGCAATTGTGTTGGCATTTATAGATTTTTAAAAGATTAAAGTCACATGTTAAAGTGTCAAAATAATAATTTTGTTTTCAAAGGTGCAGTGTAATCAATCTTTGGGATTGACTGTTTGCACTTGTATTGGTAAACTGAATTAGTCCTCTTGTAGCCCATTTTCAACCCATGTACTCAATTTCCCATTAGTGAACCAATAGGTCCCATATGGAGAGCCCACCTGGGTTTGCCCATGTTGGACCTACTTAGTTGACCCAAGTGGGCCCCAGATAAGATGCCCATTTTGAGCCCATGCCCACTCTGTACCCACGTAGCCCATGTGTAACCCATGTGGGCCCCACATACACGTGTTTGCTGGGTATATACTGTTTGTCCATGGTTTAATTGAGTAGGCTAAATCTGTTTTGTAGCACTTTGCCAAAAAATAAAAGGATAAATCGTTTGCTAAACTTTTAGTAGATTACCACCGTTTTTGATCATATATTTTTATTAAATCATAGAAAGGAAATAATTCTGAATAAAAAAACATTTCATAGAACTCAAAGTTATTAATGATAAAAATAAGTTGTTAATCTAATTCATAATTTTTTTGAAATTAGTTGATTAGATATGTTTTATTGAATAAATGTTACATTTATTTAACTGTCATTTTAACTAATGATAATAATAACCATAATTTAATAACACAGTTTATATTTGTAATAATTGTTTAATACCGTAAACCGTGATATTTTCTGAGAAGGTTATCATACTGTGAAACTCTGTTAACCCTACACGGGATTATGCATTATGAACATGGGAGGTTTTACCAAAAACATCATGTGTTAGTGACGCTCTCTTTTTCTCTTACTCTATTTTACTCTAAGCTGTAAAACAGCATATGCTGAAGAGGCTTCCATGTCTTCACTCATAGTCATAAGTTCATATTCTTTGCAAATTATCTGAGGGCTCTACTACTTATCTGATTAATTGGCTCATGAACAACATCATTAATCGAGCTATTATGTCCAACTCTGTTGGCACGGAAATAATCCTAATGAGTTGCTGATCCTATTTGTTAATGTCACTTCCACACCCCGATCACATAAATGTGACAGCGTGATTAAACACCCAAAAGCTTTCATATAACCAGTGGCCAGTTTCAGACATTTATTGAACAAAATGGAGGTTAAAAAAACTTTTATTTCTTTATTTGACCTCCAGTTGCAGTTATTGCTCATGTCCTGCAGAACAAGATTCGCAAATTTAAATGGTTTGTTAAATTAAACATCTGAATTCATCGGTTGCTTGGCCAGATGCATATTTTGCAGTTTAATTGCGGATGCTTAAAAGTTCTTATGCAGTTAAAAAAAATAAACTACTGCTCAATTGAAATTCAACAAAGATTAGTGTAAAATCCACTGGGGGATCGAAAGTGGGTTGTTTTAGAAAGATAACCTATTAATTGTAGCTTTAATAATTCTAACCTTTAAAATATACATGGACACCAGGGCCAGAGGGATATCTTCAGTTGTGAAAAATGGACAGGTTAACTACTGGATCTCCCCAAAGGAGCAAACAGAGAGTACATTAACAGTCAGCCAGAGAGAAATTTCATTAAAGCAATAAGAAAACTGCTTAAAGTTATAATGGATTCTATTCAGAGAGTCTTTCTGTGGGAGATTAAGTCATGCACTGCATAATGAGGATGGGGAAAGACTTGACAATGCATAAATTCATGTATCACCCTATTCTGGAGTAGTTATATGTGACAAATGCTTTCAATAGCATCAAACCCAGATGAAACTGACACCTCATACATGCCATACAAATGACCTTTCCACCAAAACAAGAGCTCATTGACATTCAAGCTGTGGAAAACTGAGATGGGCAATATAAATGTATCCATTAATCCATTTTCTTAGATGCTTTCCTTTGATTTCAGTATTTTCTATCTAATATAGATGTTAGCACTGCATAATAAATGATGAAGGAATTGTAGGTTGAGTCGGCATGAAACAGCATTCGCAACCCATCATATTTCTCTCTCAACACAGTCTAGAGTATTTTACCACGTGAAAAACATACAGCCATTGCTTTACCAATATAATCTGCATTTTACAGACAAAGAATATAGAAATTAATACCTGAAATAAAGTCATGCCTTAAATAAGCTCTGCTGGATGACTGGTGCATCGCAATTCTCAACATTTCTGGAGCTTAATATATGATGTATTTAAGTTTAGTAAAAGTCTGTTAACACATTTCCAGCATGTCCTATTATATAAAGGGGGACTGATACATACTTTTGAGCCGGGTTTCGCATGAGTAACTACCAGGAGGATTCTTGATCATCCACTCCAAAAAAGCTCCAGAGCTCTTTCTTGCTATAGCAGCCATTTTTTCCATTGCTGTGTGTTCTAATAGTACATATAACCAATGATTGGTGTTTAATAATCGTTTAGTTCCCTTTCCAGTTGAACTCGATGCTGCGTCATGGCGATGACCCTATGGGAATGCTTCCTGTGAGCTAGTGTCTAAAGCATGTTTTTAAACACACCAATCTGATTGGCTGAACATATTTCAGCTCTCAAAAATGCAAGCCCTGGAAATACAGTGCATTAAAATGCCAGCACTGTCAATGCAATGCATTTTGTTTTTTCAATTAGTGTGTTTTCCAATTGAATTTGTGTCTTTTATTCCCAACCCATTTTACCTTTGTAAATGTGAGGCATTTATGTGTAATATAGGATATTAAAGAAAAAAAAGTGCAATGTACTGTAGAACAGAACTTGATTTTGACATTGACCAGCAATCAAAAATATTATCTAAGAATGATTTGCTAACACATTATTTCTGATGGTTCTCTGAACGTTTAAAACATTCACGCTACACCCGAAATATAATACTTTCCTACTATACACCAGACAAAAAACAGTGTGCCAAAAGAGTTACAGTTTGCGTACCTAACCCGAAATGATCAAATAAAATAAAATTCTGTATCAAAATTTATAGGCAAGATAAGTAGTTTGTTTAGGCATGGTTTGTAGGAATTACAAACCTGCTCACATATATTCAAACGCATATAACTATAGAATCAATTCTTAATGCGCATGTGAACGCCATCAGCATTTATCACAGGTTCAGTTTAAAGTCTGTTTAGAGAGAACGCCGTCATCTTAGCGGCCCCTACTTTAATAACAAATGATCATTTCGACGGAAGTGAATCAATCAAAACTAACTTTAGCTGGAAATAACGTTATTCAAGCCAAAAAGGCAAAACAATCTGTTACCTTAAATTATATGTTTATCTCTGTAAAGCTGCTTTGAAACAATCTACATTGTTAAAAGTGCTATATAAATGAAGATGACTTGACAAGTCCGTATGTCCGAATACATAGTATTTGAAAAACAGTTGGCAAGTCCCTGATCCCCGGATGACCTACTGCTTCCGGTGAGATTCTGAAGTGTTCATACAATGGACACTTTACTATCCTATGAGGCCACAGGAGGGGATTTGTGAATGGAGGTGAAGTGACGCACATGACAACGTGGCCGATGTAGTTCGTCCAGATTACATTCACACTATATAGAACATACTTTTTAATGGTCGCAAATTAAGCTCAAATTCAAATGTAGAACTTAGACAGTATACGATTCTGAACGCACCGCCAGTTTTTTTATTGTTCTAAAAACTTTTTTTTCCTTAAGGCTGCAGTCTGTACTTTTTCCTCCTTGTCGCCATCTCTGTTTTAAATCTGCAATTGCAGTTATTTGCAGAATTATCAACTTTACGTGGGTTGTGCCTCGGCACGGCACAGCACGGCACAGCGCGGATGAATCCAATGTTTTGAGGATGTAAATTAAAATATAATCTGAACAAGTAACATCCACGGTGCAAATTATACTTTGTTCTCAAATTGTTATTGTTAACAACATCAGCATTGCGTGACTACATTTAATGCCCTTCCGATATTTCCTTGTTTTCGCAATAGCAAAGCGGTAACAATCAACGTTGGCACAACAGTGGCCTCTTGAGTGTTTGGGGCGGTCCTTATATGTGGATCAGGTGTGGTGGAGAACCAATCGGGGCCTACAACAAATTATCACCAGATCCGCCCACCTGTAACACAAACAAGCACATACACAGACAATAATACACAGGACAGTACACAAATGGAATCAGTGAGCAAACATTAAAATGACTCAGGCTCATAACAGGCTATAAATCTCCACCTCCAACATCCTCACATGCAATATAGCCTAATAGCCAAGACTCTTCTTTATGTATACAGATGTGACGTAATGATACAATATAGCCTACTAGCCGAGACTCTTCTTTATGTACAGATGTGACGTAATGACACAATATAGCCTACTAGCCGAGACTCTTCTTTATGTTTACAGATGTGACGTAATGGCACAATATAGCCTACTAGCCGAGACTCTTCTTTATGTTTACAGATTTGACGTAATGACACAATATAGCCTACTAGCCGAGACTCTTCTTTATACAGATGTGACGTAATGACACAATATAGCCTACTAGCTGAGACTCTTCTTTATACAGATGTGACGTAATGACACAATATAGCCTACTAGCCGAGACTCTTCTTTATGTGTACAGATGTGACGTAATGACGCAATATAGCCCACTAGCCGAGACTCTTCTTTATGTGTACAGATGTGATGTAATGACGCAATATAGCCTACTAGCCGAGACTCTTCTGTATGTGTACAGATGTGACGTAATGACACAATATAGCCTATAGCCGAGACTCTTCTTTATACAGATGTGACGTAATGACGCAATATAGCCCACTAGCCGAGACTCTTCTTTATGTGTACAGATGTGATGTAATGACGCAATATAGCCGACTAGCCGAGACTCTTCTTTATGTGTACAGATGTGACGTAATGACACAATATAGCCTATAGCCGAGACTCTTCTTTATACAGATGTGACGTAATGACGCAATATAGCCTACTAGCCGAGACTCTTCTTTATGTTTACAGATGTGACGTAATGACACAATATAGCCTATAGCCGAGACTCTTCTTTATGTGTACAGATGTGACGTAATGACGCAATATAACCCACTAACCGAGACTCTTCTTTATGTGTACAGATGTGACGTAATGGCACAATACAGCCTACTAGCCGAGACTCTTCTTTATGTACAGATGTGACGTAACGACAAAATATAGCCCACTAGCCGAGACTCTTCTTTATGTACAGATGTGACGTAATGACACAATATAGCCTACTAGCCGAGACTCTTCTTTATGTTTACAGATGTGACGTAATGGCACAATATAGCCTACTAGCCGAGACTCTTCTTTATGTTTACAGATTTGACGTAATGACACAATATAGCCTACTAGCCGAGACTCTTCTTTATACAGATGTGACGTAATGACACAATATAGCCTACTAGCCGAGACTCTTCTTTATACAGATGTGACGTAATGACACAATATAGCCTACTAGCCGAGACTCTTCTTTATGTGTACAGATGTGATGTAATGACGCAATATAGCCTACTAGCTGAGACTCTTCTTTATGTGTACAGATGTGATGTAATGACGCAATATAGCCTACTAGCCGAGACTCTTCTGTATGTGTACAGATGTGACGTAATGACGCAATATAGCCCACTAGCCGAGACTCTTCTTTATGTGTACAGATGTGATGTAATGACGCAATATAGCCTACTAGCCGAGACTCTTCTGTATGTGTACAGATGTGACGTAATGACGCAATATAGCCCACTAGCTGAGACTCTTTTTTATGTGTACAGATGTGATGTAATGACGCAATATAACCTACTAGCCGAGACTCTTCTTTATACAGATGTGACGTAATGACACAATATAGCCTACTAGCCGAGACTCTTCTTTATGTTTACAGATGTGACGTAATGACGCAATATAGCCTATAGCCGAGACTCTTCTTTATACAGATGTGACGTAATGACACAATAAAGCCTACTAGCCGAGACTCTTCTTTATGTTTACAGATGTGACGTAATGACACAATATAGCCTATAGCCGAGACTCTTCTTTATACAGATGTGACGTAATGACACAATAAAGCCTACTAGCCGAGACTCTTCTGTATGTGTACAAATGTGATGTAATGACGCAATATAACTGTAGTGAAGTTCAGTGTAGTTGGAGGAAGAAGAAGACGAGGTCGGCGAAGTTTGGGACTCGCACTTTATTAATCCCTTCAGATAACAGGAAATTCAAACAGTGCGCTCGTGCGCGGCCGCCGTGATACACTCACGGCAAACAGAAAACAAACAGTCACAGAACAAAACACTCAGTCTACGGTTTCTTGAACCACACGTCCACAATCGTAGTGCGAGTCCCAGGTCTCTCTCTCCTTCACTCTCACCGCCGGCAGCTTATATGCAGTCTCCACGCCAATTACTGCAATCAGACACAGGTGTTCGTTATCTGCACTTGACCCACTTACTCACCGCGCGGCTCGCTGACTTCTCTCCCGCTACAGACTTCGCGGAACCACGCCCCCCTCGCCACATACCCCCACCGCCCGTCTCAGGCCGGGGAGCCGTCCGGCCTGCAGCCTCCCCCCCCCCCCCCCCTCCTGGAAAGGAAGTCAGCCACAACCATTTGTGCACCCGGCCTGTGGATCACCTGGAACTTAAAAGGCTGTAAAGCAAGATACCAACGAGTGATCCGCGCGTTGGTATCCTTCATGCGGTGGAGCCACTGCAGGGGAGCGTGGTCCGAACAGAGGGTGAACTCCCGCCCCAGGAGGTAGTAGCGGAGGGTGAGAACAGCCCACCTGATGGCCAGGCACTCTTTTTCAATGGTGCTGTACATCGTCTCTCTCTTAGAGAGCTTGCGACTGATGTACAGCACCGGCCGCTCTACACCCTCCACCTCCTGGGATAGGACCGCGCCCAGCCCCCTGTCCGATGCGTCAGTCTGCAGGATAAAAGGAAGAGAGAAGTCAGGAGCATGCAAAAGCGGGCCGCCACACAGAGCAGCCTTTATCTGGGTAAAGGCCTGCTGGCAGTGCTCCGTCCACTGGACCGTATCTGGCGCTTCCTTTTTAGTTAGATCAGTCAGCGGGCTAGCGAGGTCCGAATAATTAGGCACAAACCTCCTGTAATATCCCGCTAGCCCCAGGAACTGTCTAACTTCCTTCTTGGTCTTAGGTCTCGGGCAGGTCGCAACTGCTGCCGTCTTATCAATTTGGGGACGCACCTGTCCGTGACCCAAGTGGAAACCCAGATACCTTACTTCCACGCGCCCAACTGCACACTTCTTCGGGTTGGCCGTGAGGCCCGCCCTTCTCAGCGTCCTCAGGACAGCCCGCAAATGCTGCATATGACGCTGCCAATCGGTACTATAGATGATAATATCATCCAAGTAGGCAGCGGCATATGCAGCATGCGGCCGGAGAATCTTGTCCATCAGACGCTGGAAGGTCGCTGGAGCCCCGAACAACCCGAAAGGAAGGGTAACAAATTGGTGTAATCCAAACGGCGTCGTGAAAGCTGTTTTTTCTTTGGACATGCGAGACAAGGGGATCTGCCAATAACCCTTTGTTAAGTCCAATGTCGAATAAAAACGAGCCGTGCCCAGCCGATCAAGCAATTCGTCAACCCTCGGCATTGGATAGGCATCAAATTTGGACACCGCGTTCACCTTTCTATAGTCGACACAGAAGCGGATCGAGCCGTCCGTTTTAGGAACTAAGACTATCGGGCTCGCCCAGTCACTGCTCGACTCTTCTATTACCCCCATCTCCAACATAGATTCTAATTCAGTTTGAACTACCTTTTTCTTGTGTTCAGGCAAACGATACGGGCGGCAACGTACCACTACCCCAGGTTCCGTCTCAACGTGGTGCTGAATGAGGTTCGTCCGACCAGGCAGAGGAGAAAACACATCCGTAAACTCGGCTTGAATATTTTTCACGTCAGTGAGCTGGGAGGGCGAGAGGTGATCTCCACCAAGAGCCAGCGCGAGAGATTGCGATTTTGAGCTCGCCTCAGGCCCGAGATCCTCCTCTCCACTCACCACCGTCGCCAGCATCACTGACTCTGCCTCAACCCACTTTTTGAGGAGGTTGAGGTGATAGATTTGATGTGCTCCACCTCTGTCTGTACGGGCTACCTCATAGTTAAGATCATTAACTCGCCGTGTGACCTCAAAGGGCCCTTGCCACTTTGCGAGTAATTTAGAGCTGCAAGTAGGGAGTAATACAAGTACCTTATCTCCCGGTGCAAATTGGCGGAGTCTAGTTCCCCTGTTGTAAAGCTGACTCTGTCTGCCCTGGGCCTGTAACAAATTCTCCATTGATAGCCGCCCCAAAGTGTGGAGTTTTGTTCTCAGGTCCAGGACATACTGAATTTCGTTCTTAGCAGCGGTCGGTCCGTCCTCCCAAGTCTCTCTAAGAACGTCAAGCACCCCGCGGGGTTGCCGTCCGTAGAGGAGCTCGAAGGGGGAAAACCCCGTGGAGGCTTGTGGGACCTCGCGTACAGCGAACAAGAGGGGTTCTAGCCATTTATCCCAATTTTTGGCGTCTTCGTGAACGAACTTACGAATCATGGCCTTCAAAGTGCGATTAAATCTTTCCACTAAGCCGTCTGTCTGTGGGTGGTAGACGCTAGTGCGAATCGATTTAATGCCCAACAATTCGTAGAGTTCGCGAATCGTTCGTGACATGAACGCCGTGCCCTGATCAGTGAGAATCTCCTTGGGGATTCCCACTCGGGAGATTAGCGAGAAGAGTGCGCTCGCAACACTTTTAGCCGAAATGTTGCGAAGCGGGACTGCTTCTGGGTATCGCGTTGCGTAGTCTACCATAACCAACGCAAAGCGATGCCCTCGTGCCGACCGCTCTAATGGCCCGATGAGGTCCATACCAATTCTCTCGAAGGGGACCTGCATTAACGGAAGGGGGCACAATGGTGCTTTTGGATTGGCCGGTGGATTCACCAACTGACATTCACGACAAGACGCGCACCACCTGCGCACGTTCTCGTGAATGCCCGGCCAGAAGAACCGGGCCATGAGACGGTTTAGTGTCGCCGCCTGCCCTAAATGCCCGGCCATTGGGTTAGAGTGAGCCGCCTGAAAAATCGCCTGTATCTTCTTTTGTCTGGGCGTCTTGGGTCACCCGATACAACCTATCTTTTAAAACAGCAAAATAGGGATAAGAGAGCGGTTGGTCTGGATGGAGGAGCTGGCCGTCGATGGAGCGGACCTGATTGAAGGCGTTCTTTAGAGTCTCATCCTGGGACTGCTCCAGGGGAAAATCATCGCGCTCTGAGAGAACCGTTCTCTCCAGAGCCCTCTGTTCCCCTGCAGCAGGACCCGTTGGTCCCGGCTCAGCATCCCCCAGCTGAACAACCGCTGTCTTTCCCCTGTTTTGTTTTTTCCAAGAGGCACCCGCTGATAATACCCCCAATAATTCGTTAAAGGCCGGCCAATTCGTTCCCAGAATGAGCGGATGCCGGAGGTGCGGGTTAACGGCCACCTCCACACTATGCTTTTGCCCCCTGAATTGAACTACGACCGACATTAACGGGTATCTCACCACCACCCCGTGCACACACCGCACCTTAACCATGCGGCTGCTATCCAATGCCCCCGGTTGTATCAGACTTTGATGTATCGAGGTTTGGTTACAGCCTGAATCCACCAAAGCCTGATAAGTACCCCCCCTTGATACTCACTGGTATCTGGTACAGGCCAGTTTGATCGGGGGCAGCCTGCGGCGTGTCGGGGACTCGGATCAGCGTCCCCACCTCCATAACCGGACACCGATCTACAAAGTGACCCGGGTCCCCGCAGCGCCAACAGGCCGGCCCAGGCCTCCCCGCCGCTCCAGTGGCGGGAAGCGGGTCAAGGAATTGGCGTGGAGAGTGCAGGGCTGCCGGACTCGGGACGGGGTAGTCGGTTGAAGCGGGCCCCCTGGGTGGGGCCCGGGATGCAGGGACGGGCTCCGCCGGCGTCCTTGTCCTCCACCTTGGCGCCGGCCGGGGCACCAGCCCCCCGCGAGACCTGGGAAGGGGCACAGGTTTGGGGAGAGAAGGGGTGGTGAGAGAGAGAGAGAGAGATGGAGAGAGAGAAGCCGATGGAAGGGGCTCGCCGACCCCTGAGCACGCCACCATGTGGTCTTCCGCCAGGTGGATGGCCTGGTCCAGCGACGTCGGGCGGTGGCACTGGACCCACTGAGCAGTTTTCCTCGGTAGTGTAGCGATGAACTGCTCCAGTACCACCTTGTTGATGACATCCTCGACGTCGCCTCCGTCGGCCATCAGCCATCTGCGGCAGGAGTCCCGGAGCTGTTGCGCCAGCACGAAGGGTCGGCCAGACTCCCCCAGGCGCAAGGACCGGAACCGCTGGCGATGTTGTTCGGGGGTCCGGCCGACCCGCTGCAGAATGGCGCGCCTCAGGTCTTCGTAGACCAGGAGGTTCTGGACTGGCAGCTGGTTGGCGGCGATCTGGGACTCACCCGACAACAGTGGGATGAGTCGCATGGGCCAGTCCGCTTGGGGCCATCCCCGGGCCTCGGCCGACCTCTCAAAGAGGTCCAGGAACGCCTCCGGATCGTCCTGGGGACCCATTTTGTTGAGAGGCAGGGGCGGGGCCGAGGCCGTAGCTGTAGCGGGGACGGCCCGAACCTCCCGGTCGAGCCAGCTCCGGAACAGCTCGCGGTCTTCTTGCTGGCCTCGGAGAAGCATCTGGAACCTCCTCCTTTACGGCCAGCAGGGCGTGGTGTTGCTCCCGGTGAAGACCCGCGAGCGTCTGGATGAGCTCCGCAAATGGCGTTCCCGGCGGGGTCTGCATGGCGGCGGCAGTCTTCTTCTTCCCGGGTTTCGGCACCAGTGTAGTGAAGTTCAGTGTAGTTGGAGGAAGAAGAAGACGAGGTCGGCGAAGTTTGGGACTCGCACTTTATTAATCCCTTCAGATAACAGGAAATTCAAACAGTGCGCTCGTGCGCGGCCGCCGTGATACACTCACGGCAAACAGAAAACAAACAGTCACAGAACAAAACACTCAGTCTACGGTTTCTTGAACCACACGTCCACAATCGTAGTGCGAGTCCCAGGTCTCTCTCTCCTTCACTCTCACCGCCGGCAGCTTATATGCAGTCTCCACGCCAATTACTGCAATCAGACACAGGTGTTCGTTATCTGCACTTGACCCACTTACTCACCGCGCGGCTCGCTGACTTCTCTTCCGCTACAGACTTCGCGGAACCACGCCCCCCTCGCCACAATAACCTACTAGCCGAGACTCTTCTTTATACAGATGTGACGTAATGACACAATATAGCCTACTAGCCGAGACTCTTCTTTATGTTTACAGATGTGACGTAATGACGCAATATAGCCTATAGCCGAGACTCTTCTTTATACAGATGTGACGTAATGACACAATAAAGCCTACTAGCCGAGACTCTTCTTTATGTTTACAGATGTGACGTAATGACACAATATAGCCTATAGCCGAGACTCTTCTTTATACAGATGTGACATAATGACACAATAAAGCCTACTAGCCGAGACTCTTCTTTATGTGTACAGATGTAACGTAATGACGCAATATAACCCACTAACCGAGACTCTTCTTTATGTGTACAGATGTGACGTAATGACGCAATATAGCCTACTAGCCGAGACTCTTCTTTATGTTTACAGATGTGACGTAATGGCACAATATAGCCTACTAGCCGAGACTCTTCTTTATGTACAGATGTGACGTAATGACACAATATAACCTACTAGCCGAGACTCTTCTTTATACAGATGTGACGTAATGACACAATATAGCCTACTAGCCGAGACTCTTCTTTATGTTTACAGATGTGACGTAATGACGCAATATAGCCTATAGCCGAGTCTCTTCTTTATGTTTACAGATGTGACGTAATGGCACAATATAGCCTACTAGCCGATACTCTTCTTTATGTTTACAGATGTGACGTAATGACGCAATATAGCCTGCTAGCCGAGACTCTTCTTTATGTGTACAGATGTGACGTAATGACGCAATATAGCCTACTAGCCGAGACTCTTCTTTATGTACAGATGTGACGTAATGACGCAAGACATGCTCGAATTTCCCGCGGAAATCCACCAGTACCACTGGAGTTAAAAATATTATTACAAGCTTACTGGTTTGAATCGAGCTATGGCAAGCGGATAGCTTTGAACACTGGGTGGTTATGTACCTGCTCAAAAATTTATTTTCGATAATTTTAAACCCAAAAAGGTTACAGACTGGAGCTTTAAATTTTCAATTTTAGCATTTTGCAAACATAATGGGAATGTTACTTTTGAATGTTCTCTGAACGTTCTGAAATAAATGGTAAGTAGTAACATAAAAAATAAAATAAAATAAAAAAATATTTAATGAACATCCAACTAAAATATTTCAGAAAAATGTTCCATGGTCAATGTATAAATATCTTTTTTGTGCAAAGCTCTTAAGATCATTATTAAAGAACAGATTACTCAGATCAATCATTCTATTAGTTCCAGGAAGAATCTTTGTTCATAACTTGTCAGAACTTTCTGAGAACCTAGCTGGGTTGCTATTGGCTAACATTAACCAATAAGCCACAAGACTAAGGTGACAATAAGGAAACCCCCCAAAATTGGGCAAGCTTTGATGCCATGTTGACTTTTATGGTAATACTATTCTTTTAGAAATGAAAAGGTCATTCAGTGCAGTGCAAAACCTTCCTCATAGACACATGGACACCCCAACATTACAAACAAAATTGCTCTGACACAAAATTACAGACTTGTTTTCTCAAATGAGTCTCTGACATGTTTTCCTTCTCGAGAGCTGAAGTATAGCAGCAACTGTTGAGGTTTAGAACCCCTGACCTAGTGTACAGAGCACTCTCGGGTTATTACGTGAGTAATTATGCGTGTTGTTCTGAAATCGTTGATGTGTCAGCTGAGACGGACTCTTTGTTTTGCATTCCTGTTCCAGGAAAAAAAAACAAGTCTATTTTGTTCTGCTAAATTTGCAGGCAAATGCTAAATTTCCCTTATGATCACATAAATCATTCAACTGTGCTACAATGGTCACATGTATGCTATTATAAACTAATGAGAATGTGATGAATTATAAAACTTGTCGTAAACATTGAAACGCTTCCAGAAAGATGGGCTGCCTTCATTAGGGAACGCTTGGAGATTTGTCACATGAATTAATTGTCATCTAATGCTGCTCTCCTGTCCTCCAACACAAATTGGAAAATATGCTGTGGGAAGCAAGTTTGATGCGAGTAACATGGTAAATCATGAGCACTATTTTGGACCAAATTGTTATTATTATTATTTTTTGTTACAGCCAAATGTATTAGTTTTTTAAAATACTAATAATACATACAGATGAATAAATCCCACAATAGTTTCTGATGTCAGTAAATTTAGCCAGTGTTCTACAAATCCACTCTCTGGTGTCAAGTGAAAGCACTATTTAAACTAATTGTTTCTTTTAATTGCTGAACAAAACAGTTTTAATTTTTGATTAGACCAACATGAAAATACACTTTAAATAAATGACACGGTTGTTACACAGTTTTCAGTGTGGGCTGTGAGCCATATGGTTCAGAAACAATGGATAATGATACAGGATCAGCACTATCCGTCTGAAAAACCCAATGACCTCAAACTGCAAATGCTGATTTGGAATGAGATCCAAGAGAAGTCAGCATTGGGTTCTGTTCCTTTGAAGGCAACGACATTACCTGCTAAAGAAATCTCTAGAGTACCGATCTCTCGTGAAACTTACAGCATCTCTTTTGATGTGTCTGCTGATTCGAGCTTTATTCTGAATGCAGGTGTGAGCAGAGAGTCTTTAGAGAGCATCATTAAACATCTGCCCAAAGTTTCAGAAACATTCAGTGTGCAAAGTACTTGATTTCATTTCAAGTGTAAAATCGTATACACCAGCATCACACTGCAAGCCAAAGTGCACAATACAGTTTTGCTGTTTAATTTCACCCACAAAATCCTTCTTAAGAAAGAAATTAAGAAGAATCTTAAAGGGGTCATGACATGAAAAATCAAATTTGCCTTGATCTCTTGACATATTAGAGGTCTTTGTACCATTACAATTTAAAATCTTAAAATGTCCTCATTATGAACAAAGCATTCATTTAATTAATCTCCAGTAAGAGCTTGTTTGGATATAGATGGTATGCGCATGACGTCATCGTCGGCCGGAGTGACTGCGGTTACACACACCGAGTAGCAAAAACACTGAGTGGCAGCAGTGGTTTTCAGCATGAATGCTGCGAAAAACACAAAGCACATCTAAAACAGGAAAGAGCTTTGAGATTGACTGTACTGTACAATAGTGATGTTGCATATGACACTGAAGCTTCAAAGCGCAAATCAAGTTCACCGCGAAATTTCTCATGAAGCTCTGTGCCGGAGTGCGTATTGTTTTCAGAGAAACGCGATCAACGAAAACCGAAGCCTCACTTTCTTTCCAGTCACGTAAATGCTTCACTTTGCGTGTCGAAATGTTTGAACCCAGACCACTACTCCACGGGTTTTTGGAAGTTTAAGTCCATTTACTATTTTTTTTTTTTATAAATAAGCCTATAGCTTATTACATGATCATATATTCTGTCATATTATAAACAGCATAGAAACCATAAAATAATTAGACCACCATTTACTTGCATAAAGCAACTCCTTTGGTATTTATTATAATTAGGACATTTGATTTATTGCCACACTTTAATATGTGAATTATATTATCAGAAAACTGAACATTTAGCGTTGTCAGGCTTTTAATTGTGCTTAATAGATAAAACAACGGCGCTGTTCATGGCTGCTATAAATTTGACCTGCCACAAGATGGCGCTGTTTTCAACACTCTTGATGCTTCAAATCTTTTCCCAGAACAATCAGGGGAAAGCATGAGGCTTTATGAGGCTTCATTTGCCCATCCCTGCTGTACAACTGCAACGAGCTGAGCAAAGCAGGCGAAGACGAGGATCTAAACGCAAGGTTATTTAATAAAGTAACATAAAAGAGAGAACACAGAACTCTAAAAACAAAGGTACAAAACGTCTCAGGTTACGTCTGTAGCCATAGTTCCCTGAGAAAGGGAACGAGACAATGCGTCAACGACGCTTTGGGAACGCCCCCAGCGTGAATGCGTCTGAGCATCAATGTCAACTAGTCCAATGGAAAGAATGAGCGTCACGGGCGGGTGACGTCATGACCAGGAACGTATAAAAGCACATCCGGTGCAAACCGGCATTAGCTTCAAAAGATGTCGAAGCAAGCCGATCACAGGGATGCAGGAAGTATGGCAGGGTGACGCATCGTCTCGTTCCCTTTCTCAGGGAACTATGGTTAGAGACGTAACCTGAGACGTTCCCTTTCGAGGGAACTCGCGATGCGTCAACGACGCTTTGGGAACGAGAATACCCAAAACGCCAGAATTCCAAGTACCTGAGTGTTAGTCTGTTGTAACTAATAACTAAGCACCTGAGAACCTGGGGCAGCATCCAGGTCCAGGCTGTAAAACCTAACGAATGTGAGCGGTGAGGAACCAGCCTGCCGCATCACACACGTCTTGAAGAGAAACTCCAAACAATAAGGTTTTAGAGGCCGCCATACCCCTCGTAGAGTGAGCTGTGACCGCCAAAGGACACGGCTGGTCAGAGTACACGTATGCAAGTGCAGTAGCCTCAACTATCCACTTACTAACCGTCTGTTTAGAAGCAGGAAGACCCTTCTTAGGTGATCCAAAGCAAATAAATAACTGGTCGGACTTCCTCAATGAAGATGTCCGATGAACATAAGTATCCAGTGCACTGGACACAAGAGGTTCAGCCTTTCCTGGTCCGCAGATATAAAAGGAGGAGGACAGAAAGCCTGCAGCACAATAGGCCTCGGAACCAAGGTCGGCACCTTAGGGACGTATCCCTGTTTCGGATATAAAAATGCCTTGACCAAACTCAAGGCAAGTGGGGGAAACCGAAAGGGCCTGAAGGTCTCCAACTCTCTTAAGGGATGAGATAGCTAGCAGAAAGATAGTCTTAAGGGTAAGAAAATTCTCTGAAACCGAATCTAAGGGCTCAAACGGAGCCCTAGACAGGCCTTCTAGTACTATTGCCAAATCCCAAGCTGGCACCCTAGTGCGAGTTGCAGGCCTCAGCCTCAACGTGCCGCGAAGGAAACGTGTAATCAGGGGGTCACGACCCAACGATGTACCCCCCACCAGGGCGTGGTAAGCCGCAATGGCCGCCACGTAGACCTTAAGCGTGGAAGGACATAGACCTGACATAAAGTGCTCCTGCAGGAACTCGAGTACTGTGTTCACAGAACAGTTAACCGGATCCCACTGATGTCGGTGACACCATACAGAAAAAACTCTCCATTTAAGCGCATATAGTTTCCTAGTAGCTGGAGCTCTGGAGCTTAGAATGGTCTCAACAACCTCAGTTGAGAGACCACTGTCTATGAATTGGGCCCCCTCAGAGGCCAAACCCACAGGTTCCAAATCTCTGGTCGGGGGTGAAATATTGTGCCCCTGGCCTGAAACAGAAGGTCTCTCCTGATCGGGATCTCCAAGGGGACCGTCTAAGAGATGGAACAGGTCTGCAAACTAGATCCGACTCGGCCAGCGTGGTGCTACTAGCAGTAGGCTTATTCCGTACTGGCGAACTCGCTCCAGAACTCCTGGGAGCAGAGCAACAGGGGGAAAATGCGTACAGACGCAGCCTCGGCCACGTCTGCACCATAGCATCCAGTCCCAGGGGGGCTGGGTGAGTAAGGGAGAACCAAAGTGGACAGTGCGTCTTATGCTGAGACGCAAACAGATCCACCTCTGCTTGGCCGTAAAACTCCCAAATTTTCTCCACCGCCTCGGGGTGGAGTCTCCAATCCCCTGGCCTCAGCTCCTGCCTCGACAGGATGTCTGCTCCAATATTCTGGTCCCCAGACCAGTACCTTCCCCAGAGACCACAGGAGGATCTGGTGCGCCAGTTTGCAAAGCGGACGCGAACGCAGACCCCCCTGACGGTTCAGATAAGAGACCACCGATGTGTTGTCTGTACGGACAAGCACATGATGACCCCTCAGGTCTGGGAGGAAATGCTTCAACGCATTGAAGACAGCCATCATCTCCAGGCAATTTATGTGCCAAGAAAGATGATGACTCCTCCAAAGACCCTGAACCGAGCGGCCTTCCATTACTGCTCCCCAGCCGGTGAGGGAAGCATCTGTCGAGATCGCAACTCGATGGCAGAGAGCTCCCAACACCGGCCCCTGGGTCAAGAACCAGTGTTTCCTCCATATAACTAAGGCGGGGAGACACCGCCGCGTGATCTTGATTATACGAAGTGGGTTTCCCTCGGGGAGAACCCTCTGGTCCTGAGCCACCACTGTAAAGGTCTCATGTACAGCAGGCCAAAAGGTATCACGTTGGACGCTGCTGCCAAGAGACCCAACAGTCTCTCGAACAGTTTTACAGTGCGTGACTGGCCTAGCCTCAGCTCTTCTGTGGCTGTCAGGATAGCAGCTACACGAACGGGCGATAGAGTGGCCCACATCGTCACTGAATCCCATACCACACCAAGGAAATTGGTTCTCTGTACTGGAGAAAGAACACTCTTCTTGATATTGAGCCTCAATCCCAACATCTGCATATGAGCGAGCACGACAAGGAACACAAGACGGGAGAACACAAGATGGGAGAACACAAGACGGGAGAACACAAGACGGGAGAACACAAGACGGGGGAACACAAGGCAAAGGGAACACAAGACAGGAGAACACAAGACAAGGGGAACACAAGACAAGGGGAACACAAGACGGGAGAACACAAGACGGGAGAACACAAGACAAGGGGAACACAAGACAGGAGAACACAAGACTGGAAAACACAAGACAAGGGGAACACAAGACGGGAGAACACAAGACCAGAGAACACAAGACAAGGGGAACACAAGACAAGGGGAACACAAGACAAGGGGAACAGAAGACGGGAGAATACAAGACGGGAGAACACAAGACGGGGGAACACAAGACAAAGGGAACACAAGACAGGAGAACACAAGACAAGGGGAACACAAGACGGGAGAACACCAGACAAGGGAAACAAATGACGGAAGAACACAAGACAGGAGAACACAAGACAGGAGAACACAAGACAAGGGGAACACAAGACAGGAGAACACAAGACAAGGGGAATACAAGACGGGACAACACAAGACAGGAGAACACGAGACGGGGGAACACAAGACAAAGGGAACACAAGACGGGAGAACCCAAGACGGGAGAACACAAGACAAGGGGAACACAAGACGGGAGAACACAAGACAAGGGAACACAAGACGGGAGAACACAAGATGGGAGAACACAAGACGGGAGAACACAAGACGGGGGAACACAAGACAAAGGGAACACAAGATAGGAGAACACAAGACAAGGGGAACACAAGACAAGGGGAACACAAGACGGGAGAACACAAGACGGGAGAACACAAGACAAGGGGAACACAAGACAGGAGAACACAAGACTGGAAAACACAAGACAAGGGGAACACAAGACGGGAGAACACAAACACAAGACAAGGGGAACACAAGACAAGGGGAACAGAAGACGGGAGAATACAAGACGGGAGAACACAAGACGGGGGAACACAAGACAAAGGGAACACAAGACGGGAGAACACAAGACAAGGGGAACACAAGACAAGGGGAACACAAGACGGGAGAACACAAGACGGGAGAACACAAGACAAAGGGAACACAAGACGGGAGAACGCAAGACGGGAGAACACAAGACGGGAGAACACAAGACGGGGGAACACAAGATGGGAGAACACAAGACAAGGGGTAACACAAGATGGGAGAACACAAGACAAGGGGTAACACAAGATGGGAGAACACAAGATGGGAGAACACAAGAAGGGAGAACACAAGACGGGAGAACACAAGACGGGAGAACAAAAGACGGGAGAACACAAGACAAAGGGAACACAAGACGGGAGAACACAAGAAGGGAGAACACAAGACGGGAGAATGCAAGACGGGAGAATGCAAGACGGGAGAACACAAGACAAGGGGAACACAAGACGGGAGAACACAAGACGGGAGAACACTATACGGGAGAACACAAGACGGGAGAACACAAGATGGGAGAACACAAGACGGGGGAACACAAGACAAAGGGAACACAAGACAGGAGAACACAAGACAAGGGGAACACAAGACAAGGGGAACACAAGACGGGAGAACTCAAGACGGGAGAACACAAGACAAGGGGAACACAAGACGGGAGAACACAAGACAAGGGGAACACAAGACAAGGGGAACACAAGACGGGAGAACACAAGACGGGAGAAC
The DNA here is from genome assembly GCA_030578275.1 of Meda fulgida. NCBI lineage: Eukaryota > Metazoa > Chordata > Actinopteri > Cypriniformes > Leuciscidae > Meda > Meda fulgida. The sequence goes on from CM060629.1 coordinate 3,286,071, forward strand.
ACAAGATGGGAGAACACAAGACGGGGGAACACAAGACAAAGGGAACACAAGACAGGAGAACACAAGACAAGGGGAACACAAGACAAGGGGAACACAAGACGGGAGAACACAAGACGGGAGAACACAAGACAAGGGGAACACAAGACGGGAGAACACAAGACAAGGGGAACACAAGACAAGGGGAACACAAGACGGGAGAACACAAGACGGGAGAACACAAGACGGGAGAACACAAGACGGGGGAACACAAGACGGGGGAACACAAGACAAAGGGAACACAAGACAGGAGAACACAAGACAAGGGGAACACAAGACAAGGGGAACACAAGACGGGAGAACACAGGACGGGAGAACACAAGACAAGGGGAACACAAGACAGGAGAACACAAGACGGGAGAACACAAGACAAGGGGAACACAAGACCGGAGAACACAAGACAAGGGGAACACAAGACAAGGGGAACACAAGACGGGAGAACACAAGACGGGAGAACACAAGACGGGAGAACACAAGACGGGGGAACACAAGACAAAGGGAACACAAGACAAGGGGAACACAAGACAAGGGGAACACAAGACAAGGGGAACACAAGACGGGAGAACACAGGACGGGAGAACACAAGACAAGAGGAACACAAGACAGGAGAACACAAGACTGGAGAACACAAGACAAGGGGAACACAAGACGGGAGAACACAAGACAAGGGGAACACAAGACCGGAGAACACAAGACAAGGGGAACACAAGACAAGGGGAACAGAAGACGGGAGAATACAAGACGGGAGAACACAAGACGGGGGAACACAAGACAAAGGGAACACAAGACAGGAGAACACAAGACAAGGGGAACACAAGACAAGGGGAACACAAGACGGGAGAACACAAGACGGGAGAACACAAGACAAGGGGAACACAAGACCAGAGAACACAAGACAAGGGGAACACAAGACAAGGGGAACAGAAGACGGGAGAATACAAGACGGGAGAACACAAGACAAGGGGAACACAAGACAGGAGAAGCAAATGATTTGGTGGTGGATTTGCAGTTTTATTTTTGTGTCAATATGCTGAATTTTAAGGGTAAAATCATACCCTATATATTGTATTGTTATATATCGTATTGGCAACTCATCAATTAAATATTTATCATCGTATATTTTGCATAATAGGACATTTTTAAATAAACACTGACAAAAAACTATACAAGTTTTAGGGCTGGACGATATGATGATATATATAACATTGTTATAAGTGGTCACCCGGATTTTCCCCGGCATCGAAATCAGGCTCATATAAATGTCAGGAAAACAGGATTCCTGGATGCATGTCAATATGGAAGCGTAAATAGAAGCGTAAAGGACAGCAGCTTCATCACAAAGTGAACGATTCCATAATGTTTTTTAAATTATGGTCACCTTTTATAATTATTTTTTTCTACATTTTATGAGAAATGTTCAGATTATTATGACATACTAAGCCATAATTATAGAAAGGTTTTCATTATTATGACTAACAGAATCACTTTTGTTTATTTAATATATTTTACTTCACTGTGGTGGAAACAGGCTTTTAAATGGAAGACTTGGTCTTTAACTCACTAGTTCAAATAACAGTTATGGTACTAGCTACTATAGCTACATTGTAATTGCTTGTGGTGTTTGGTAAAAGTTGATGATATTCATTAATGATAGCCTCAATAATGAAGCTTTGCTCAGTCAGTAGAACTGATCTCTGCAGCAAAGACCTGTTAGCGCTGCTGCTATAAGAAACAATATTGTTTGTGCATTACTTTGAATAATTCAAGTATGTGCTATTGATGAATCTTGCTCTATCACAGAGACTTTTAATAGATAGTAATGAAGCTCATTTCAATAGCTACATTAAATTATGTGAGACTTGCAGCAAAACAGTTTAATTAGAATCTTTTGGCTCTTCCCTGTTATCTGTTGTCCCAGCAGAGATGTGGGTTGTATTCATCAACGAGTTCTGATATTACTGCAGGATAATTACCCGAATGAGAAGCATATCCATCCTCAAATTATTTTTAATAAAGTCAAAATGTTGTAAGTCATTTTAGTAAACATTTTTTTATATATATCTTGTTATTTTTTTATTATGATTATTCATAGTCTACAATCGTGTGTTTGTTCTTATTTATATATGGCTTGAAACACTAACATTATCTTTATGTTGCACAGCACACCATCTCTATCAAAATCTGGAGAAAACATAAATACTTGTACTGATAGACTGCTATTCAAACTTTAAAGCCTGTTCAATCACTATTGGAATCAATAGTAGTCGTAAATATTTGGGCTCTGTAGTGTGTGTACACCTCAGTGCAGTTCTTTGCCTTGGCCAGGCTTTCGATAGCACAGGTTTCAGTTACTGCTTGACCTCCACAATCTCTTTATTAGTAGTCAAGCTGTTGGTATGAGCAGAGCCGGATTAAATAAATGGACTACACTAGGCAGACTGCATTTTTTGGGCCCCCCTCTATCTATGTTATTTATGAATTGAAATCTGAAACTTACGAAAGTTACTAATAAAAATAACTTTTACATAGCCTAGTCTTTGGTTACAAATTGGTTGTTTATATGCCAAAATAAGTCATGTGTTGTATATTAAACAGTCTGACTATTCTTTGATATTCATTATTTATACGTCATTACACGGCTCTATCTTATCCATTGGGTGTGTCATTGTTAAGGCAGTAGAACCAGTAAATAACCAATAGGTGTCAGTAAACTATGTAAACCTGTTTACATTTAATCAACACATTTAATTAAGATTTTCTGCAAAATGCAATGGCTTACAACATTTAAAAATGTTGTAATTAAGAGCAAGAAGGCAAACATGACCCCTTCACATTCATCAACATAACAATAAATAATAATAAATATAAGGATGGAGGATTTAAACTATGGAAAACTAAAGGTATTCTATTCAGACTATGTATAAAGACTTGTGTATGGATGGAATACTTCTTACATTTCAAGCATTGTGTGATAAACACCAGATTCCCTCAAAACATTTTTTCAAATATTCACAGCATATTCACTAAGTTTTATGTCTTCCAGGTCTACAGATATTATGTACATTCCCAAACTGTCATTAATAGAGGAAATAATTGGAAAAAGTTCAAAAGGGCCAATTGTCAAATGATCATTATTTAATAATGTCTAACTCTAGAGAGTCTGCTATAGACAAAATAAACGCATGGAGGAAAGACATTCAAGATGAAGAAATAGAGGAGTTTGAATGGACTGAAGTAGGCGCAAAAACAAGTTACAAACACGCAGATTAAATTATTAAAGTATAAATGGTTGACAAGGGTTTATATAACACCTAAAAAACTCAATCATATGTCTAGCAATATTCCTGATATATGTACAAAATGCCAAAAGTATAAAGGAACTGTAATTCACTGTCTATGGGAATGCTCTGATATACAGACTTTCTGGAAGGATGTCATAAACTGTTTGGCCCCTTAGGCGATTCTTATGGGGGGGATTTTTTTTTTATTCGAGGGGGGAGTCTAGACTTTTTCTTTTTTTTAATTACATTTATCTCCTAAAATGTTTGCTCACTCATTGCATTTTTACAATGGGGTAATTTTGTTCTTAAGAATTTACGCAACACAAGGAAGCTTGATTTCAATCTTTGAATTAAATTGAAAAAGTAGCACAAAAGTACAATAGAATAAAGATACCTATAAACAGAAAAGTTTTTGCTTAGGTCTAGTTTTCAGAAATAGTACAGAGACTAAATAAAGAAATCAAATGTAAAATAACACTGGGTAGTGTTTTAGTCCTGAGAACTTAATTAAATACATAGGATATTATTCCTGATTCCTTCAAATGAAAGCTATGTTTTGTTGTTTTGACAACCAAATTAATGACAGACCATGGCTGCTGTCACTGTAAGAGCTCGTGCACAGATCCTGTAGCCACTGACATTATACGGTCGCGTGGGATGTATGCTTATTTAAGACATAACCGACTGTGTTTAGAGGATACACACACCAGTCACCAAGACCGAAATTGACATACTTTTCGCATGCTTTTGACTGTTAAAGCGATATAATCCACGAAAATAACTTTTGTTACCCGCGATCTTGTGAGGCATCTTGTAGCCTATGTGTGCAGAAAAAAACATCTCTCAGACAGAGCGCGAGTAGCCTACCGAATAGTTCAAGATCGCGTGAATTTTTAAAATTAGACTTAAGACGTGCAAATGGTAAACTGTAGTTACTCATGATGCAATGCTGGCCCATGCAAATGACAAATCCATCTATCCTGACTCTGAAACGCGAGTGCATTATCGCCGCCTGAACAAGATGGGACATTTGTACGTTTTTCAAAAAAAAAAATTCCTCTGTCTGGGCCCCCTCCTGCGGCGGGCCCTAGGCACGTGCCTAGTTTGCCTTTGGGTTAATCCGGCTTTGGGTATGAGCATGTCAATACTGATTTAGATAAAGATTTACACACAACATATCAGGTCAGATCACCAAAATAACCCCATCACTGACCCTTAACTACAGCAATGCTAACACAGGCATTCTGAGGAGAGAATAAACCATAATGTTTGATTGTGCCTCTGTCGAGCTTGTTGAGGAAAAATGGAGAATTACTGTGCCATGAAGATCACACTATAGAAACAGTGAGTGCTGGGCCAAAATTCACCTCTGATTAAACCATCATCTATAATTTGAAATGGATAACACAAATTGTTACGGTTCCTTTTGTGTGTGAGCCGAATGCCTAATGGTCAATCCTATAGGCTGTGATTGGAAAACAATCAGTGTGACCCTCGTTCACTCTTAAATTCCCATTTCATTCAAGTCAACAGATCAATAGCTCACTTGTCAATATACATATGCTGCTGATATTGGGCTCATAAAATCTTAATGCTTGCATCAACATGAAACTCCATTGGAAATGTCGGGCAGTGCTTTACTTATAAAATAATATTGCGAACTTACTTATGAATGCATAAAATATCGGTTTAAAAAAATACATTTATAAATTATATAGAAATTATCAAAATAAACAATGAACTAAATCTGTAAAAAAAAAAAAATATATATATATGTATATACAGGTCCTTCTAAAAAAATTAGCATATTGTGATAAAGTTCATTATTTTCCATAATGTAATGATAAAAATTAAACTTTCATATATTTTAGATTCATTGCACACCAACTGAAATATTTCAGGTCTTTTATTGTTTTAATACTGATGATTTTGGCATACAGCTCATGAAAACGTCTCGGGTTATGACTATAACCCTTGTTCCCTGAGAAGGGAACGAGACACTGCGTCGAGAATCGACACTTTGGGGACGCTCCCTAAGCGTGCGCCTCTGAAGTATGAATGAAACTAATCCAATCCTGATTGGTGTTGCGTCGTGACGTAACATGTGACGGCATACCCGGAAGTATAAAAGTGACGCTGTCACAACACACACTAGCCTCGCGATGAAGCAAGACGCTCAAAGGCCTCGAGGGGCGTGGCAGAACGACGCAGTGTCTCGTTCCTTTCTCAGGGAACAAGGGTTATAGTCATAACCCGAGACGTTCCCTTTCGAGGGAACTCTACACTGCGTCGAGAATCGACACTTTGGGGAACGAGTGCCCGCTAGGCCACGCACCGAATAGGCCTGTCCTGGAGTGAAACTGTCTAGGCACTCAGCAAGGACCGAGCACGTGTGCGCCAGGCGTACTAGGAAGGTGGAGACTGTAGAACCTGATAAAAGTATGCGGAGTAGCCCAACCGGCTGCCTCACAGATCTCCTGTAGAGGTATTCCCGAAAGAAGGGCCCTAGAAGAAGCCATGCTTCTAGTTGAATGAGCCCTTACGGCTAAAGGTGAAGGCAAACCGCGCACCTTGTAAGCCTCAGTAAAAGCCTGAACTATCCAATTACTAATAGTTTGCTTGGATGCCGGGAGCCCTTTCTTAGGTGACCCAAAACATACTAATAACTGGTCCGACCTTCTCCAAGAAGAGGACCTCTCAAGGTACACGCTCAAAGCTCTGACAGGGCAGAGCAAATGAAGCTTCTCTTCTTCTGCCGACACATGAGGTGGAGGATGGAATGCCTGAAGGACTGTAGACCGAGCCGTGTTCGAAGGAACCTTAGGCACGTAGCCCGGACTCGGGTGCAAAAAGGCCTTTACTCTGCCAGGGGCAAACTCCAAGCAAGCTGGTGTCACTGCCAGGGCTTGGAGATCTCCCACCCTCTTAAGTGAGGTAATGGCCAAGAGAAAAAAACATTTTCTGCGTTAAATCCTTAGGCGAAGCCGACTCTAGAGGTTCGAAAGGGGCCAGGGATAACCCTTCCAGAACTATAGCCAGGTCCCAGGCAGGAACCCTAGACCTGGTTGCCGGCCTCATCCTCCAAGTACCGCGGAGAAACCGAATGACCAACTGGTGCCTCCCCAGAGGCCTATCACCTAACGGAGCGTGGAAAGCCGCAATGGCTGCCACGTACACCTTAAGCGTGGAAGGGGAGAGACCCGCAGAGAAACGATCTTGAAGAAATTCTAGAACTGAAGCCACCGGGCAGTTTACTGGATCTAACTCATGTTCTCTACACCAAGTGACAAAAACATTCCACTTGAGGCCATATAATCTCCTAGTAGATGGAGCTCTGGAGCTAAGTATGGTTTCAACCACTCCAGCTGATAGACCAGCATTTAGGTACTGAACCCCCTCAGAGGCCAGACCCACAATTTCCACAGCTCTGGCCGAGGGTGGAATATTGTGCCCTCCGCCTGAGACAACAGATCCCTCCTCAGAGGAATCTGCCATGGCGGAGCTATCAGAAAACCACACTCGGGTCGGCCACATTGGGGCAACCAGAAGAAGACTGATGCCCTCCTGACGGACCCTCTCCAGGACTCCCGGGAGCAGAGCGATCGGGGGAAAAGCGTACAGGCGAAGCCTCGGCCAGGCCTGTACCATGGCATCCAACCCCAGTGGGGCTGGAAGTGAGAGGGAGAACCAAAGTGGACAGTGGGACGTCTCTCGAGACGCAAACAGATCCACTTCCATTGGTCCAAACCTCTCCCATATCAACTTCACCACATCTGGATGAAGTCTCCATTCCCCGGGCCTCAGCCCCTGCCTCGAAAGGATGTCTGCTCCCTGATTCTGAATCCCCGGAATATACATTGCCTTGATAGACAGTATTTTCCCCTGGGCCCAAAGAATGATCTGATGCGCCAGTCTGCACAGAGGGCACAATCTGAGTCCCCCTTGTCGGTTCAGATAGGCTACCACCGACGTATTGTCTGATCGTACTAAGACATGGTAACCTTTGATGTCTGGGAGGAAGCTCCTCAAAGCCCTGAACACAGCCATCATCTCTAGGCAGTTTATATGCCAAAAATGATAATGGTCCTGCCACAGACCCCTGGCAAAGCGGCCGTCCATGACCGCGCCCTAGCCAGTGAGGGAGGCGTCTGTCGAAACGGATTTCCAGCGACAAGACACTCCCAGTACTGGCCCTTGGGATAGGAACCAAGGTTTCTCCCATATTTGCAGAGAACGAAGGCATCTGCGCGTTACTCTGATTATACGAAACGGATTCCCCTTGGGAGAAAACCCCTTGGTTTTTAACCACCACTGAATGGGCCTCATGTGCAGAAGGTCCAAAGGAATTATGTTGGATGCCGCTGCCATGAGGCCCAGCATTCTTTGAAATTGCTTTACAGTGATGGCCTGGCCCAGCCTTAACCCAGATACCATCGCCAGAATTGACTCGACACGTGCGGGAGACATTAGTGCCTGCATCGTAATCGAGCTCCACACGATTTCGTGCGCTGGGATGGTTCTAGCACACTCTTGAGTCTCAACCCCAATTTCTGAATGTGGCCAAGGACGACATCTCGATGCCGAACTGCCATTTCTCGAGACTGGGCCAGAATGAGCCAGTCGTCGAGATAATTCAATATACGAATGCCTTGAAGTCTCAGTGGAGCAAGGGCTACATCCATACATTTGGTGAATGTGCGGGGAGAGAGTGCTAGGCCGAACGGAAGAACACGATACTGGTAAGCTTCGTCCCCGAAAGCAAACCTCAGGTATCTCCTGTGACATGGAAGGATGGAGATGAGAAAATAGGCGTGCTTTAGATCTATCGTGACAAACCAGTCCTCGGATCTGATCTGACTCACGATTGCAGGAATGGTTAATATTTTGAACCTGAACCTCCTTAGAGATCGGGTCAAAACCCTGAGATCTAGAATTGGCCTTAACCCCCCATCCTTCTTTGGAACTATAAAGTACCGGCTGTAAAACCCGGACCCCCTGTCTAAAGGATGAACACGTTTCATGGCTTCCTTTAGTAGCAGAGTCTGTACTTCTTGTTCCATCACCTGAGCCTGCTCTGGAACCACTGTAGTTTGCACCACCCCAATTTAAAACCTGGGGGGGCGGTGCGCAAACTGCAGTTCTATTATATGCAGGACCCACGCAGATATGTTGGGAAGATGATACCATGCCTCTACAAAATCTACTAGGGGTACCAGCCTCTCGAGACTTGCCTCTGGTGTTTTTCGAGCATCTTTCTCGACTTCCTGAAGCGGAATACCGGCAGGCTGTAGTCGATACGGTTCTTTTAACCATAACTGATGCTTTTTTTTTATTCGAATATTTTCGCTGGAAAGAGATGCGGCCCGAAGCGTCGTTGACGGCGGGCAATCTACATCGTTTCCCAGAGGGCTCCGCTGCGAGAACAACCTCGGTTGCCCTGCAGTGGAGGGGACAGCCCTCAGAGGTCCTACCACTTCGGTCAGGACCTCTTCCCGAAGCCCTCCTAGCCTGAAAGACTTCCCTCAGGTCGCCTCTCTGGCTGGAGAACTTCGATTTCTGAGAGCGCTTCCTCTGTTGCCAAGCTCCAGGAGGAGGGGCTCTAGAGGAAACGCTCTCTTTCTGCTCTGCCCGGTGTGAGGAGCTGGCTGCTGGCTGGGGCTGATCACTCGGCCCCACCCTACTCGATTTGGATTTCGCCTTACTGGGGAGGTACTGCTGGAACACCACAGATTGCTTTTTCTCCTCCTGAAACCTGTCGACGACCGATGTAACGGCGTCACTAAACAGGCCAGAAGGCGAGAGCGGCGCATCCAGCAGAAAAGATCTATCTCCATCTTTGATACCAGATAGGTTCAGCCACAGATGTCTCTCCGTAGCTACCATAGCTGCCATAGAGCGGCCAATGGCACGGGCCGTCTCTTTTGTGGCCCGGAGAGACAAATCTGTGGCTTTCCTTAACTCTACAATATCTTCAGGAGTTAGCCCCTCCCCCTCATCCAAATCTTTCAGGAGGTCGGCCTGCCGCCATGTAAGCCCTGCCTATTAAAGCAGATGTATCTCTGCAGGGCTTACTAGGCAGCGCCGGGGTTTCCAGGGAAGATGCCGATTCAGGGGAGAGATAACCTTCTAAAGCCTTTTCTACCTTAGGCATCTTCCCATAACCCTTATCCCGTGCACCCACAACATTGCTGTAAACACTGGGACTGGAGACACGGGACGAGTGCGTTTTATCCCACGATCTCGAGATCTCACAGTGGAGATCGGGGAAAAACGGCAAACCGTGGCACTGAGGTTGTGCTCTGTGCTGCAGGAAACGCTCATCAAAAATACTTTCTGCTTGCGTTCCCTGCTCATCATGCGGCCAGCTGATGTTAAGTCTGGCCACAGCACGAGTCACAACCTCTATCAGCTCCTCAAAACCTTGGGCGTGAACTGGCGCGCCAAGATCACGGTCATCCGCATAAATGCTGAGCACATCCACTTCCTCAGAAGCAGAGAGCTCAAGCATTGGGATCTGATCGTGGGCAGGAGAAGCCGCGATGCGGGCTCCTGGACCACTCTCAGGGGCTACGGGATCTTCAGATGAAGAATGAGAAGGTGCCTCAGCAGCCTCATTCTCATCTAACAGATCCCGCTGCGAGCCCCACGATCTCAATCGCCGCGCTGCCTCAACAGACGCGGGACCACAACCGCGGGGAACGCGAGCCTGACCGTGCTCATCAAAGCACGCCAGCCGGGAGAGCTCAGCCTCCCTCGAGAGCTGCCCGTGCATGCTGCGCTCCCAAACAATTCACACATAAAGAATGTGTGTCCCCAACCGTAATATAACGAGGGCAAGGATGCACAAATTTTTTGAATTGTTCGCTGGCCATAATAAAGATATAAGGACAAACAACACCAAATAAGACAGACAGTTTTTCAACACAGAGCGCTTGCTGAAGAGCGAAAGCTAGTGTGTGTTGTGACAGCGTCACTTTTATACTTCCGGGTATGCCGTCACATGTTACGTCACGACGAAACACCAATCAGGATTGGATTAGTTTCATTCATACTTCAGAGGCGCACGCTTAGGGAGTGCGATTCTCGACGCAGTGTAGAGTTCCCTCGAAAGGGAACCCCAAATTCCTGTCTCAAAAAATTAGCATATTTCATCCAACCAATAAAATAAGTGTTTTTAATACAAAAAAAAAATCAACCTTCAAATAATTAAGTTAAGTTATGCACTCAATACTTGGTCGGGAATCCTTTTGCAGAAATGACTGCTTCAATGCGGCGTGGCATGGAGGCAATCAGCCTGTGGCACTGCTGAGGTGTTCTGGAGGCCCAGGATGCTTCGAGAGGGACCTTAAGCTCATCCAGAGTGTTGGGTCTTGCGTCTCTCAACTTTGTCTTCAAAATATCCCACAGATTCTCTATGGGGTTCAGGTCAGGAGAGTTGGCAGGCCAAGTGAGCACAGTAATACCATGGTCAGTAAACCATTTACCAGTGGTTTTGGCACTGTGAGCAGATGCCAGGTCGTGCTGAAAAATGAAATCTTCATCTTCATAAAGCTTTTCAGCAGGTGGAAGCATGAAGTGCTCCAAAATCTCCTGATAGCTAGCTGCATTAACCCTGCCCTTGATAAAACACAGTGGACCAACACCAGCAACTGACATGTGCCCCAGACCATCACTGACTGTGGGTACTTGACACTGGACTTCAGGCATTTTGGCATTTCCTTCTCCCCAGTCTTCTTCCAGACTCTGGCACCTTGATTTCCGAATGACATGCAACCACTGAGCAACAGTCCAGTGCTGCTTCTCTGTAGCTCAGGTCAGGCGCTTCTGCCGCTGTTTCTGGTTCAAAAGTGGCTTGACCTGGGGAATGCGGCACCTGTAGCCCATTTCCTGCACACGCCTGTGCACGGTGGCTCTGGATGTTTCTACTCCAGACTCAGTCCACTGCTTCCGCAGGTCCCCCAAGGTCTGGAATCGGTCCTTCTCCACAATCTTCCTCAGGGTCCGGTCACCTCTTCTCGTTGTGCAGCGTTTTTTGCCACACTTTTTCCTTCCCACAGACTTCCCACTGAGGTGCCTTGATACAGCACTCTGGGAACAGCCTATCTGTTCATAAATGTCTTTCTGTGTCTTACCCTCTTGCTTGAGGGTGTCAATGATGGCCTTCTGGACAGCATTCAGGTCGGCAGTCTTACCCATGATTGCGGTTTTGAGTAATGAAACAGGCTGGGAGTTTTTAAAAGCCTCAGGAATCTTTTGCAGGTGTTTAGAGTTAATTAGTTGATTCAGATGATTAGGTTAATAGCTCGTTTAGAGAACCTTTTCATGATATGCTCATTTTTTGAGACAGGAATTTGGGGTTTTCATGAGCTGTATGCCAAAATCATCAGTATTAAAACAATAAAACACCTGAAATATTTCAGTTGGTGTGCAATGAATCTAAAACATATGAAAGTTTAAGTTTTATCATTACATTATGGAAAATAATGAACTTTATCACAATATGCTAATTTTTGAGAAGGACCTGTATATATTTTAAATCTCACCAAGGCTGTTTTTTTTTTCAGAAATACAATAAAAACAATAATGTTGTAAGATATTAACACCATTTAAAATGACAGTTCCCTGTTGAATGGAACTCAACGCTGCGCTATGATGTTAAAGCTATGGGAAAGCCGGTGTATGAAGCATGAGTGAAAACAAGCCAATCACATTGGCCGAAGAACGATCAGGTAACGCAACGTTAGTACACCACAAAGACCCTAAATACTGTAAATATGTTCATTAAATGTTTATTCTGACTAAACCCAACTATGACCCTTTACTTTTATACTATTTTTATATTTTTACTATTAGAATTTGTATTACTATGTTTCTTGTTGTTAGAGGCCAGGCACCTATTGTATCTGTTCCCATTCTTATTATTATTCTTATTATTCTTATTATTATTAGTATATAAACTGTAGACTCATATAGTCCACTGGTTTCAAACATGTTGTCTTGAACATAAACGGTGATTACAGAATGCATATGAATATCATTTATAATCCACAATAGGTGGTACATGGCATATATATGTTTACTAGAGCAATCCTCATGCACGAATCAAAGCCAGCATGAGTCCAGGCTTCAGGGAAACTGAAGATTGAAGACACACACTGTGGCCTGTTGTCTCTGGAATAGCCGCAGATGCTACTGAATGAATGCAGCTGTCAAACACACATCATTTTACTGTAAATATGAAAGATACTGCAAAACATGAGGCCCCAACTTTTCACTTCAGTTGAGCTCTTTCTGCTGTTGCATTTGTTTGCAGCTACTAATTGTCTGTTATTGTATTTCTTTAGTAAATTAAAGGAGGGCAAATCATGTATTCTATTTGTTAAGTCCACTCATAATGTTAGTAAATGTTTTTCTGTTTTCCTGCTGTCTCATTAAACTTGAACTGGATATTCCTACTGTGCTTTAATACTTTTATGTAAATGCCCTCTTTTTAATATGAAATAAGCACTTAAAGTCGTGATGAAATGGAAGTGGACAGATCTTTTCTTTCATATTGTGACACGCATCCGTCTGAAACGGATTATCGGAAAAGAAAGTAGGGCGGGTCTTGATTCTGTGTGTCTGTTGCTGATTGGATGTTGAGATGTGGGCGTGGCTCTCAGAAATGGAGGCAGATGATGCGTTTAAGAGAAATACATGATTGGAGAACTGCATACATCGCCAGAGAGAAGTCTGATGCTTCATCAGTTATGAGATTTTGATTAAACATCACAAGGTCAAAAAAAAAAAAAAACATACATGGATTTAACATTAACAATAAGATCTTTAACATGCAATTTCTAAAGGGATGGTAAGTTTTTATTTCATGACGATTAAATTATGGCCATTTTCTTACTTTTTTCTCAAGTCCCCCAGTGGTGAAAATTTTACATGAAAAACAATTTTAATGTTGTTTATGTGTCTATGTGGTATTTTTAATATGCTTTAAGACAAACCATGTGCAAATTCATAAGTCGACAGGATTGCTGAGTATTTTCTGCTTAAAACTGCAGAGAACCAAAGACAGTCTCAAAAACACGGCTTGAGATCGTTCACACCCTGTAAACTATAGGTGTTCCTACCTATCCCATAAAATACAGGAGCATCCCGTATTTAAAAGAATAATGGTGCATCCCGTATCAAATCAATACAGAATACAATTTGTCCCATATTTTGCAGGGCTACACATTGTTGAATAAACATATATGGATTTTGCAGCATGGATCATATTACAGAAACATCAAATATAAAGAATTCAATTTCACAAAAAGTAAAGCTCATTTGTCTGAAATTTGCAACAAAGTCTGAATTCATGCGCTGTAAAACCCTAATCGCTGTTTACACTTGGTAACAGGTGATTTTGTCAAAAATATATTCCTCACTATGTCTGTTTGTTACTGTGGCTAAAGAAAGAAAGAAAATAAGAAAGAAAGAAACAACACACCCTTTTTCATTATTTTTGACAGCGTTCCCAGCTTTTCTTGGTGTTGCTGACTGAAGCTTATTTTTCTCTCTCGAATCTGTGCATACAGGTGGAATTTCAATAAGGCCGGGCTGAGCTTTGAAGATTGACCAGCTGACTTCAAATCAAATATTTAAAGGTGGGCCGCCGGCAAACCTCCTCTTAACGTCTTATGGATCTAGGAAGATTTTTAGACAGTAAACAACAACAGGGGCCCAGGTTTGATTAGTATCCAAGGCAACACAGGGAGATTGACATGATGGCAAAAGAAAATATTTTGAGCAAATTATTATTAATATTTGTTTTCTTTTTGTTTTTAACCTCATAGCACTAAGCATTTACTTGTTCATTATCCTGCAAATCATAATAAGAATATGCTTTCCATTTATTGATCTGTAGACACTACACCTCATATTTGATGTGTACTCAGAAAGCCCCTGAAGCCCATGTGTTGCTGGGGGCCATGACCCTGGACAGTATTACAGCTTTATGACCCTATTATATTATGGTTGAATGTGTCTGTCTAGAATAATGTGGTTTTATTTTTATAAAAAAAAATAAAATAAAATGTTATTAATGAGAGAGTGCCAAAAATAATCTATCTTCCAAACTGTTGAGCTTTTTTTTAAGTCTTAGGCAGTACAAATCCTTGCACATGATGTCTGCTGGATTACACTACTGCCTTAAGTGAAGTGTAAACTTTGATTGTGAACATTAGGCATGCTCCCAGTCCATGACTGCCCAGTCCTGCTCATGGAGAGCCACTTTCCTGAAGAGTTTTACTTCATCACACCCGCCTAGAAGTTTCTAGTGGCTGTGTCTCATTTGTATGCAACTCCAGAGGTTGCATTTGTTGGCCACATGCGTCATCCAGACTGACTCATTTCAGAAAACAACCATTACATTTCAAAGTAAGAAATAAATTAAAACAGTAATTGCACCTCACAAAGAATCAGTCAGGTTTATTGACTGCTTTTCTGAAATGCAATATCCTCAATGACGTATACATTTGACAAATGTGACCTCCGGAAGGCACAGCCTTCGAAATAAGACACTGTCGATCATAAAGACCTTGAATAGTTTCTTAAGTTTCAAGTCTAATTAATTTATAAAGCACATTTAAAAACAGCCACAAGACTGACCAAAGTGCTGTACAGGACATTTAAATACAAATCCTAAATATACACACTGAAGATAATACACACAAATATAATGTACACATTTAAGAAAAATGTGTAAAAAAACAAACATAAAAATAATCAATTCGCAGAGAAAACAAATACGTTTTTAAAGAGGCTTAAAAATTGTGAGGGAGGGTGTCACTCTGATCTCTATGGGCAGGTTGTTCCATAACCGTGGCCCAACCACAGAAAACACTCGATCCCCCTGTGTTTGAGTCGTGAGTAGGCGCGTTTCCATTACACATTTTTTTCTACATTTTGACAAAAAACTATTGCGCAATGATGGCGTTTCCATTAACCGATGTTATGCGACTTAAACGTTTAGTCATTCCAAAAATCATGGCAACCAAAATCATCCAAAATCATGGTTAAGTTTAACTTACCAACATCCGTCGCCATGATTTTTGGAATGACTAACAGACCAACAGTTTGGCATAACTAACAGTTCATACATGATGTAATCAGCATGTGTAAGTCAGAGTCATTGATTATAATGGGAGTTTTGGTGAGAGTCCAGAGCTCAGTCAGTGAAAAACTCACGCTGTGTGATTGACAGCTCCAGAGATTATAAAGAGAATTCATTACAGAGATTTCATTTCCTTACATAATTGAATCACAATTTAAATAAAAGATGGTTTTAATGCTACTAAGAGAAAAAATTGTGAAGTCAATCATTTAGTCACTTGATTACTGACTCATAAACAGCAATAAACAATTTTGAGACAAGAAGTTAAAAAAAAAATGAAAAACAGTTGCACTGTCCAATTAAGACAAAAGACAAAAAAAAAATTGCAAACACAGTCAATATTTACAATGTTTTACATATTTATTTATTTTTACGATACAGAAAACAAAGGTCCAGTTTTCATCCGGCATTAAATGTAACACCAATGATATATGGATATGTGAGTGTGATTATAGGCACAGTATCAGTGATTGATCTAGATGTCTGAGCCAAAAGTTCAATTCAAAGTCAATTCATTCTCATCGTAGCGAGTAACTCGCTCAGACAAAAATAGTAATCTCCTAAGGCAAAGTTAGAAAAAAGGAAAAAATATATAATCCACCCCAGATACTGGTGTAAAGTCCGTGGTGAATGCATATATTCCGGGTAGCACACCAAACAAACACAGTCAATGAAATATAAGGCCTACAATGAGCATTGCCAACACACTGTTCCTCAATTAATGACCACAAGAAGGAATAAAAGTTGAGCATTATCTCAAACCCCTCTTTGTGGGGTTGACCCCCACAAACTAGAATCAGCCAGTAACAGTGAAAACACGTTGGAACTGTTACTTACATGTTGTGGAATTACTGTCAGGTCCATATCTTACAACAAAAGACTGATTGCAAAGTCTGTGCCAAAATGCGACTGATTTTCCAAAGAATCTACAGTGAACAAACAAAGAATGCTCTGAGACATTCACATAGTTGAAAATATATAACCACATTCATAGCATTAGGATCCTTTGTAAGGTAATGTTATTTTTAGTCCAGTGATCCTCTATCTTTCATCTCACTAACGCGCCAGTGGGCGGGGCCAAAGACGTGATGATGTAGAAGTAGGCGTTGATCTTCTTCTGCTGAAGCGATCTTTCATCGTACTATTACGTCATAATGTGACAAAATCCAAAATGAGTCATTTTTCTGAGCTTGGATTCATTAAAAGCTGTTTTTGGACTAACGAAAAGTTTTGAGTTCTAAAGCTTGCAGGATGTTTTTATAGTACAATGACGGCATACATGTCAAAAGGTCAAGGAAATTTTGATTTCTCAAATTATAACCCCTTTAAAGCTTGATTCAGTAAAGTTTGCATTGCCCTATCTTTTAATAATAGACTCTTTGCAAACCTACATTACATGCTCAAGACTCAATCAGTGTGCAATGTGCCATACAAACTGAAATGAGAAGGGATCCTGTTGAAAAATAAACGTGTTTCTAAAATGAGGATTCTTCATAGGATCTGCAGAGCAGCAGGTGCTACACGGCCAGAAACATCATATCAGTGGCACATGATAATCAGCATCAAGACTCTGTAAGCATAGTTCACTCTAATGGTTATCTTTGCCCATAAACCTGCCAAGCTGTCTTTTTGCTCTTTCCTTTCACCGCATACTCAGCATTCATTGTACAGAAACCAGCAGCAGCCCACAAACCTCTGTAACAGATTGCATCTCCTGTGTGCTGTTCGATGCTGCTGTTTTTATGATTAACTTTTGAAGTACCATTGCCATTATAGTCCATAGCAGTGATATTATTCTATGTTTCTCTGGCATTTGGAATTTGTTAAACTGTGGATTGTAATAGATGCTTAGCTTAATGTGCTCTTACATAACTGTTTTCAGTTTACACAGTGACGCTAGGCTAGGAGGGTTTGTGTGTATTTGGAAGCAAAAATGAAAGATTCAGTCTCAGTCATCGTAGGGTCTGTGCCTCAATAGGCTGTCCTGCACAATGCTGTCCATAAGGAATACAACATTCTTTACAGAAATGGCTGATCGCTATAATTCCCACTGTGCTGCATGTGGCAATGGATGGATTTTCTCTCCTATTGTTTAGGAGTTTTCTGTTCCTGAAGACAACACACAAACAAGAAATACACTCGGTGGTCAGGTCAGAAGAAACCGCTCTAGGAAGAAGGGAATCAGGCACTCAACTGATATTACTGTAAATCTCTTTTAGAGGTAAAACAAAAATCTGTATCTGGTCAATGGAGTAGTAGAAGTCATAGCTGCACAAAATGCTTTACACCTACTATTGGTTACACTTTATTTTGATGGTACCTTTCTTTAAACATTCTTTTGACTGTAAGTAACATTACACCTACATGCCAACTAACTCTTAATAACTATTTCCCCACCAGTGTTTTTGAAAAAAGTTGCCAGCCACCAGCAGCATTTTTTTTTAATAATTTTCACAAAAGTTTCATGGCCCCTAGAATATTTTGTTGTATGAATTTATTCTAGCTTCATGTATTATTTTTTTTATCAACACATGAATGTGTGTAAGTTTCATAAAAAAAGCAACATTTTGAGTGAAAATCTGAGAAATTTAGATTTTTTTGCTCAGATCCGATTTTTGGTTTGGCTGTTCACATTACCTTTTAAAATGTGGCCTATATCTGATTCCAGTGTGAACTGTTTGCATGTTTCAAACTTACCCGCAAAAAAGAACAATAACAATGACATCATACGCAGCACGCTGTTGCACTAATGTTCGTGTGGATATGGAGGAAGTAAGCATTTTCGCTTTTATTTCTAAATGTCTGTGTAATGGAAGCTGTAAAATTAATGAGCAGGTGATGAGGAGGACAAGAACGAAGAGAAAGAAAGCAAAATTGGCTATTTTGGCCTTTTGTGGGTTTATGGCTGTAAATTCAATACAGAGGTCTGTGTGGATGCGTAGACGAAGCCAGGAGTGCTGGGAATGTGATGTTAATAGTTTCACTGAGACAATGTTTTTTGAAAACTTTAGTATGTTGAGGGCAACTTTTGATTATCTTTGTCAGCGCCTCTCCTGAAGACTCCTACGGCAGGACACTGAATTTAGGTGACCCATCTCCGTGCGGAAACGTGTAGGAGTTGGGCTGTATTGGCTGGCAACGGGGGTCAGTTACCGCACGATGGGTAACCTGTTTGGCATTGCTAGGTCTTCTGTGTGCGCGATTGTGCACAAATTTTGTAAGGCCGTGCGCCAAGTCCTCATGCCCGAGTTCATACTGCCCGAAGGAGATGCGCTCATGGAGTCATATCCCCATCATTGCCCCAGAAGAAAATCACGTCGACTACTTCAATCGCAAATTCAATGTAAGGCTGCATAGATTAGGTCAGCCGGAACTGGGAACACTTCCCTTAAATCCTGATGTACTCGTTACATCATAAGAAGGATGGGATCTACGCTAATTTTAGTGACTTTGTTTATCCCGAGGTTTTCCCGCAGCCTGCCGGATCCAGGCCGTATCCGGATCTGACTAGGAGCTTTGCCTGGACCCGATGACAACGCAGTGCTGAAGTGCCAACTAGCCTCTCCCTACGGAGGATCCCTTTTCCACTCTACAGATAAAACGTTGTGATTCCGGTTCGCGTACCCCCCCCCCCCCCCCCCCGAAGTGATAAAATAAAACAAAATTCTGTATCAAATTACAGTTACTGTAAATCCGGCCTCTAGTTCATAAACGCCAGAGGAGAACTGGCCCCGACTGAGCCTGGGTTCTCCCAAGGTTTTTTTTCTCTCCATTAAGTCACCCGTTGGAGTTTTAGGACACCAGTGGGTCACCTGATGGAGTTTTAGGACACCAGTAGGTCACCTGATGGAGTTTTTCGGTTCCTTGCCACTGTTGCCTTTGGCTTGCTCAGTTGGGGATATTCAAATTAATTAACCAAGCATTAATACCATTGATCAGTCCTACCAAGCGTGGATGTTTTTTCCACTAAAAAACAAACATTATGTTATTTGATTGAAACTGTGAAGTTGCTTTGATGCAATTTATATTGTGAAAAGCGCTATATAAATATACTTGACTTGACTTGGCAAAATAATTTACCTGTTGAGAGTATGTTGACAGTAGTGTTGTAACATCAGTAACACCAGTAATGAGGACGCTTTGACAGTTATAGATTTGAAAAACAAAAAGGTTGGAATAAAGAACCCTAAACTCTAACACAAAGAACCATTTCAGCATATAAAGGGTTCTTTAGGATGATACGGTACTAAATAGAACTGTTACTACTAGGGATTGGAATTAAAAACCGGTTCCAATCAAGAACCGGTTCAAAGTACCATCGATATTGTATGCCCTCGACGTTAACGAGTCCTCTTATCGATGCTCCTGCTCCGAGTCCCAGCCATATATACAGTCAGTGAACTCACAACTTTCCTTTTTGTCCTTTATCGGGGACAATAGCATGGCGTCCTATGCATCTGTGCGTCATGACGTCAAAGCGATTTGAGCAAAGGAGGGAATCATGGAGAGGAAGAGACAATCTAAAGCTTGGCTCTATTTTACCAAAGGAGGCAAGCCATTTGCAATAACTGCAAGACTGTTGTTTTGTGTAAGGGTGCAAATACAAGCAACATGCTTAAACATATATCTATGGTACTAAATTGCAGGAATGCCGTGTTTTTGATCCGCTGCGTAGAACTGCCCAATCTAGCAGCACCGTTACCTCATTTGATTAAATATCTCTGGCGTCAGCCAAATAACAGGCATATTCTACGAAAACACTGTATTATGTATAACTATTCCATCCCTGTTTTTATAGAGAATAGTTTTAATTCTATATTAGGAGGAAGAGTTTCTGACCTGTATGCTTGTGTTTACAGAAGATTTATTTATTTAGTAAATCTTATTTATTATTCAGTTTGCTTACTCATGTGTAAGCTTTAAAACAAATGAAACCACTTGTTTTTTTGCGGAAAAAAAAACAAACTATGACTACTTTTTACCACACATGACTACTCATTACCACACAGTGTTATCAGGAATCAATAAGAGAATCGTTAAAGAATCAGATCGATAAGCAGAATCGTCAGTGGCATTGATATTGATAAAATCGTATCAATTCCCATCTCTAGTTACAACGTGTAAAGAACGCTTCAGGGGTAGAGGTGGCCGGCCATCTTGTCTGAAGACAAAGGC
Organism: Meda fulgida; assembly: GCA_030578275.1. Lineage (NCBI taxonomy): Eukaryota > Metazoa > Chordata > Actinopteri > Cypriniformes > Leuciscidae > Meda > Meda fulgida. The sequence goes on from CM060629.1 coordinate 3,306,711, forward strand.
GTAGAGCAGGGGTCGGCAAGTAACTTTGGCCGCGGGCCAATATTTTTTTTAGCCAGTAGATGGCGGGCGGCTACACGGAGTAGGCCTATGGATACAAATTATATACTCTTAATGAACTCTGTTTGCTTATCCGCTCCGTGTATCATTCGTTCAATCATTTTTTCAAATTAAAACCAAAAATAAAAAAATGAAAACGACTTGTTTTTCCATTATTTATTTCCTGAACTAAAATGAAAAAAAAAAAAAAAAAAGAATAGCGACAGGTTTTCTGATTTTCTGATTGTGTGCTCAGAGCAAAAATAGAACAAATGAATTACTGGATAAGACAAATTTTCATTTTGATTTTTAATTGAACACCTTAGTGGGCATATATCAATGCAATTATTTTAAACAGATCAAGTATATTGGTAACAGATTACAGCCATTTAAATAAAGGTGTGAATAGCAATCATTACTCATTGACTTACAGTCCGACTTTTGAACTATATTCCTTTTTATTATTATTATTTATTCGGGACACACACATACACACCTAAGGTTTAAGGAGGTCTGCGCGGGACTATTTTTTTTCTCGTCCCGCTCCTACAAGGTTCTGTTCAGCAACCGCTTAAAGTTCACTCTGTGTTCACCCACTTTATTTCCCGACCTGAGGGGTCCGCAAAATTTAGATCTCGTTTCCAGAATCTCACATTCAAATGTCTCTAATGGAAAGAGAAAGATTAAGTAGCCTATAAAAATTATAAATGCTATACAAAATTGTGTTTGTGTCAATATAAAATATTATTTTAACATTGTAGCCTAAGCCTACTGTCAGAGAAAAACTATAAATAACATAAATTGAATAGGACAAAGCCTATCACTCAAATTTCTAAGCAACATAAACAAAAACCATATTGCCCTACTGACAAATGAAGTAGGCTATTTTCTGCCAAACTATTTCAAACATCCTTGCAAAAAAAGAATGCTGTTGACTGACAATGGTTTCAGTAAAACAGCTCCTCAGAGCAAGGTGTATACAGGTGGTCAGAATGAAGTGCTGATATGCTGTCAAAAGATGTCGGGAGTGGGCTATTGTCAGTCAGCTACCGTCTTTATACTTTAAAATTTCAAGTTTTCACACAGTATGCGGTGATGAGATCGCCGCGCGGCTACGGCTTTTCTCAAGTAATGGAAGAGTTTTGTGCAGCATTTAGTGCAAATATTTTTTTATCGGGTAATAAAACTACAAATAGGCTGAAAAAAAAAAAAAAGTTCCAAAATAATCCGGCGGGCCAGAAAATATTGCTTGTTGTACGCTTGATATATGCCTGTTGCCGACCCCTGGCGTACAGGCTGCCATCTTGTCCGAAGACACAGGCGTTGAGGCGGCCATCTTGTCCAAAGACACAGGCATGGTGGCAGCCATCTTGTCCAAAGACACACGCGTAGCGGCGGCCATCTTGTCCAAGGGCTCTGGAACATGTGGCCAAGGATTCACGGGTTGGAGCCGATGTGGGTACTGCCCACACACTCAAAATCACCGTGGCGACTATGATGAGTGTTGTCTTTTCCAGAACTGACTCAGGATCGGCAGGCATGATGTGAAGAAGCTCAGGCTCGGCAGGCATGACATGAAGAAGCTCAGGCTCGGCAGGCATGATGTGAAGAAGCTCAGGATCGGCAGGCATGATGTGAAGAAGCTCAGGCTCGGCAGGCATGATGTGAAGAAGCTCAGGCTCGGCAGGCATGATGTGAAGAAGCTCAGGCTCGGCAGGCATGATGTGAAGAAGCTTAGGCCCGGCAGGCATGACATGAAGAAGCTTAGGCTCGGCAGGCATGATGTGAAGAAGCTCAGGCTCGGCAGGCATGATGTGAAGAAGCTCAGGATCGGCAGGCATGACATGAAGAAGCTCAGGCTCGGCAGGCATGATGTGAAGAAGCTCAGGCTCGGCAGGCATGATGTGAAGAAGCTCAGGATCGGCAGGCATGATGTGAAGAAGCTCAGGCTCGGCAGGCATGATGTGAAGAAGCTCAGGATCGGCAGGCATGACACCTTCAATCTTACATTAAAAAGAATGTTCTAGGAAGATATTGTCTTCTTTCTCAGGACTTATTATTTTTATCTGTCCCTCATGTCCGGACTGAATTGGGAAAAGGGGCATTTAAGTATGCGGACCCCTCCGCTTGGAATCAGCTGCAAAATGTCCTGAATCTTTAGGAGCCGGTTTCATTGGTTCATTTTAAATTACTTTTAAATGACATGGAGGCTACACAAACTGGCTGTAGATGTTATGACTGACTATTCGGATGATCCTTGCTGTTGTTTATCGCTTGTGATAAATATATATGAAACTTTGATATTTTATGACCTTGTAACTTACTTGTACCTTATTTATTACCGGCATAATTTGTTATATGTTTTATGTTCATGTTATATGTTATATGTTTTTATGTTACCTAGTTAAGTGTGCTGCTGCTTGTCTTGTCCAGGACGTTCTTGGAAAAGAGATGTTTCTTCTTTCTGGTTAAATAAAGGTAATAATAACAATGATGTGAAGAAGCTCAGGCTCGGCAGGTATGACGTGAACAAGCTCAGGCTTGGCAGGCATGACGTGAAGAAGCAGACCTGGGCATGCTGGTGACTGTGGTCCATGGCCACTTGATCTTGGAGTGTGATGCCCCTCCCCAAAAAATGTTTAGGAGACATGTCCTCCTCAACCTCCCCAACAGTGAAGGAGGAACCACACAAAAGCAGGGGCATAATTCAAAAAGTCACTGAACGACCCTCAAGGAGCATCGTGGAGTAACTTGTCCTTGAGCGGATGGTTGAGCACGTAACAGAAAAAGTCGATAAGAGCACAATCTGGCAGTTCAGAAACATTTGCAATGTCCAGAAAAATATGAATGTGCTCTTCAAGGGTTCGGTTACCTTGGCGCATGTGGACTAAATCAACTGCTGGATCCATATTGGCGAAGTCTTCTGTCCCAAACTGCTCTGAGACAAGAAGATTGAGGATCCAAATGCAGTTTTATTGAAAGGGTAATCCACAATCGTAGTCGAAAACAGACAAAGATCATAAACACCTGGTAATCAGTCCAAACAATAACAAACACAACAAGGCAGGGGACACTGGCAAAAGAGTAATCCACGGAACAGGCAAGAAAGCCAAAAACCAAGAGACATGAAACCAGTGAGAATTCTCAGAGATGCATTGTAACACTAAACAAGACTTCGCAGGGAATGACAGAAAGAACCAGGCTTATATAGGGTGAGCAAACAAGAAGATGGTGAAAACAATGAGTGATGAGTCCGGGCAGTGAGTTATGGGAAATGTAGTTTGTGAGGGAATGACAATAGTCTGATGTAGATTGTTACACCAACATTAATGTCCACTAAAATACCTTCCCATAATGCCACCTGCCTCTATAGGAAGTCATTAAATCATGGAGAGAGCTCAGTCTCAATACAGTGGCACATTGGCATATGAATGTTTGTGAAATAGCTTTCTCAGCCATTATCTGTTGTGAATAGCAGTCAATGTAGTTCACTTTGATTCTTCACAACAAATCCATTCCTTACCGACTTATGGAAAATCTCTTATTGCAGTGCAGTCATGCAATAAATACATAAATATATATGCAAATATATTCCTCCTCTGCTGAAAAAAAAAAACTGAAATTAAAATAAAAAAATAAAAAAATAAACGTGACACAAATTCGTTCCTCAAAATAGATGTATTTTTGTCTTTGCACACAATAAACTCATGATCTCATGAATCAGCGATATTTTGCAGTGATATCAAACAGGTGTTTAGAGAAGTGATGGTGTTTGTGGTTAGTTAGCATTTTGGGAGAAAATTAAATCAAAATAACCTGTAGACCCTAAATCTCTTATGCATCCATGATAACATATTATTTTGATACCCAAGCCAGTCATACAAATATAGAATAAGTACATACATCCCATATAATCTATCTCTTTCTCAAAACTATTGTGTTTTTTTTTTTTTACTTCTCCTGCTCATCACAAATTTGCCTATTGTATTTAGATGTGTTGCTCTGATGTCAGCAGTCCTAAAGTCCTTGGTCTGACTTAATACCAGAAAAAGTCCAATGAAAATCCCAAAAGTTAACATACCTGTTGTCTATGGATAACATAACTCTTATTCATAGACAGGTACACTACATTCCACATCAGAACAGAGTAATTTAAGGTTTATTGAGTGAAACTCTTACCCTCAGCTCTTGAATTCGCCTTGTCATGATCAGTTATGAGTCACGAGAGAATAGTGCACAGCATCACTGTTGTCTACCTTTACTCAACCACAGTGAAATTTCATAACTGTGCATTAATGTTCAATATTGTTCACTGGAAACTTGTTGTATTGCTCCTTATACAGTGAAACTGTCTCTTGAGCTCGACCGAAGAAAGAAAGCAATTTTGGTTTTGGAGCGAGTAAATGAACATGTGTGAGTGAATGATACATTTTTCAATTTTGGGCAAACTATTGTACAGACAGAGGCAGACAATCCTGCTTCCTTTGTTCCGCTGTGCACTGTATTGTTGTTCAGTGATGATAAATATTAAAAAAGGTAGACACCATGGTTATTCCATTTGAAAACTGATAAATGCCAGTCACCAAATGTCTCTAACAAGATTCATTATGCTAATTACAACTGCAATGTCTGATAATAACTTGCCCAAGTCACACTTTGTTTGTCATTTCTAAACATTGAGAGAAGAAGAGGGGAAGGCTGGAGGATGATGTGAGTTTCTTGATGCACTTTCTATTTATATCAGAGGCCAGCATCTGCAGATTGCACACAGACAAGCAAATTGCTCCATTTAAGCAGGAAAATGATTGAGCAAAGGATGCTGTACAAAACATTCATCAAAACTGTTTACTCCACGCACGAAACACCAAATTATTTAAGAAATGTATAATTTTCTGTCCTCCTGTTTGTTTAATCATGTATACAACTTTGATGTTTTTACTGAGGGCTCTTAATAGAAGTTAATGCAGAAAGATGAATTCACTACTATAACTTAAAAAAAATGCATTTATAAGGGAACTGCAACAAATGCACTTTAAGAATATATTGCAAGGATTGAATGATGTCAGAGGTGTAAAGAGTACCTCAAATCTATACTTGAGTAAAAACGACTACAAGTCACCAATTACAATACTACTTGAGTAAAAGTCATAGGCCTGGTTCCACAGACAGGGCTTGGATTAAGCCAGGGTTAGGCAACAGTTAAATAAGGTTATTTAAGTAGCTTTTACAAACGTGCTCTAGAAAAAAAAACTTACTGGTTGCATTTTGAGACAAAACAATAGCACTGACATATATTAGGATATCTCAGTGCAAGTTGCTTTCAGTTAATAAAGCTCGAAAATGCATTTTAGTTTGGGACTAAACCTTACATTTACATTTATTCATTTAGCAGACACTTTTATCCAAAACGACTTACAAATAAGAACATTAGAAGCAGTTAAACTAACAATAGGACAACAATATGCAAGTGCCGTGACCCTTCCCAGTTTAATCTAACGCAGTATGTGTACTTTTTTTTCCATAAAGATAATAGATATAGAAAAGAAGATAAAGTGTTAGTAAAGTGCTGAAAAAGATGCGTCTCAGCCGTTTCTTGAAAATGGCCACAGACTCAGAAGCTCTGGTTGAGTTAGGCAGGTCATTCCACCAGCGGGGAACAGACCAGAAAAAGGTTTTGTGCCTCTTTCAGATGGCACAACAAGATGGCGTTCACTTGCAGAGCGCAGGTTTCTGGATGACACGTAAGTCTGAAGTAATGAGTTTAGGTAGGAGGGAGCAGAGTCAGTGGTTGTTCTGCAGGCAAACGTCAGCGACTTGAATTTGATGCGAGCGGCAATTAGCAACCAGTGCAATTTTGTGAGGAGAGGAGTGACGTGTGCTCTCTTCGGCTCCATAAAGACCACTCTTTCTACAGGATTTTGGATCAGTTGCAGACAGTGAAAGCTGGAAGACCTGCTAGGGGAGCATTGCAATAGTCCAGTCTGGACAGAACAAGTGCTTGGACAAGGAGTTGTGTAGCATGCTCTGATAGGAAGGCCCTAATCCTCCTAATGCTGTATAAGGCAAATCTACAGGACCATGCAGTTCTGGCAATGTGGTCTGTAAATTTCAATTGATCATTAATCACAACTCCAAGGTTCCTGGCTGACCTTGATGGAGTTATGGATGACGAACCTAGCTGAATGGAGAAGTTTTGGTGTAGCGTTGGGTTGGCCGGGACCACAAGCAAATCTGTCTTTGCAAGGTTTTTTTGAAGGTGGTGATTCCTTCATCCAGGAAGAAATGTCTGTCAGGCAGGCTGAGATGCGAGCAGCTACCGTCGGATCATCAGGCTGGAATGAGAGGTAGAGTTGTGTCTCATCAGTGTAGCAGTGATAGGAAAAGCCATGTGTCTGAATCACAGATCCTAGTGATGTCATGTAGATGGAGATGAGAAGTGGTCTGAGGCCTGAGGCACCCCAGTAGCTAGATGTTGGGTCTTAGACACCTCACCTCACCCCTCCACGACACCCTAAAGGACCTACCTGAGAGGTAAGACTTGAAACATTGTAGTGCGGTTCCCGAGATGCCCTTCGTCTTTAGGATTGACAGGAGGATCTGGTGGTTAACTGTGTCAAAGGCAGCAGACAGATCCAGCAGGATGAGAACTGAGGATTTGGATGCTGCTCTTGCCAACTTCAGAGCTTCAATTACCGAGAGCAGGGCAGTCTCAGTTGTGTGTCCGCTTTTGAAACCAGACTGATTGTTGTCCAGAAGGTTGTTCTGTGTAAGAAAGGAAGATATCTGGTTGAAAACAACTCGTTCAAGTGTTTTCGTGATGAATGGAAGAAGGGATACCGGTCTGTAATTTTCCAGATGTGCTGGATTTAGAGTGGGTTTCTTAAGCAGTGGGGTTACCCGAGCCTGCTTAAATGCTGTGGGTAAAGTACCAGTCTAAAGAGAGGTGTTTATGATGTGCTTAAATGCGGGTACAACTGAGGAAGAAATGATTTGAAGGAGATTAGTGTTGAGAGCTGATCTGCTGGAGGAAGCGTGGATGAGACCAAAGAGGATAGGCGAGAGGGTGAGAGTGAGCGTAGGTTTTGCCGAAAGGTGACCTGTGGAGGAGTGCGTGTTTTGTTCTGAGGCAGGTTGAGGCTGAGAGTGAGGAGGAAGTTATCTGAGGTGTGCAGCGGAGTGACCAGTGTATGGTCAGTGGAGCAGTAGTGCGTGTAAATAAGGTCTAATTGGTCACCTAATTTGTGAGTAGCCGCAGTAGATACTCGTTTGAGGTCGCATGAGGCAAGCAGAGTGTGGAAATCAGCAGCCTGAGGCTTTTCTAAGTGGATGTTGACGTCTCCAAGAACTACGAGAGGAGTACCATCCTTAGGGAAGGATGAGAGTAGCACATCAAGCTCCTCCAAGAAACTGCCAAGTTGACCTGGTGGACGATAAACAACTAAAAAATGAATTTTAATAGGCCTAGTGATGATAATTGAATACGATTCAAATGAGCTGTTGTCAAATGAGGCAAAGGATAAAATTTCCAATCAACCTTGTCTGTGGAACCAGGCATTAGAGTAACTGATTTTAACAATACTGAAGTATACTTGTACTGAATGTAGGCTCAAAGATGCACTATTCCTCAACACCTAAGAGGCATGTCAGTGAAAAACAAAAAACAGTTGATTTGTGATCAAAAATATTCAAAGAAAAAAAAAAGCTTAAAAGAAAATATGTTAACTTAGCAATTTTTACCACTTTGGTAACACTTTATAATAACTGCATGCTATGAATCATTAGTTAAGCATTAGTAAATAGTTAATTAATTTATAAAGCATTAATATACATTAATGAGCAGTTTATAAAAACAGCTTTTAATGTTTTTTTTCTGAAATGTATAATTTCTAAATGATGTATTACATTGTTTACAAACCAATTATTTAGGAGTTGTCAGTGGTTCATAAGATAATTTAGAAAGTGTAAGTAAATGATTAATGAACTATTAAAATGTACATTTATACTTATTATTGAGACATATATTAATAGTTACTCTGTGTTACATGCTTTATTAACATGTATTCTTACTGTAATTCATGATTAATTCAGGTAGTTATAAAACATAGTTGTCAATTAACAATTTGTTTAGCTTTTACAAAGGAGATTTAAAGGCTCAGTAATCTTCTGCACTGCTGTTCTCTTATGTTTTAAAGTTAGTACTGAGGTAGTTTTGACACTGTGAAATTATATTATTATTTTATAATAAAAAAATAATAATTAAAAAAAAAACATTTGTTGTATTTTGGCCCTCCTGCAAAACAGTGTTGGCACTGTTACATTTTTATTCAGCAATGTTTACACTTTATAGACATGTATTTTTATATCAGATTGCAGAGGCTTAGTTTCATATTACTGCACAGTTATGTTTTCTGGAGGTGTACATTAATTTTTATTTTCTATGACATTGAAGAGGTTTATTTTTATTGTGTACATAATTTTTTCATCTTGAAATAAATACTAATATGTTCTGTATCACTTTTGTGTTTGTGTCCTTTTTCTGTTTAAAACATAACCTTTAAATCTCTTTTGTAAAAGCTTTGCAAGGCATAAATACTCCTCACTTTAGATGAGCTCACAAAAATAGTTGACAACTACTAAATGCTTTATAACTGCCTGAATAACTCAGTAATTATAGTAGGGATATATATTAATAGAGCATTTATAAACACACAAAGTAACTATTAATATATGTCTAAATTATATGTATAAATGTACATTTAATTAGTTGATTAATCATTTACTTACACATTCTAAATGATCTTATGAACCACTGACAACTCCTAAATAACTAGTTTGTAAATAACGTAATATATCATTTAAAAATTATAAATTGATTATCAATAAAGTATTAAAATACAATTATTAAACACAGTATATGCTTATAAATCAAGAATAAAGCATTTATAGTTGTATTTATAAACTGCTTATAAATGTATATTAATGCTTTATAAATGATGAATTAACTATTTACTAATGCTTAACTAATTATTCATAGCATGCAGTTATTATTAAGTGTTACCAAAGCTTTTTAAATTCCACATTGCTCATAGCTGATGGTCCAGTTTTGGTTTGCAAATCTGTTCCAGAGCAGGATATAGTGAACCTGAACACGGCTAAAAACCAGTTCATGTTCTTGAAACCACGAATTTGTGAAAACAGTGACATCCAAAACAACAGTGACATCGCCAACTACTGGCCTGGCCTGCATAATACATTTTTACAATGTATTTTTTTTTTTTTAAACGCAAAGGAAAAGTTCACTTTTTAGTACATTATTGTTGTGTAAACTCAATCTGGGTAGCCACCGAAATCAGCTTTGTGAAATCGGCCACTCTTGTGGATATAGTTAAAGTTTACAGTGTGTGTTTACATATACATAGGCTATAACATAATAATTTGATTGCGCACCTGAGGGGCGCTGTAATGTAGGGGAGGGATGATCAGAGAGGAGCCCGATTGGTTTGTTCGGACGGTTCTTGTAAATGAGCAGATTCATTTATTTACATTTTTATGTCGTCTACTCAGTTATAACAATTAGCGGGCATTCTTATATATAGGGAATATTATTATATTTTGTATAAATGCTTATTTTCATGTGATTGTTCATTTATAGGAAAACCACACACTGATATAATTATAAATAATATCACTGGATTGATGCACTCACTTTATTTCACAAAGTTCAAAACTCTTGGAGATTTCTGGTGCACTGTATCTGTACAGAATTCAGAACTGAACTGAGAATTCATTATACAATTTATTTGAGTTGAATTGCATGAATTTAATTGCACAAGCTCTTATTGGAGTATTAGTAGACTGTTAATGTAGGTTAGTTATGGTTACGTTTAGGATTAATACAAAACATTGATATGTAGTTGCAATGTTACTTAGTTAATAGAATGTCTAAAAGTGGACCATGAAAATAAAGTGCAACCTAAGAAATTAATATGAGTGCTTTAAGTGTAAAAATCCAATAATAGACTTCATGTGTCAGTTTGAATTACTAATATATTTTCATATACACACAGTATGTGGTATTCTCAGAAAACTTAAACAATATTAATAATCAGTATATATTAACTTTAATTCTGTGGACCATGGTGGACAAACTCTTCATTTCCAGGAATAATTTACCCAATATAATATCATATTATATATTGTAATATTGCTCTAATTTACTAAATATAATATATATTGAATAGTGTCAGATTATAATGCCAGTATTTAAATAAATACATTATTCTGAAAACCTGTTAATATGCATTATGTATTTCCATTATGTATATATATATATATATATATATAATATATATATTAATGAGTGTTAGCAGTGTTTAACGAACAATGAGAGAATAAAATGTATTTCTACATATCAGGGCATAATTAAGATAAATAGGTAAAATTTATTACATTTAGTGTTGGACTAGACTCTCTTTCTCAGAATTTTTCTTCTGACACTCAACATCATGTGATGCGAGTGGCTCGTTCAGTTCAAAATCACACTTATTAATTGACAGCCAATTATTTGCCCACTAACCTTTTGATTCTTTGTTCATCAGTAACTGCATAACGGAGAAAAGTGTGTGAGTCGCTCCATGTATTCAGGAAACAGCAAGAAAAATGTTATGTGACCAAAAATACAATATCTTTACATGTAGATTATTTCCTAGCATGTACACATCCGACAAGTCAACAACCCATGAGGGAATTTAAATGCTTTGAGCCAAAAACAAACATATATGCACTGCAGACAAACAATGTTTTCGATCAAAGAAAGCAGCTGCATCTTTTTATATCATGTATTTATTTGCCATTAAACACATAATAGGCATTTAACAGCATTGTTAACGTTACCAAGACAACACAACACTGTATTCCTATGTGAGATGAGCGCTGTAACTAATGCACTGCACCATTGCTCAGCCACATTAGACATCTTGGCCCTTGGCATAGGGTACATATTTGTACCCTTGTGGCAAAACTTTTTATTTCCTTTACTTCAAGGTTATTTCAAGGCTACTCAAATATAGTGATTAGTTAAAATCTACCTTAAATAATTAGGGTATCATTAAAACCTTTAAACAACAACTTTTACAAAAAAAAAAAAAGGCTTAGCAGAGCTTGTCTCTTGATATTGTACACAGCAAAAACTCGTTAAATATGGCTCCAGACTCAAGAGTGTTAAAATGATAAAATATGAGCGTTAAATTAACATTCAAGAGTGTTAAAGTTAATGAGCTCATTAAGTGATTCATTGAGTGATGATTGACCATTACTGAAGACACCTGAAGGAGAAAATCTATTTTTTTAAGACACCGTTATGGTGATCAGTGTTTGCTTTAGTTGGACCTTAAACTGTTAACACTAGATTTTGCTTGGCTGTTGAATCTGAGTTATAACTGCCAGATGAACAAAGAGAAAAGTTGATCAGGTGGTGTTGATTATGTTTTGACATAATCATAATTTGTTCTGAATCACTGTACTCATTTAGAGTGTAATCTCTGACTTAAGACTCTCTGTATATTGTTGATTCTAGCATCACTGTGATTCTACAGTATAAGATCCAGAATTTTCAAAATGATTTCTAAAAAGTTGTTCTGATAAAATGAAATCTTTATTTTAGGCAAACACAGACGTCAAGAATCAGTGTATGAATCTCAAGAATCGTGACAAATTGACAGAATATGCCATTAGGGAAAGGAAATTACTAAGACAATTCAGATAATAATTTATTCATACCGCAATGCATGATGGGAGCCATGAATGAGTTTTGATTGGTGGCACCCAGAATGCACTGCAACATGCTTTATTATTTTCACCATTGTTGAGATTCACAGGCTGATTATTGATGTCAGTGTGTCTAAAGAAAATACAATTTCAAAGTCTTCTGATCCGAACAACTTTTAAGCAATATTTTGTATTACAATGAAAATCATTTACTGTAGAACCACACTTTGCTGTAATCAACAAGGTAGATATAACTCTCTAAATGAGACTTGTGATTCAGACTAAATTATGAATAAGTCAAAACATAACCAACACCACCTGATCAACTTTTCTCTTTGTTCATCTGGTAGTTATAACTCAGATACAACCACCACACAAAATCTAGTGTTAACAGTTTAAGAGTCAAGAGCCTAACTTAAGCAAACACTGATCATCATAATGGTGTCTTAAAAAATTAGATTTCTCCTTCAGTGATTTGGCATGTTAACAGCAGGTGTCTTCAATAATGGTCAATCATCACTCAATGAATCACTTAATTATCTCATTAACTTTAACACACTTGACCACAGGAGAGTTCATTTAACACTGGAGTTTTTGCTTTGTACCTTTACCTGTAAAATAAAGGGTACATATATGTACCTTTTCATGCTTGGGAACATATATGTACCTTTTTGACCCTGAAAAAGGTACATATATGTACCTTGAGGTCCAATAATAAGCCCTATGAGGTACATTAGTGTAGATTGTACCTTGGGGGACAAAAAAGGACTCCTACTGTACCCCTTTTTCTGACAGTGTACTGTTCAAAATATATCATATTCACTTTGAAGATGTCTTTAAATCTCCTCCAGACAAGATCAAATCTTACATTTTTCCATGGTGTGTAAGTGTAACAATACACAACACACACAAAACAAATCTACATGACATTGACTGTCAATTGAATAGGTTTCCATTAAAGATCCAATAAGCTCCTCCATGAGGAGATGGCTTGTCCCAGCTGAGTCTACTTGTTCCTCATCTTACCTGAACATCTTTGTCCTTACCACTGGTGTCTTTGGCTTTTCCCCTGGGGATTTTGTGAAGCTGCTTTTGAAGGTTTCATATTGGGAAAAGCGCTATACAAAAGCATTTGAAGTGAACTGAATGTCTCGTTGCATCACACACTTCTATGACTCTGTGTTCTGCTGCTACACAGTTCAAATTTAATATTTTATCATTGTTTAAAAAAAGATCCAAGATCACAGGTAATCTATCCTGTATTTTGCGCATACCACACTTTATCAGACACATATTTATTAATACTTGAGATAAAGGCGGTGCTCAGAAAGAACAACAGGTAACCGTAATTAGCACTGCTTGGATTATAGTGACCCATTAAGCTGCAAACGAATTATCATAACTCATTAAAGGTGAGCAAAGAGCTGTGACTGATGTAAACAAATTCATTTCAACTGTGAATATTAGTGTTTGCTTTCCTCACATGCTACAGCTCTGGGATCATTACAATCACTTTGATGGTGTATTATGCTAAATGTAAATACTGTGAGCTCTGAATTTATTTATTTATAACGGCTCATGTGAGATGCTAGTAGATTGTGTTAATTACACAGTTACACAGTGTTTTTATATTATATATATATACACATACATATACATATATAAAATCAAGGACAGCATAACTTTTTTATAAATAATATAAAAAAAACTAACTGTCTATTAAACTGTATAATTAACACAATCTAATAGCATCTCATATATATTTATATAAAAATCTGTGGTTATTTCCTCTCATGAATTTCACGTCCTTCCATATAGAAATTGCTAAATGAATACCACTGGATGGCACTGTTTTTTTTCTAAAATCTGATATCTGGGTTAGTTCTTTCAAAAATGGAAGCATAGCTTATCAAAGAGACTTAAATGTTATAGCAATTAAATAAGACCTATTTTGTATTAAATGATCAACCAAAATGCAGCCTTGCTGTTCAAGGTCACATCTGTGTCCCACTTTAAATTAATAAGCAAAAGAGTTTTACGATAAAATGACAGTAAAATGTTATAAAATCAAATACACATGCACTTCCAGCACTAAACAGCTAATTCAGCGAGGTTTGATGCACTAAACGGACTATATTTCAGGATGTCAGCTGTTCAGTCTGAACTGAAGCCTGAAATCAGAATTACTGAGAGCACACACCTGCTTTCTTCTCATCCTACCCTCCAACACGGTGCTTGACCTCAGCTCGCCGCAGGGGATTTGTGTACCATGGGTCACTTCGGATGAAAATCATCCCTTGAAAGACAAGTAGCAAACAAATTTAGCAATTCAATTTGGCATACATGTCAAAACGGTGGAAAGATGAATTAAGCAGAAAGCCTTGGTAATCTCCGATTGTTCCTCATTGATGTCTGGAGGCTGACACACAATTTCTCTCTATGACGATGTTCATGTCCTTGATGCCAACAATGGGCACACTTGAATGACAATTCTTGGATGTGTGTATAATCTCACGGCTATTCTCAGTGCGATTCAGGAATGCTCTCTAAATAAAACCACATTTCATGGTGTCCGCCGGGACTCTGAACCAAATATGTGCTGGAACGGTTTTCATATTGAGATTTGTCAGCAAGGAGCTTTACAGTGAACTCCAAAAGTACCAAGTAAAAAGATACAAATTATATTCTTAGTGATGTACAATAAATGCATTTGTGTGTGCAGAGAAAAAAGAGACATGTATATCCAAAAAAAAGAAATAAAGGTGGGTGACTGACAGTAGATTCAAAGGTCAAATTCAAGCGAGGGCTGTGGCGAGCCCTTTCATTTCTAGGTTTCGGTCACGGTTCTGTGCTTTTCAGGAGGCCCAGATGTCGCAGGGTGGGCTATCCGTGCAGATGAGATTACATGAGCAAGACATGAGCCCACTGTGAATGAAATGGAGTGCACAGATTGGGAATGAGATAGTAGGACCTGACTCTCTGCTGAGATGCCCTGCCCTTTTAAATGCACAATACTGACAGTCTGATCAAACCTTGAAGAGATGACCTTTAGTTCATCTGCTTGTAAGAACAAAAAGGAGATTTTTAATCCCAATTCAAACCAAATTCTAAAGGAATAAAATAATATTCTGCAAAAGATGATGTTCCCCCCAGACCATAATGGTCAACACTCTGCAAACGTGTTTTACTGGGCCTTTGGACCTCAAAGAGTCAAAAGACCCCTTGACTCATCTGAAAATCTGTGTTCCTGTCTGTATGCTTTTTTTTTTTTTTGGAGTGGTGCTTGGGTGCTGAGGTCTGCCAATGTTTTAGTGCATGACGCAATGACGGCAATTGACGCCTCTCGCGGCTCAAACACAGAGGGCTGGGCAACCGCGTTCGTCATTACGTTGTGCGTCAAGTTCAAGTGTTACTCTTTTGGCGTAAGTCGATTTGCGTAGGCCATCTGCCGGAATGCTAGTTATTTAGTTTAACTAGTAGATAAAGTTTTAAATATAGTAGATAAAGTTTTAAATATGGATATTTTTCTTACTCGAACGCATTGCGTCACTTCAGAAGACCTTTATTAACGCGCAGAGCACTTTAATCATGAATAGATGCACTTTAATGGACTTCCAAAGTCATCCAGCCATTCACTGCCATTATCAAGCTTGGAAGAGCCAGGAAATGTTTTAATATAACTCAGATTGTATTTGTCTGAAAGAAGAATGTCATATACTCCTAGGATGACTTTTCATTTTTGGGTGAACTATCCCTTTAATATAGTTATGGTAAATCCATGATAAATAAATAAATAAAAATAAATTCCGGGGTACTTTTTAATGATTCTTTAAATTTGACAAACAGATTAATGCTGTTGTCAGAACTGTTTTTTTTTTTTATATATTAAGAACGTTGGCAAAAGTCAAGCATTTATTGCCGTTTTATGATTTTGAAAGAGTTATGCATGCTTTTGTTTCTTCACATCTGGACTACTGTAATTCCTGTATGTTGGGATTAGTCAGTCCACTTTGTCACGATTGCACATTGTCCAGAATGCTGCGGCGAGATTGGTGACAGGATCTCGGAAACGGGACCATATTACCCTTATATTGTCTTTACATTGGCTACCAGACCGTTATAGGATTGATTTTGAGATTTTGTTGTTTGTTTTTAAATCTTTAAATGGCCTTGCACCGAGTGTTGATCACTTAGGTTCTCTGACCAGAAACTCTTGACTGTTCCTAGGTCTGAATTACGCGGTGACCGTGCTTTTCAGCGATGGCTCCGAGGCCTGGAACCTTCGGATGTTAAAAACAGCCTCCACACTGGTCTCTTTAAAATCTCTTTTAAAAATTCATCTTTTGCTCCCTGGCTTTTTTGTAGAATCCTATTTATTGATATCTTGGTATTTTGTAATTGTTGTGCAGTTAGATGTCTGTGTTGTATAATATTGGTGTGTAATGTATTGTTGCTTTTTACATATGTTTAAAAACTTGTACAGCACATTGGTCAACTAACTGTTGTTTTTAATTGTGCTTTATAAATTAATTGCCTTGCCAATTGCCTTGCCTTATTTATGTCTGTAGGCACATTACGGACTGTGAAGGATGAGGATAACATACTTGCTCAAATCCCCAAACCTGAGAAGGAGCAATAGTGACAGTGAAGTTTTTTCACTTTTGCGAAATCTCAAACATATAATAATACCTAAATAAATCTGTTACCGCCAGCTTGTATGTGGCTTGCTTGAAAACAGCAAAATCGTTATAGCGTAACAGTGTAACTGATCACTTGCAATATTAGTTCTGTCTTCATGGATTCAGTCAATTCAGTTTGATTGTGGTTTCACAAAGTGTCACAGGGAAGACCAGGGAAAAATATTACTGTAATGCTGGGAAGGGCTTGGATGTGACTGATATCAGTGTGATGTATCTAATAGCCAATTGTTCAGTAAGAGGTAATGTGTAATGGCTCACACTTGCACGGGGCCAGTGCAAAAAAAAAAAAAAAAGAATCCTGTTTATTATCTAAACTGGACGGCGGGTTGTGCTAACCTGTGAGTGGATGAGCCAGGCAGCGCTACTCTGCTTAAATAGCTCTGTAACACATTGATATTTCAAATACTGGACTGGAGAATGGCTGAAAAGTGTGATAGCTTTAAAAGAGCATGACAACAGTTGAAAAGTGCATTTGCAGGCAATCAAAAGATATCTGATTAGTTTTTTAATCAGGTCTATTTTGAGTGTGATTTTTATTAGAGGACAGGCTCGGAGCCTTAATCAAATGAGTTATGACTCTTGACGAATCTTGTTAACCTTAGCCAATGGTATGTAATTGAGGCCTTTAATGCTCTTCATTCTAACGTGATGATAAGCAATTATATTTTTGAGTTATAGAGCCTGTGGAGGTTTACAAACAGAGCTGATGATGTTTATCATGTTGCAGTTACAACTGAAGGTATTTTTAGTGGCTGTAATATCCACTCTCATAAATTAGATTAATATACTGTGGTTGACTTCCTGAAGAGTGTAAACACTGTGGTTCGGCAATGCTATCAAAACATTGATATGTTTTATTTAAGCAGCCTGACATACCATCTTCTGGCTAAACCAATAACATGTGTTTGGGGCGGGACAACATTTTTCAAGGGGGGAGGCTAATTAGCATGCTTATATCAACCTGATCTCACTGGAAAACTTAAAGTGGCCCTATTATGCTATTTTAAAGGTTCCTAATTTTGTTTTGGAGGTCTCCTACAATAGGATTACATGCAGCCAAGGTCAAAAAACACTTTCATTTTCTCATAGTATACATTACACATCACCTCATTGCTCAAAGAGTCTGAAAAAGGTTTGTTCGAAGTTTCAGTCTCTTTAAACCCATCCTTTCTGCGAGCCTACTCTGCTCTGATTGGTCAGACATCCCAGTCTGTTGAGATTGGTCTACTCTGCTCTGATTGGTCAAACATTCCGGTCTGTTAAAATTTGGTCTACTCTCCTCTGATTGGTCGGATGTCCCATTCTGTTGTGATTGGTCTACTCTGCTCTGATTGGTCAGATGGCCCAGTCTGCTGCTTAGTCTTCCGCTTACAGCATGTGTCAGATAAAAAAACAACAACAACAAAAAAACGCCTATTATCATATCTGAATTACGGCTCCGGATCTTCCTCAGTGTTTGATACACAGTGATACAAACAATGACTCCGGTTAATATGCATCGTGAGTCCTAATGCTTTTGAAGAGGTTGAGTATTACATTTTTTAAACAATCAAGCTATTGATTGTACACAAACACACACACACACACACACATCCCATAGAATTATGCAATATATGATATCTAAAGTCCAGAATATTATAGAGGCTTGAGTCAATAAAAGTAACAGCCCATTATGCAACATTAATCATAAAATGTGGTACAGAAATTGCTTTACATTTAATTAAAAGATTTCACATTGATTCAGGATTTTCTTTGGACAGTTTCTGACAGATTAAACATGCATTTCTTATCAAACATTTAGCATCATATTTCAAAGTAAAGGAATGGAACGAGATCACTTAGCAAATCCTTAAGTGTATGAATTAGATAGAACATAAACATGCATGCCAAGAAAGTATTGAATTCTTTAAGACACTGTTATTACTCGGCTATCACAACCATTTGTAGCATATATATAGTACGTATATTAGGTCAGGCATTACTGACAGTCATCCTGGTTAAGTCCGTACAAATAGATGAAGATCCATTACACAATGGAAATGAATTGCAGTGGCCCTCCATCCAGCACAAACGGTGTGTCTTGGGAAGGTACAGATGAAGTACAATCAATCCTTCTAATGAAAGCATTCAACTACAAAACACAACAGGAATCCCGTGAGCTGATAGCTTGATCAATGTATTTTTCCATTGTGGAATGACAAATCACAATGTTTTCTCCTACTAGCACCCAAAAACACTCAGGCTTCAAGGCAAGATAGAGAACCATCTCGCGCCATCATTACATGAACTTGCCTGAGATGCCATCGGAGGATACTTTTAATAAATAAAAGTAAACCAGAAGACACACTAATGGTTGTTTGCGTACTCTGACCTTGATGTGCTTTGGAGATCAAGTAAACTGAGATCTTGTGAGGAAAAAAATGCAAATGTGGAAGCTAAACTGTCAGATGTCCAAGAAGACTGCATTTATTTCATAGAGAAATGATGAATGCTCTGTTTGTTTGTTCCAGGGCTCTAAGCTGACCTCAGACCTGTTGTAGACACATTGTGCTGGTCAAATTCTCTCTTAAATCTTTTCCCCCCAAAATGGTGTTTGTGCTACAGTATATTTGCACTGACTTGAGAGCTGAACAGTGACATCATTTACTACACAACTACACAACCTGCACAAAACAAAGTGCAATGCAGTGATTGGTTACTTAGGCCAAGAACAGACTACAAAACAAAAATTCTGTCAGCTTTTACTCATGTTAAAACATCATATAGATTATAAACAGACCAAAATCCATCCAGTTTTTGGTTACACTCTTTCAATAGTCCACTTCACACATTCTACTAAGTAACTTTGCATCTACATGTCAACTAACTCTTATTAGAGTATTAGTAGACTGTTAGTTTAGGATTAGTTGAAAAAGTTGACATGTACTTGCAAAGTTACTTATAGTCAGTAGAATGTCTTAATTTCAAAATAAATAAAAGTGTTAACAGATATTATCTCTTTCCACACCAGCATTTAATAAAAAAAAAATTAAAAAAAAATCCAGGATTTGTGAGTGACAGTGAAGCAACACAACTGACGCTGGTAGGTCATATGATAATGACAGCATGGTGAATGTAGTACGTCTGGATTACATTCATACTACACAGACTCATACAACATTGAACATACTTTTTTAACGGTTGAGCAGTAATTACTTACTATAAAATAAGTACCTACTCAAGAGAATATGCGATTTCGGACACAGCCAATGCTTTCTGATTCTTCTTCACCTGTGTTTTGATCCGGAGATTATATAAGATGTGTATTAGCGCCCCCCTACTGTATAACAGTGAAAACGTCTCAGGTTACTTGACTGTAATCCTGTTACCTGAAAAAGCGTGAACGAGATGCTGCACTTGATTCAAGCGCTATGGGAAAGCATCTTTGTTTGACCGGTTGTGAACATGTGTGGCAAATATGGCAAGAATTTGGCTTAAATAACCTCTGATGATGATGTCATCGAAATGCACATGTATAAATAGACGTGTGACAGGAGCGCTCATCAGGTCACTTTGTCTGATGAATGTTCTGAACACGCCTCCCAGAGCGGCAATAAAGTGCAGAATCTCGTTCCCACTATTTCAGGGAACAGAGTTAAAGTCAAGTAATCCGAGACATTCACTTTCAAAAGCTACTCTCAATGCTGCGCTTGATTTAAGTGCTATGGGAACGAGAATACCAATGCCGCCGAACTGGAAGTTAGTGTACATGAGAAGGGCCTCAGACATGAGCTTGGGATGTCAACTCGAGATGCGAGCCTGGAGTAAAATGAACATACAAACTATAGAATCTAATAAATGTGTGCACAGAAGACCAGCCTGCCGCATCACATACTTGCTGCAAGGGGACACCTCTTCCCAAAGCCCTGGAGGATGCAAACCCCCTGCGCGCACCTCATAGGCTAGGGCAATGGCATCCATCCCCCAATGTGACATAGTCTGCTTTGGTTATGGCCCCCATGACAAATGAACAGCTGCTCTGACTTACTCTGACTGAAGAGCACAAACTGGACACAGCAAGGTGAAGTCTCCTGCTCCGGCATAGTGAACGCCGGAGGACAGAAGGCTTCAAGAATGACCGGATGCATGGTCAAAAATGGAACCTTTTGAAGGTAGTCGGGTTGATGGTGCAAAATAGCCTTGACCAGTTCAGGGGCAAAGTCTAAGCAGTATGGCAAAACCGACAGAGCCTGCAAATCCCAAATTCTCTTTAGTGATGAGATGGCCGGCACTGACCGTAGTGGTTCAAAGGGGTTGTTGAGTAGCCCCTCAAAGACCACGGCTAAGTCCCATGAGGGAACTCTGACTCTGACGCATGGTCGCAGTCGCCTAGCTCCACAAATTAAGCGGGTGATCAGAGGGTGCTTCCCCACTGAAACCCGTCAATCAGAGCGTGGCAAGCTGAGATGGTGGCAATAAATACACTGAGAGTAGCTGGGCATGTGTCTGCTGACAGCTTTTCTTGCAGAAACTCCCACACCAAAACAGTCTGGCAGTGGACTGGGTCTGCTTGATGTATAGAGCACCACCTTTCAAAGATGCACTAGTTAAAGGGATAGGTCACCCAAAAATGAAAATTACACCATGATTTACTCTCAAAGCCATCCTAGGTGTATATGACTTTCTTCTTTCAGACGAATAATTGGAGTTTTTAAAAAAAAAAATGTCCTGGCTCCTCCAAGCATTATAATGGCAGTGAATGGAGGATGATATTTTGAAGCCCCAAAAAGTGTATCCATCCATGAAATACTCCACACCACTCCAGGAGGTTAATAAAGGCCTTCTGAAGTGAAGCGATGCGTTTAAGAAAAATATCCAAATTAAAAACTTTATAAAGAAAAATAACTAGCTTCCGACAGACAGCCGTATGCATCGATTTACAGCGGAGTAACCCCTGACCTGACGCACCACATATTGACACACGTGGAAGCGCCGAAAAAACTGGATTCTGGCGCGCTATCTGTGCATCGTGTGCGTGTGTTTGTGTGTGTGTGTGCGTCAGGACATTCACAGACAGCGCGATACCTGCTCATTAGAACTTTCAGTGAGCTATTTTTAGAGTGGACGCACCGTTCCTGGACGCGGATGCGCGCATCGGTACAAGCTCTCTGTGTGATGGTCCTCCGTGGCGATGACGCCGTGCAGTTAAAAAAAATCATAATAAACGAATTTTAAAGTGGGGGGGGGGGGGGCGCAAACGGGATTTTGAAAAGTGGGGGGGACATGTCCCCCTGTCCCCATAGGAAATTACGCCCGTGGATCTGAAATTTGCAGACTACAATGCAACATTCACTGAGCAGAGATGTTCCAATGATGATACATCAAATGTGTACAGTTGGCATGTTCTTTACAAGGAAAGGAATGTTTTTCAACTGATGCAAATGTACCACTAATGTATACACAGAGGGATAGTGGATTGTACCATGTTTAAGCATATATTCGTTCCATTTAGAGGTATATGTTCCATTTTAAACTTAAGCAACATGTTTTGCTACCTTACAAGGAAGTTGTAAGTCCCAGAGTGGTTTATATAAGCTCAATCCTTACTGTACCGTCCCCAAGGAAACATAGAGGCATGGCGAGGTGAGAGGAAAGAGAAACACAGAGAAACCATTACAGCTGGCATGATGGGGTGAAGGGATAGAGAAATGATGCACAGAGAACTCTGGAATAAAGATCCCCTCTCATGTAGCCTTATTCTTCTATGCTTGTTTCTCTCCTATGTCCGATACATTTATAAAATAATAAATAGAAATCTCTTGAAAAAATTAACTGGTGTAGCTTCCGTGATTCAACAATAATGGGGAAAAGCATTTATTTCAAATCTACAACCTCTCTAAGGGACAGGAACGTGTACTGAGTCTAAGGTAGAACCTGCTGCGCTAGTTTGTTCAAATGATGATTAATATAAGTGACTACCACAGTTTTGTCTGCCCACACCAGAACATGGTAGCCCCTTAACTGTTGGAGGAAGTATTTTAGGGCCAGAAATACCGCCATCAATTTAAAGCAATTGATGTGCCAATTGAGATGACGACCTCTCCTGACCCCTTGTCCTGGACGGCCATCTAAGACCGCTCCCCAGCCCATCAGGGAAGCATCTGTCGTTAGCATCTTACTACGACAACACGCATCTATAGTGGGACCCAAGGTGAGGACCTGGGATCTAAGCCACATAGGAAGGGTACAAAGTCTGCAGCGCATAACCATTATTCACCTTTAGGGATTGGCCCTTGGATGAAATCCCCTGGCTCTGAGTCACAACTGGAATGGTCTCATGTGCAGAAGGTCCAAAGGTATCACCATGGACGCAGCTGCCATAAGACAGAGAATTCTCTAAAAATGATGGGCCTCATGGCCTCAGCATCAGCGGTGCTACAGCTCGGGCTGCTGCACATGCGCTCTCTCCAACGTTGGCTAAAAAGCCGTGTCCCAGCTCATGCTTGGCGCTCAGGCCACTTCCTGATTACGGCGAATCACGGCTGTATCAAAGCCCTGACGCCCTGGAAAGCCAGTGACTGGTACCAGTCTGGCGTGAGTTTGGACGTGATTTCAAGGAGAAAGAGGATCACGACAGATGCCTCCAACCTAGGTTGGGGAGCTCTCTATGAGGGCAGGCTTGTCTCTGGCCTTTGGTCAAGCCCAGAGAAGTGCCTACACATAAACTGTCTGGAGATGAGAGCAGTCGCTTTGGCGCTCAGAGCCCTGCTCCCGTATCTAAAAGACGAAAACGTCCTGGTCCGAACGGACAACATGACGGTGGTGTCTTGCATAAATCGCCAGGGCAGCCTCAGGTCGGACCCCCTGCACAACATGGCCAGGAGTCTCATTCTATGGGCTCAGCGCCATCTGCGCTCGCTGAAGGCAGCACATGTGCCAGGCATTCTGAACCAGGGTGCGGATATGTTATCCAGAGACAAGGTTCTCCAAGGAGAATGGTCTCTCAACCCTCTGACAGTTCAGTAAATATGGAGCACCTTCGGCGAGGCAGAGGTCGACCTCTTTGCCTCCAAAGACAACACTCATTGCCCATTATTTTTCTCAAAGAACACGGACACACTCGCCCATGAATGGCCGAATCGTCCACTGTATGGTTTTCCCCCGGTCTATATGATACTTCTGGTCATTAAACGGATCAGGGAGAGAGAATGTGCAGTGTTTCTTATAGCTCCTCTCTGGAGAACCCAGCTATGGTTCTCAGAGTTGACACAAATGCTGAAATCAGCCCCATGGCCGATTCCACTGAGGACAGATCTCCTCGGGCAGGCGAACGGGAAAATATGGCATCCCCGTCCCAACTTATGGGCCCTTCATGTATGGCCCCTCAACTGGTACCCGGGTGCCTTCCGGATAGAGTGTTGAATACCATTACTGAGGCAAGAGCACCCTCAAACAGGTGCCTCTACGCTCAGAAATGGATGGTGTTCTCTGGCTGGTGTGCCACTAAAAGCCTGAACCCCCACTCTTCATTTATACGCACTGTCTTGTTTAGAATTTGAACCTAACGACTGCAGAGTCGTCCTTAGGCCAAAACACAGGTATATTCCTAAAGTGCTCTCCACTCCCTTCAGAGCACAGGTTATTTCTCTAGCAGCTCTTT
The DNA here is from genome assembly GCA_030578275.1 of Meda fulgida. Taxonomy (NCBI): domain Eukaryota; kingdom Metazoa; phylum Chordata; class Actinopteri; order Cypriniformes; family Leuciscidae; genus Meda; species Meda fulgida. The sequence goes on from CM060629.1 coordinate 3,330,852, forward strand.
CCCCACCAGTGGACGAAAGTGACGCGAATTTACTCTGTCCCGTCAGGGCTCTCAGAGTGTATTTGGAGCGTTCTGCCTCGTTCAGACAGTCAGAACAGTTTTTTGTATGCTTTGGCGGCCGTACCAAGGGTCTCGCTGTCTCAAAGCAGAGGTTATCGCGCAGGATAGTTGACGCTATAGCGCTGGCTTATGAGTCAAAGGGCCTTCATTGCCCACACTGCGTCAGGGTACGAGTTGCCCTGATTGGACTGCCCGTCATAGGTTCGTGCAGTTGCCGCAGCACAGCCAATGACAAGCTCGCTGTTCATCTGTGTATGCTGTGCAACCACACTGCGTTTTAAAAAAATGCTTCAATATTCTCGAGAAAAGGAGTTTTCCCATAGCGTAAGCTACTTCCCAAATACCGAGGTTACGTTAGTAACCGAGAAGTTTTGTGTGAGAAACAGACAGATATTTAAGTTATTACTTACTAAACATTTTCTCAGTCTCAGCTCTCAAATCAAACACGGCACCTGCGCTGCAGGTTTGACATCATGACATCCGATTGCGAGACACTTGAGAATTAATGATGTTTGATGTCATTGACATCCAACCTGAGCCATAGGCAATATATTTTATTTGAGAGCTGCAGTGCAGGTGAAAGCTATATAATGAGGTATGTCATTTACACCATTATTCTCCTGCCTGACTCTACCGAAGTTATAGCCTAAAACTTAGTTCAGAGACTTGAACTCAAACTCTAAGTTTGATTCTTGACAACATGTCAACAAACAACATGGGGGAAGCACTTATGATTATATTTTTCACAGATTTGCACAGAATGAGAAAAATGTGGGGAAAAAATAGGTCTAATTTACTAATAATTGCATTGATAATTTTTATATTTGTACACGTTGGAAAACTTAAAAAAAATTCCTGCAGATTTCACAACACGTGTGTATGTAACCTCATTCTAATGTTAATGAATATGAAGTATTCTAAATGAGAACATGGCCAAGGTTATTAATATGCATAAGCAAGCCCAAACATCTCCATATAAGGCCTTTCCGCACAACCTTTTGTCAGTCAACACTCTCTCAATACATATTCTTGCCTGAGAGTACAGGCACCAAGTTCCTCGAGCGATACCAAGTGTCCCATCCTCAAAAACCCAACCCAGATTATAAACTTTTTATATACCATCTGTATGTAGAGGTATCTTGCAGCTTCGGCTATAACACATCTTTCATTACTCTTTTACCGCAGCCTACGTATATATGATGAAATATACTTGATGAAATATCTATTGATACTAGTGCTGCACGATGAATCATATCGCAAACGTAATGTCAACCCTATGGGATTTTATTAAATAAATAAATGCATTTGTGGACATGACAACCCTTTCTCTCTGAGAGCTGTTTGCCCATTTTCTACACAAGTAGAAATAAAAACTAATAAAAACAAGACCGGTCAGTTTCAGTTTAGGCAGTGGCACGTGTGGCGCGTATGGTCACGTCGTGACTTTTTCCGGTGTGCAGCGCAGAGAACAGGTGAAGTTGGACGCCGAGCAGACGACACTGAACTGGTGGGCAGAAACAAATCTACCTCTGTTATATGGCGATATTTTGGCCATAAGATAACCGACACTGAGCAGAGAGAGCAGGGCTGCCAACTCTCACTCATTCAGCGTGGGACTCAAGTAATTGACACTTTTCATATCGCTCTCACGCCACACATCCATTTTCTCACGCAGAGAAAAATCGCAAAGCAAAGAGGGACACTGACACCGACAGACTAGACAGAGAAGGTTACTTCTGACATGAAACAAATCATCAGCTCTCAGATTCTGTCAATTTTATTTAGAAATTCAAACAATAGCATTTTGGCTCTTGCAAATGTGACGTGACAGATTGTGGTGGTGAACCGGACATCTCTTACTCTTTACAAGTTAATAGTAAATAAACACGAATGAACAATAGGTGTGGTGAAAGATGCGAGGTTCGGTGGGGTGCGGACTGGATTGATTCCATACCTAAAGCTTCCGAACAAATGGGTTTTTGGGGTGTGGACTGATGGGGCAGTGAACCCGAGGTTACCCCATGAGTCAGTCCTAGAGCCCCTCCTGTCCGATTTTAGCGGAAAATAGGGTCCATCGGAGACGTCCAATAGATTTCTTAGGCGCGCCAAAAGAACACCACAGACACAGTGTAATCACCATGGGAAAATCTCTAAAGTAAAACTGGGAGTTGTGAATAAAATGATACACCAGTGTTTAGAGGAGAAGTTTATCTATGTATCATCTTTTTACTCTTTTAATTAATTTTATAGCTGTATCATATATCTCTTTTAATTTCTTTTATAACTGTTTTAATTTTCCTTGCTTTTATTTTGTGATTATTTTAATTCCTTTCTGTAAAGCACTTTGAATTGCCATATATTGTATGAAATGTGGTATACAAAATAAACTTGCCTTGCCTTGTCTACATCCATATGTGGTTTGAAATCCTATTCAAATCGCATTTCTGGAAATCCGTTTCAGTCTGACCGGATTTCGTGTGGATTATGGGACATTCTCACGCCACGTAAAATGTAAACGTCATACATTGTTATAGGAAACATGCTCAAAGTCTCTGCCAAAACAATGCTGTGTTGTTGCAAAGTTCCTGACGAGCAGAAAAAGAATATATAACGGAGACATATTTTGAAACCAGCGGGGACGACAGCACGGAATAAAGCCACTCATGCCAGCCTCACACGGTTCTGCCTCAGAAAACGCTGTAGTCCAGCGTGGCGGCTACACATTTACATGCTGTAACATTTTAAAGAAGACATCTCTATTGCAAACCCCTCCATGTTGCGGTTGTTGTTTGTTTGTTTTTTTGCGTCGGCCTACCAACGCAACGTCATTGCCATAGAAACCAATGCAGATATTACAGAAAACGAAAAAGCTGCATGGACACACAAATGGGATCTGAACAGTTGCGAAACAAATTAAAGCAGTTTAGAGTTAAATAATCTATCTTTTGCTGCTAATTATTTATTGTATTTATTTTATATGAATTATATTATATTTATATTATATAATTAATATCAAACTTTCCTTTTAAATTAATATAAATATATTAAATGCAAGCTTTAAAATATAAGCTTTAAACAGATTAAGTCTATTCTTTTGAGCTCTTTGTGAAACTATATAAATTTATAATAAAATATTTTAGAGTTAATCGCAAACTCTAGATTAAACCTGTGTTGACAGAGAATATTCATATGACAAATATTGTAATTTGACTGATCTCTCCTCGTCCCTAAAGGTTATGCCCTCTCTTCTAATCCCAGGATATAAAACCATAAAACTCCACATAACAAATTATAAAGTGCATAATATCAAGAACAATAAGGACACAGTTTTGAAATCCAGGAATGGAGAAGCACTATCGGCTGTCTATCACACTGTTCAACGACACAATTTGCATGGCTCAATTCCCATTGAAGGATGCAGGATGCCACACATGAGGCATATTTTGCAGGAACTGAACAGCATCTCTCCAACACTGCAGTCCAGACACCTGAATAGTGTCCAACCCAGTTCTAATGGCCTTCTCCAACATTTGATGAATAACTGCTGCCATGATCAACAGAAAATGAAAGTAAACATTTAAATCAAAATTAGTTTGTAGCAAAGCAGAGAGATGTTTAATTTCAGTAAATGACTACATTTGTTTGCGATTAGTGAATGAGATGCACATTTTGTGCCAAAATATCTCATGCAAAAGTGGGGCAATTGTTAGGTGAATCGCCCCTACATGCCATTAGTATTATAGGCTTATGTTTTATATTTGAGTGAGATCTGATTCTAACCCTCTGTGAGTTTGATTTCGCCATTGTCTCTGCAGCGATCTAACAATTCCTGAAAACACAGTAACATCCCAGTCTGTCAATCATAACCTTAAATAATATTTCAAAGGCAGCTTCCTTTAGCTGTCACAGACACAAAACCTTTTATTCCTGTTTCTTTGGAGAAAGAACCCCTCAGGCGACGTGCAGATGTGAATGTGGCACACAGAGGCACAAGGTTCTGCAGGAGATGCTTTGTAAGTCTTCCCAGTTTTCCACAGAGCGCTGCGCTGATGCACGTGGACTAGAGTTGGTGGAAATGGGGGAAGGGTGCTTGATGTCCCATAAACCTATTAATAGACAATGCACCTCCGGGAGAGAAGGCATGCTCCACTGCCCTTCACTGAACTATTATAGACAAGTTTGTCCTTTGAAGAAAAGCAATTCTGAGGTAAAGCAGCAAATATAGCAAGAAAGTAAGTGAAATAAAGAATAACGTGTCCCTTTTTAAGCCATGTAAGATATCTGTGTCTAATGTATCTTAATTTAAATTAAGTTTTTAAAGTTACAATAGATTTTGCAAATATATTCTAAAAGGATGTAGAGAGATGTTCCTATTTTATACAGAAAATGAAGTAATTTGTCACAGAATAATTTGTTTCATAAAGCCGGCTCAAGCGACATGAGTTTTAGGCTGATTTACCGATTTACCCCTCCAGACAATCCAAGAAAAAACTTTGCCCAGGACTTTGGAGATGTGGATAACACTGATGTAGTAAGCTCCTAACCCTGGTTGTAAACCTAAACTTGACAAAGTATAAACTTGTCCATCAAATCTGATTGGGTGATTGGAATGTTGATCCAGGAACATGTTGTACTTGGGGAAATCACGTTCAGAATATTGTATCTTGAAGAGTGTGATGCGCATGTTTGAGATTTGAGAGAAGACACTCCAGATTGATGCAACCAGATTTCATTATCGGCTATGATTTTAATAGTCCTGTAGTCTGAACCTTTACTTAGTCAGAACTTATAGTCTGAACTTTTACCCTCAACTTTTAGACCCTCACTGAAAAAAAGTTGTCTCAGTCGTCCTTTTCCCAGAGTGCACTAGAGCATGAATCATTCATACGTTGACATTGTTTGACTATTTGCTAGTTTTATTTACTTCATTTACTGATTTTATTGTCACATTTAATAACTTGTCTTGTGATGGCAGGATGCCTTTGTTCTTTTTCTCAACATGATCAATTAGTTGATGGTTACCCTTGTTTTGTTTCATGTGACATGTCTTGAGGTGTGTCAGAGTGTGTGATATTCAGTGTTGGGAAGGTTACTTTGGAAATGTAATAGGTTACAGAATGTGATAAGTTGTGTAACTATTTCAATTACTTTATTAAAGTAATGTAACTGATTACATTTGATTACTTGGTAACACTTTATAATAACTGCACGCTATTAATCATTAGTTAAGCATTGGTCAACAGTTAATTCAAAATTTAAAAATCATTAATAGACATTAATAAGCAGTTTATAAATACAGATATAAATGCTTTATTCTTGATTTAAAAGCATATCTATAATGTGTTTAATAACTGTATTTTCATACTTTATTAATCATCAATTTATCATTTCTAAATGAAGTATTGCATTATTTATAAACCAGTTATTTAAGAGTTGTCACTGGTTCATAAGATTACTTAGAAAGTGTAAGTAAATGATTAATAAACTATTAAAATGTACATTCAAACATCTTATTATTCAGATATATAGTAATAGTTACTTAGTGTGTTAATAAATGCTTTATTAATATGTATTTATACTGTAATTCAGGGTTAATTCGGGTAGTTATAAAGCATTTAGTAGTGGTCAGTTAACTATGTTTGTGAGCTCATCTAAAGTGAGGACTATTCATGCCTTGTAAAGCATTTACAAAGGAGATTTAAAGGCTGTTAATATTTCTATGTTCTGTATCACTGTGTTGAGTTTGTTTCATTTTTCTGTTTAGAAGATAAATGAGTCTTTAAATCTCCTTTGTAAATGCTTTAGAAGGCATGAATAGTCCTCACTTTAGATGAGCTCACACACACAGTTAACTGACCACTACTAAATGCTTGATAACTACCTGAATTTACTGCATGTACTTACACTTTCTAAATGACCTTATGAACCACTGACAAGTCTTAAATAACTGGTTTGTAAATAATGCTATACTTCATTTAGAAATTATTAATTAATCATTAAAGGGGTCATGACATGGTTTTTTGTTTTGTTTTATTATGTTCCCTTAGGTGTAATTATAGTATTACTATAGTCTTTGGTACAAAAAAAACTTTAAAAATGTAGTGATTTATGACCTTTCCCCACCCTGTTTCTCCCCCTCTGATTCAAACAGTCTGTTTTGGAGGTGTTTCCCCTTTAAGAGTTCAGTGTTAACGCTCATTGTTATGATTGGCTAACGTCAGTGCTGCATATGCATACATTATTAACGTTAATCATTTTGTATCACATGTAGGGTACTACACAATGCTCCGCCACGTGAAACTTCGGTCTTCCGATCCATTTTTACCATCGTGTCAATTCTCAATTGATTTTGATTAATATGCGCGAGGGAGAGCAAGACAGTTTGAAGGCGCGCGCGCGGCCGGGGCTTTCTCTCTCTCTCTGCTCATCCTCTCGGTAACATGCGCCCTGTCACACTCATCTACATCACTCACCGAACAAATAAGGCTTTGCAAACGACTGGTACGTCACTTCGTACCGTGACGTCACTTCGTACCATGGCTCCAGAACGAGCTGTATTTAGAGCTTGATTAAATAAATGCTTCGTTTATAATGGGGAGGACGTCTTAAGATATGAAACTTGCAGGAAGTTTGAATAGTACACAGATCTCCTATATACCAACTTATAAAGGCAAATTCGGTTTCTCATGGCATGAAAGTATGAAAATACAATTATTAAACACTTTATAGATATGCTTATATATCAAAGAAAAAGCATTTATAGCTGTATTTATGAACTGCTTATTAATGTCTATTAATGTTTTATAAATTATTAATTAACTGTTTACTCATGCTTAACTAATGATTAATTGCGTGCAGTCATTATAAAGTGTTACAGATTACTTTTTTTATTTCTTTTCTAAATTTCTAATGAATGTTGTCAAATGTTGCCAGTAGCAGTTTTAACATTAAGTGACATGGGCATCTGACGCACAGAAGCCAATGGCACATGTCACTATGCCTATTGGCACATCCGGTCTCCATTGGCATGTGCCAGTGGATAGTGACGTGTGTCACTGACATTATTGGCATGTGCCAGTGGATAGTGACATGTGTCACTGACATTATTGGCATGTGCCAGTGGATAGTGACATGTGTCACTGACATTATTGGCAAGTGCCAGTGGTAGTGACATGTGTCACTGACATTATTGGCATGTGCCAGTGGATAGTGACATGTGTCACTGACATTATTGGCATGTGCCAGTGGATAGTGACATGTGTCACTGACATTATTGGCATGTGCCAGTGGATAGTGACATGTGTCACTGACATTATTGGCATGTGCCAGTGGATAGTGACATGTGTCACTGACATTATTGGCATGTGCCAGTGGATAGTGACATGTGTCACTGACATTATCGCGGAACAGGTTGCCGTCTTGTGACACAGTAGTGACTGACAAATGAGCTAAGCAGCTATACTGACGTAATTGTGAAACAAACGCCTACATAAATTGCCTGTTTTAGTGATGTTTTTTTTTAAATAAAATCAATAAAAATTTCAGTAAAAGTCAGTATTTTTTTTTTTGGCATATAAGCCACTGAATGTTAAATATAATGCCAATGTTGTTGATCTCGCAAACTGCCCATCCTAGGAAACACAATGAATAAATCAGAAGTTACTATAGCGCATTAACAGTCGCATAGGCTACTGTAACCTTTATTTTTGCATGATGCTGCATGCACGCCAGTAGATGTCAGTAAGTCCACACTGGCCGGCACAAAATAACCTAAAACTTGCAACAGTTGAGGAACATCTACGGACTACGGGTGGTGTATTTGCCGTTAGTTTGAGTAGCAACTAGCAAGTACAGTAAAAAGGTAGCAAAAATTAAATAAAAAAGGGGGTATCCCCTCCAGTAGCGTAGCCGCTGTCAACAGGAGCATTATGTAGATGTGACGATATGACACCTACAGAAGGAATGCATGTTCAGATTTATAAAAATTGGTTCATTTCTTATTACATAATTCCTTAAATGTATTTGTAAAATATTAAAGCCAGATGAGTATAAGCAAAAAAAAAAGTAATCAGAGTCTGTCTGATATCAATATAAATAATTAGTAAATAATTTACTTACATAAATTATAGCTCAATAATATTTATATATTATATAGCCTATATTATATAAATTATCCACTAATTATTTCGACATCAGACTGATTACTCGTTTTTTTTTTTCATTTAATTTTTGCTGCTGTCTTACTGTAGGCTACTTGATACTCAAACAAATGACAAATACACCACCCGTAGATGTTCCTCAACTGTCGCAATATGTCACAAACTGACATGTTTGAGAAAAATAAATACTGACTTGAAAACGTTTAATTGACATTTATTTAAAAAACATCACTAAAATTGGCAATTTATATAGGACTTTGTTTCACAATTACGTCAGTGTAGCTAGTCAGCTCATTTGTCAGTCACTACTGTGTCACAAGACGGCAACCTGTTCCGCGACAGTGTCTGTGTTCCGCGATAATGTCAATGACACATGTCACTATCCACTGGCACATGCCAATGGAGACCGGATGTGCCAATACGTACAGTGACATGTGCCATTGGCTTCTGTGCGTCAGATGCCTATGTCACTTAATGTTAATACCGCCTCTCAATGTTGCTTATGTTCAGATATTTAAACCAGGCAAGAAGAGCAGAACTCAACGCTGATTACTGTCAGACTTTCAAAATCCTTCATCACTTTAATTAAGATTATAATAATTTCATTTTAAAAGCACACCCACCACAAAATCAGAGATCTTGTGCTTTTGTGAAGTGTCATTTCAATGGCTTCCTAAGTGTCATAACTATGAAGAGTCCTCCAAATAAATGATGAAGTTAGGAAACTTCTGTAGGTAGGATGTAGCAAGCCAAGACGTTTTGGATCAGAGGTAAGTTTATAATGCTGCCCACACACTTGAGATTTTTAAAAATCGGGCCCAATTATTACTCCCCAACGATTGGGGGGATGGGGTGTGGCCTGATTCAAGGCTTGTCGCGACCGACGTTTAGTGCACAAAATCTTCATTTGTGTGGCGTCATTACGAGTCGGAGCCTCCCCGATCCCAAATCCCAAACATGTCTGATATTTTCCAGACAGCAACATAGTGTCGCTCAGATCCAGCCCACATCTGTACCAGATGTGGTCCGCATCCGGGCTGACACTGGGTTACGACTCATGTTCGGGCTACCTCCGATGGGATACCCGCAATAGCCAATGATCACAGCTATAATCGGCAGGTGTGTGCGTTCGGAGGATTATAGTGTTAAAAAATGTCTGTGGTCTACCACAGTTTTAAAATCAGTTAGGATTTGAAAATCTTCTAGTGTGTCCTAGGCCTCAGCGGATGCATGATGTCAGTTCTCCTCAGGTTCACATTAACTGTAACTGTATGAACATGTTCTACAAAAGTGATATTTTGTTATCTAACGCAATTTCATTTATATATTTGTAAGTGTAGCTTAAGTGTGACACTGTATCTACAGTGTGGCACCTAAACACAGAGACATGTATGAAGGAACTGGGACAAAATTGACTGTTGTGAGAAAATAAGATCGGGCATGTTTTGAGTGTGCACTTTCGGTCACTGCATGTGTTTGTTATCAGTACTGTGCAGATCGCTCACCACTACTTGTACCTCACCCTGAGACAACAATCATCACAGAAAGAGAAATGCTGGAACAGACTTCAGTATTCCAGAGAGGCTTTATTATCTTTTAAGTCAACACAGCGAAACATGAAGGGACATGAAATTTCCTTATCGAAGTGTTGAATGTATAAAACATCGGTAAAGTCCTGTGGCCATGATTTGATAAATAAAAGAAGAAATCTAAAATATTCATTACCACCACATATTTATGAAACACTTTGGAAGACTCTCAATACAGGTCTCTTAAGTACGGAGGAAGGTACTCACAACAGTACATGTGCATTGGGAATCTTTCGAATAAAGAACATGGAACAATGTAATGAAGAAACCTTTGTTGAGTGGCATCCCGTGCTCGCTGTTATTAATAGATAAAAGGAAAGCTGTGTATGTGCCAGTTATGTTGAAGAGGAGACCATCAAAAGACACGATTTTCAGCATTTATTAATAAAAGATTAGGACAGACCTCCTCATAATGGACTAAAAAGCCAAGCTGGCTTATATTACCATTTTTGGTCCCATGTTATATTGTGTTCTTAACTACTATGCACTAACATTTAAATGAATAATTTGACAATGCATTTATTTTGTAAATACATGTTTTGGCATTGTACTTATATTTAAAAAATACCTGCATATAACAACATCTGTTAATAATTTCTGTAATTATAAATACGCTGTTGACCCTCAACCCACCCTTAACTGAACCACACCAGCAAACCTGTCCTAACCTTACCCTTATCCACCTCAATAGCAGAAAAGGTGTTTTGCAATACAACATCAACACTATAACTGCATTTTATCTAACAATTATTTTTATTTTTTACATTATACATTACATAATAGTTAAAGTGTGACATCATTTGTACTAGACATATCCGTAGGTGGTAACATTATAATAACGTTCAGTTGTAAGTCATTTATAAGTGGTTAGTTAATGATGAACTAATCATTTATAGAACATTCATAAATGATTAGCAAGTGATATGCTAACATTTTATGTATGTTTTGTAGATCAGTTGTCATTTACAATTGATAAGTTAACTAATTTACAAAACATGACTATGCGTTTCATAAATGTTCAATATATATTACATTTTTTGTATGTTTTGCTCATATCAGGTGCACGGTGGTTAAAGACTCCATGTGTTTCAGAGAAGACAGCTGTCTAAACCTTCAACAGTCAGCACTTACACTGCAGTACACACTGCAGTGTTCAACACCTGTTATAAACGATGTGTCAACGCATGAATAAATAATTTACAACTCTATCTGCATCCCCTAATCTAAAGTGTAAACAAATCATTAACTAATCAATTGTAAATGACTTATAACTGAACGTTATTATAAAGTCCAGTAGTTTTGATAAGACTTTACAAAAAGGTTTCATTTGTTAACATTAATGAAGCATTTTAGTTGACATGAACTAACGATGAACAATACGTCTACAGCGTTTATTATCGTATTTAAAGGGGACCTATTATGCAAAATTCACTTTTACATGGTGTTTGAACATAAATGTGTCAGCAGTGTCTGTACACAACCCTATATTGATACAAATCCCGTCCCTATCCCATTCGCGGTACCTGCGTGCTCGCCTCAAGTAGCCAGTAAACACCTCGGACCCGTTTCTCGCTTGCTGCGCCATTCCCCTCCTTAAGACCGGATACGTGCGCCTATCTCCCTCCTCAGGTAAGTTCCCTGGCTAGTGAACCCTGTTGGAATTCATAAAGGCCCCTGCAGAGATGTCTAATGCCAGGCCTAACATATGTAAGAACGCCAGTGGTTGATCCCTGTGCTAGGCGCCCATATGTTGTGATCCCTACGGTGATTCCATATCTGTATTCTTCCACGGTACAGCTCCCCGGTCGACGAGCCCGTGTCTTTCCCTTTGCAGAGCCCGCTCTGCTGTCTCTGCCGGTATTGACTCCCCCCTGACTAGGCCAGAGCTACCCCAGAGACCTTCCATACGTAGCACTGCCCTAATGGGTAGTAGGTGTTGTTCTCACCTAACGTGATAGGTGTTGTTAATAGGTTAATAGGTTAATAGGCTAATAGGTGTTAGGTGAGAACAACAAGAGCACGTAAGTTCTTTTTTCTTAACATCCAGTTCTCCTGTTGTTCTGTTTACTATTTGTCAAGTAGGTAGGGTTATTTTCGATTCTTTGCTTATTTATAATTTTTATCTTCACTAAATATCTGCATTTTAATTAGACACGTTCCTATTTTGAATTTATGCTGCGCATCTAAAGGGTTGTAGTCTGTATTTTATTGTAGCACTTAAGTACAGCGCTGTTCAACAGCTAGTTTCGGTTTCGCCCATTCTCTGGATATTTGATTTGGCTGTGCTAATTGCAAGGGTGGCCACAGCTGTCCTCACTCAGGCGATTGAAAGCTTTATATCTATGTAGTGTGCGTGCTGTCGCGGAAGCGTTCAGCTCTCGTGTGAAGACCGACTCGGGTAAAGACCTGCGACTCTACCTGCGCGACTCCAACAAGCAAGGACACCTGCAAGGCACTTAAGTATCTTCTTCACCCTTTCCTTTCCCACCTTTTTCTTATTTCCCTTAATCAACATGTGCTTTCAATACATTCCTGTTGTCTCTCGACAACGCTCTCTCATCATGCATAGAAGGCAGCGCAATACTGCTAATCTGCGCCCTATTCTCTCATCCTCACACTCACCTCTCACTCTTCCTATGGGTCTATGGAATTGTCAATCAGCAGTCAAAAAAGCTGACTTGATTCCAGCCTTTGCATCTCATTCTACTCTTAATATCTTGGGCTTGACTGAGACCTGGATCCGTCCAGAGGACTCAGCAACCCCTGCTGCTCTCTCCAACAACTTCTCTTTCTCTCACACTCCTCGCCAGTCGGGGAGGGGTGGGGGTATCTGAGGTTCTTCGTGAACACCAGACCGAACTCAGGGCAGCAGAGAGGAAATGGCGCAAATCAAAAGACACATCTGACCTGAGTAAGTATCAATCTCTGCTCTCTGCCTTTTCTGCTGATGTTCACGCCGTAAATGTAACGGGAGGGCCGTGAATAATTCCGTGGATTCAAGTGCGGATCAGAAGTATTTTAATAATACAAAACATAAAATAAACAAACCAAATCTAAATCCATAAACAGACAAGGCCGGGCAGGAACAGGCACAGAAACAACACACGTAATAAATACAACGAACGAGCACAGGACAGCAAACACAGGAAGACTAAATAGAGAGGCAAACAAAGGAGGGTAACGAGACAGACAGGTGGAGCAAATAAACCAATAATCAGATAACAAGGGGGAGGGATAAACAATCACCACAGCACATGGCACAACATAACAAACACCCATGTGCAACACAAGACAGGACAGACATGTGACATAACCCCCTCCCTACGGAGCGGCTACCAGACGCTCCATCCGACCCAGGTGGGACAGGAGGGACAGGCCAGGGGGGGAACAGGAGAGACAGACCAGGGCAAAACACAGTCCATCGGGCGGCCAGGGCGAAGCAGACAGTCCATCGGGCGGCCAGGGCGAAGCAGACAGTCCATCGGGCGGCCAGGGCGAAGCAGACAGTCCATCGGGCGGCCAGGGAGGTGAAGACCCCTGGGGCGGCCAGGGCGGTGAGGACCCCTGGGGCGGCCAGGGCGGTGAGGACCCCTCGGGCGGCCAGGGCGGTGAGGACCCCTCGGGCGGAGAGGACCCCCTTGGGCGGCCAGGGCGGAGACGACCCCTCGGGCGGCCAGGGCGGTGAAGACCCCTCGGGCGGCCAGAGCACAGGAACTGCAACCGGCTCAGGAACAGCAACCGGCTCAGGAACAGACACCGGCTCAGGAACAGACTCCGGCTCAGGAACAGACACCGGCTCAGGAACAGACACCGGCTCAGGAACAGACACCAAAACTGTCACAGCCACAAGAACAGACACAAACACAGAAACAAACACTGGCACTGGCTCTGCCTCCGGCTCAGGAACGGGCACTGGCTCTGCCTCCGGCTCATGAACGGGCACTGGCTCTGCCTCCGGCTCAGGAACGGGCACTGGCTCTGCCTCCGGCTCAGGAACAGCAGACACGGGCTCCGGCTCAGGGATAGCAGACACGGGCATATTCAGGATCCGAGCCAGACGCTCCAGATAGTCCAGGTCCAGGAAGGCGGACGGAGCGTGAACAGTCTCTCGCTGGGCAGACGTGACATGAACAGTCTCTCGCTGGGCAGACGTGACGTGAACAGTCTCTCGCTGGGCAGACGTGACGTGAACAGTCTCTCGCTGGGCAGCCGTGACGTGAACAGTCTCTCGCTGGGCAGCCGTGACGTGAACGGTCTCTCGCTGGGCAGACGGGACGTGAACGGTCTCTCGCTGGGCAGACGGGACGTGAACAGCCTCTCGCTGGGCAGACGGGACGTGAGCGGTCTCTCGCTGGGCAGACGGGACGTGAGCGGTCTCTCGCTGGGCAGACGTGACGTGAACGGTCTCTTGCTGGGCAGACGTGACGTGAACAGTCTCTCGCTGGGCAGACGTGACGTGAACGGTCTCTCGCTGGGCAGCCGTGACGTGAACAGTCTCTCGCTGGGCAGACAGGACGTGAACGGTCTCTCGCTGGGCAGACGGGACGTGAACGGTCTCTCGCTGGGCAGACGGGACATGAGCGGTCTCTCGCTGGGCAGACGGGACATGAGCGGTCTCTCGCTGGGCAGACGGGACGTGAGCGGTCTCTCGCTGGGCAGATGGGCGTCTCCTCCTCCGTCCATGACGGCGAGAAGCCGGCCCAGAACTGCCTTCCACCGGTCCAGGATCGAAGGGGGGCCAGGATGGAGAGTGATGTTGACCCTCCTCTCGACCACCTCCTCCTCCTCTACAACCTCACCGGGTCCCACGAAAAATTACCTGGCGGGTCCCGCGAAAATCTCTCCTCCCCCGCTCCTTGGCTGGGGAAGAGAAGTCGGAAACCCCCCCCGCTGGACGGACTCAACGATGATGATCCCATTCCCGAAGAGACCAGTGAGGAAGACTCTGCTGCCCTCCTCTCCTCATTCCTCTGGGCACACAGAGAGAAATATTTAAAAAGAGAAATCCCATTCTCTCTCTCAGCCGCTGAATCCACATAGGCTTGTTCGTTCTGTCACGGGAGGGCCGTGAATAATTCCGTGGATTCAAGTGCGGATCAGAAGTATTTTAATAATACAAAACATAAAATAAACAAACCAAATCTAAATCCATAAACAGACAAGGCCGGGCAGGAACAGGCACAGAAACAACACACGTAATAAATACAACGAACGAGCACAGGACAGCAAACACAGGAAGACTAAATAGAGAGGCAAACAAAGGAGGGTAACGAGACAGACAGGTGGAGCAAATAAACCAATAATCAGATAACAAGGGGGAGGGATAAACAATCACCACAGCACATGGCACAACATAACAAACACCCATGTGCAACACAAGACAGGACAGACATGTGACAGTAAAATCTTCATATTTCCACAACAAGATCAACAGTGCCTCTAACACACGTTCACTGTTCAAGACATTCAACTCTCTCCTCTGTCCACCTCAACCACCACCCACCTCCTCGCTAACTGCTGATGATTTTGCTAACTTCTTCACTAACAAAACTACAACTATCAGCAGTCAGTTCTCAGCTTCACACACACAGGAACACAGACTAACCTCTCCCACAGTCAACAACCTTCTCTCCTCCTTCGCTCCACTAACCGAGGATGAAGTATCTAAACTTCTCCTCTCTAGTCATCCTACCACCTGCCCTCTGGACCCCATCCCCTCACACCTTCTACAAGCAATCTCTCCTACACTTCTTCCAGCTCTCACACACATCATCAACTCATTCCTCCACACTGGCATTTTCCCTACAGCATTCAAGCAGGCTCGGGTAACGCCACTGCTTAAAAAAACAACATTAAACACATCACTTTTAGTGAATTACAGACCTGTCTCTCTCCTACCATTCATTGTGAAAACACTTGAACGAGTTGCTTTCAACCAAGTATCATCTTTCCTGTCTCTGAACAACCAGCTGGATGTCAACCAATCTGGCTTCAAGAAAGGGCATTCAACCGAGACTGCATTGCTGTCGGTCACCGAAGCCCTGCGGATCGCAAAAATTGCTTCCAAATCATCAGTTCTCATCCTCCTGGATCTGTCTGCTGCCTTCGACACTGTGAACCATCAGATCCTTCTGTCCACCCTCTCATCAATGGGCATCACAGGTACTCCTCTCCACTGGTTTGAGTCCTATCTCACAGGTAGGTCATTCAGGGTCACATGGAGAGGAGAGTTATCCAAAGCACATCAACTGACCACAGGGGTTCCCCAGGGTTCAGTTCTTGGACCGCTCCCCTTCTCCATTTACACCACATCACTAGGACTCATCATACAGGCACATGGCTTCTCTTACCATTGCTATGCTGATGACACCCAGCTCTACCTCTCATTTCCACCAGATGATCCCACAGTAGCTGTACGGATCTCAAGCTGTCTGTCGGACATCTCGGCATGGATGAAGGAACATCACCTACAGCTCAACCTGGCAAAGACTGAGCTTCTCATCCTCCCTGCCAGCCCGTCTCTACAGCACGACTTCTCCATCCAGCTAGATTCTTCCTCAATCACCCCATCAAGGTCAGTCAGAAATCTTGGAGTAATCTTTGATGATCATCTGACCTTCACAGACCACATCACAACGACAGCTCGATCATGCAGGTTTGCTATGCACAACATCAGGAAGATCAGGCCTTTCCTAACTGAGCATGCAACACAACTTCTCGTCCAGGCCCTAGTCATTTCTAGGCTTGATTACTGCAATGCTCGGTAACACTTTACTTGAAGGGGTGTGCATAAGACTAACATGACACCTTCATAATCATGACATGACACATGTTATGAATATGAAGGAAGTTTTATGCATGTTTGTGACAACTGTCATTAAGTGTCATTCGCTCAATTATGACATTAGTAATGCAAATATGACATTGTTTGAGATGTCTTTGTTATGACACCTTGACATAAACAAATGCATCATAACATGTCTGTGTCTTTGTTATGACAACTTGACATTACTAAGACAACACAACCTGTCATAAACATGACATAGCAGATTAATTATCAAACTTAAGAAACCACTTAGCTTTATTGTTAACATTACATTAAACTGTCAGGTGGTTGGTTTTGACATTGGCTGTCATGATGCCATTATAACTGTTTAATGACAAATTCAATTTGTACCACTGTAGTTGAGGTCACAAAAAATATTCATCACACAGTTATGATGGACTGATGACAGCCAATGTCAAAACCAACCACATGACAGTTTTACTTAATTTAATGTCAAGTTCTCATGACAAAAACACTTACAGGTTATGATGTTATGGTTTATGACAAGATGTCATAACAAAGACATCTTAAACAATGTCATATTTGCATTCAAAATGTCATTATTGAGCGAAAGGCACTTAATGACAGTTGTCATAAACATGCATAAACCCAACTTCATATTCATGACATAAGTCATGTCATGGTTATGAAGGTGTCATGTCAGTCTTATGTACACCCCTTCAAGTAAAATGTTACCCAATGCTTTCCAGTAAAATGTTGCCCAATGCTCTCCTGGCCGGACTTCCAGCATGTGCAACTAAACCTCTACAAATGATCCAGAATGCTGCAGCTCGTCTGGTCTTCAACGAGCCCAAAAGGGCCCACGTCACTCCTCTGTTTATCTCTCTGCACTGGCTACCACTCACTGCTCGCATCAAGTTCAAGGTGTTGACACTTGCTTACGGACTGATCTCAGGATCAGCTCCCTCCTACTTCCACTCACTACTACAAGTCTACATCCCTACCAGAAGCCTACGATCAGTCAATGAGCGACGGCTCATGGTACCATCACAGAGAGCCTCAAAATCACTCTCCAGAACATTCTCATTCACGGTGCCATGCTGGTGGAAAGATCTGCCCACCCTCATCCGGAATGCAGTATCCCTGACAGCATTCAAAAGACAACTGAAAACTCATCTCTTCCGTGAGCATTTAACATAAAAAAAACCTCTCCTTTTCCTTTAAATCCCTGCTTATCTGGCTTATGCTACTCCGAGCAATATCTGAACTTTGTATTTTGAGCACTTCTTGCGTTGTTTTTGTCTCTTCACAATGACTCGCTTGGTTTAGTCCTCAGTTGTAAGTCGCTTTGGATAAAAGCGTCTGCTAAAGGACTAAATGTAAATGTAATGGCCAGTTCATATGTGTAACCTTCACAAGACACCTCCCTACGGCTAGGATGTAGCATTCCTCTGTAGCATTCCTTTCCGCTTGGAAAAGGCACACTTTCCCAGTGTTATCCAATAGTCTCACTGAGTGGCTCAGAAGGAACAGCAGATATCATACTTCTCTGCGTAAAGCCCTGTCCCATCTTCCCCCCAAGTAGGTGCTAGGGGATCAGGTAGCTTATACGGATCACTGGAAGGGGCTGCAATAGTGGCACTTTGGTCGGGATCCCAATTCGTCAGTTCCGTTTTGAAGTAACTTCGAACGTGACTGAATGAAAGGGAACGTTGCGGTTACATATGTAACCCTCGTTCCCTGAAGGAGGGAACAGAGACGTTTCCACTGATCTTATTTATACCTGCGCTGCGGGGCTGAAGCGTATAATGCAAATCTCACATGCTCTGTTCCCTCCTTAAGGGAACAAGGGTTATATATACGTAACCGAGACGTTCTCATCATAGCTGTTATTATACTATGTAGTGTGACTGTATTGACCAATCAATGTCATGACAAGAACTCTCCATTTTGTAATTGGAATTACATATTTTGTTTACCACAGAGACAAGTACTATACAATTATTGAGTTCCCTTTCGTTCGGGAACTCCTACGTCTCGTCGGAGGAGTTTCCAACGAATTGGGATCACGCTAGGGAGACCAATCGACTTCGAGTGAACTAAAACGAGCCAATAAACATTGGCATGCAAGATTTGCATTCCGCGACCCGCCTACCAGTGCGGGTATAAAAGCGGAAGCAAGCGCATACACAAACGCTTTTAGCTTCGGAGCCGACCGATTGTGTCCTCTCTGAGTGAGTGAGCTTTAAGATTGTATTTTTCTTACGAGCTACTAGTCTGCTGTTTCGGGAGGGGATCTCTCTGTGTTGGTGAGATGGCGTTTCAGCGACCGCGCGATTTCCTGTCTACCGGCTGCATCTATATGCTGTTAATTCAAAAGCTGTTTTCACAGCTGGTAAACGGTTGAGTGTGCACAGCGGGCTTGCAGTTTCCCCGCTGTGTTGCCGCGTTGGGTCCCTGTGTGCTTCAGCACGATAGAAAGTACTTTCTTCCTGAAAGAGCAACACGAGTGAAGATCGCGTCCTTTTCAGGATGACGTTTCACTCGTGTCTTTCTGGATGCGATCGTTTACTGTCCTTATTTGACGGCCACGTTCATTGTTTCACATGCCTAATCGGTGCGTGAGACTACGTTCGTGGGTGGTTCATGTTCTCTCAGGAGTGCATGACCACGTCGGCACGTTGTTCGTCTCCCCTTTCTCGTAAAGGCTGGAGCCGCTCAGCGTGCCGTGTGCCGCCGAGCGCCGGCTGACAGCGCGGGTTGTCACGGCAACCCAGCGCGCGTCATTCGGCGCTCAAGATGCGCGGTCAAGATCAAGACTTGTGTGCCTTTGTGAGGTGAGTCCCTTTGCTTATTTCCCGATCTAGTTTCTCTTCTGGTGCACCAGAGGAGGGCTACTTTGGCAAATAACATTGGCGATCTGAGGGTTTCAGTGGGCACGAACCACTCACTCCTCTAGCGCATCGCAAACATGCTGAGACTGTGTTCGTGGGTGGTTTATGCTTTCTTGTGAGAGCATGACCACGTCAGCATGTTGTTCGCCTGCCTGTAGGCTTGAGCGCCCAGCGTGCTGTGTGTCATCAAAGCGATGGCCACGTTCACTATCTTGCACGCCTGGTTGACGGCCACGATCACGGTTTCACATGCCTAATCAGTGTGTTGAGACTGCGTTCGTGGGTGGTTCATGTTCTCTCAGGAGTGCATGACCACGTCGGCACGTTGTTCGTCTCCCCTTTCTCGTAAAGGCTTGAGCCGCTCAGCGTGTCGTGTGCCGTCTAGGCTTTCGGATGGGTCTCTGGTCCTTCTCATGAGGGACCAGGCATTTCCTTCGGGGCCCTAGGGAGGACAGATGTCGATCGCTACATCGGAGAGAGGGCTGTTATACTCTGAATATGATGGTGTGTTCTCATGCTGAAGATTCAGACTTAACAGCCACACTTTCCTGGGCTGTTCTAAAGTGCCTGGATGTGTGTGAAGAATTTTGGCAGTATGGAAGCATTTTGGAGCCAATATGGCAAGCCAAACATGCCTAAATCTGCAAAAGTTTTTCCTCTCTCACTACCACTGCACGTGCGTAGTTCAAACTCGGGGTTGAGCTATGCTTAGTGACTGAGTGAAAGTCGTGGAGGCGGCCATTGTTCCCATGAGAGAACATGGCTTTCGCATTCTCAACTATCTTGACGACTGGCTCATAATAGCTTACTCGCGAGATCTGTTGTGCGAACACAGGGATTTGGTGCTCCGACACCTCAGCCGTTTGGGTCTTCAGGTCAACTGGGACAAGAGCAAACTCTGCCCCACGCAGAGGATCTCTTATCTCGGTATGGAGTTGGACTCGGTCGGTCAGACTGCGCGCCTCTCAGAGGAGTGCGTCCAGTCAGTGCTCAACTGCCTCAAGTCCTTTCAAGGCAGGTCAGCGGTTCCACTGAAACAGTTTCAGAGGCTCCTGGGGCATATGGCAGCCGCAGTGACGCCGCTCGGCTTGCTTCATATGAGACCGCTTCAGCGCTGGCTTCACGATCGAGTCCCGAGATGGGCGTGGCAGAGCAGCACGTTCCGGGTCAACATTACCCCGCACTGTCGCCAAACCTTCAGTTCCTGGTCGGACCCTGCGTTTCTATGGGGTGGAGTTCCCTTAGTCCAGGTGTCCAGGCATGCTGTTGTGTTTACAGATGCCTCTGCCAGCGGATGGGGGGCCACGTACAACGGGCATGCAGTTTCAGGTCTGTGGACGGGGCCTCAACTGCATTGGCACATCAACTGCCTAGAGTTGCAAGCAGTACGCTTAGCTCTGTGCCGCTTCAGGGGGCTGCTTCTGCACAGACATGTACTGGTCCATACGGACAGCACTGCGACCGTTGCGTACATCAACCGTCAAGGTGGTGTACGCTCCCGTCGTATGTCGCGACTCGCCCGCCATCTCCTCCTATGGAGTCAGAAGCATCTGAGGTCGCTTCGGCCCATTCACATCCCGGGTGTGCTCAACCGTGCGGCCGACGAGCTCTCACGGCAGCCTCCTCTTCCGGGAGAATGGCGACTCCATCCCCAGGTGGTCCAGCTGATTTGGGGAATCTTCGGAGCCGCTCAGGTAGATCTGTTTGCCTCTCCGGACACGACCCATTGCCAGTGATTTTATTCTCTGACCGAAGGATCTCTCGGCACAGATGCACTGGCGCACAGCTGGCCCCAGGGCCTTCGCAAGTATGCGTTTCCCCCAGTGAGCCTTCTTGCACAGACTTTGTGCAAGGTCAGGGAGGACAAGGAGCAGGTCCTGCTCGTTGGGCCGTATTGGCCCAACAGGACTTGGTTCGCGGAACTCGTGCTCCTCGCGACAGCCCCTCCTTGGCCGATTCCTCTGAGGAAGGACCTCCTTTCCCAGAGACGGGGCACCTGTGGCACCCGCGTCCAGACCTCTGGCGACTCCATGTTTGGTCCCTGGACGGGACGCGGAGGTTCTAGGTGGCCTACCACAGGCTGTGTTAGACACCATCACTTCCGCTAGAGCCCTCTCTGTGAGGCACCTCTATGCGTTGAAGTGGAACCTGTTCGTCGATTGGTGTTCTTCCCGCCGGAAAGACCCCCGAACTTGCCCGATCAGAGTCGTGCTTTCCTTCCTGCAAGATGGGTTGGAGCGAAGGCTGTCTCCCTCCACCCTCAAAGTGTATGTTGCCGCAATAGCCGCTCATCACGATGCAGTTGAAGGTAAGTCATTAGGGAAGCACGACCTGGTCATCAGATTCCTTAAGGGTGCCAGGAGACTAAATCCTCCTCGTAATTTGCACCCCGTACTCTCTTGGGACTTATCTCTGGTGCTCAGAGCACTCCAGAGTCCCCCTTTTGAGCCCTTACCTTCGGTGGAGTTGAATATCCTGTCTATGAAGACAGCTCTCCTGTTGCCTTGGCTTCTTTTGAGAGGGTAGGGGAGATCTTTTGAGATCTGCAGGCTTTTTCGGTCGACGAATCGTGCCTAGAGTTCGGTCCGGGCCTTTCTCATGTTATTCTGAGACCCCGGCTCGGATATGTGCCCAAGGTTCCTACCACTCCTTTCGTGGACCAGGTAGTGAACCTGCAAGTGCTGCCCTTGGAGGAGGCAGACCCAGCCCTAGCTTTTCTCTGTCCCGTCCGCTCTTTGCGGGTTTATGTGGACAGAACCCAAAGCTTCAGGACCTCAGATCAGCTCTTTGTTTGTTACGGAGGCCAGCAGAAGGGGAAGGCTGTCTCCAAGCAGAGGTTAGCCCACTGGTTAGTGGATGCTATTGTCCGGGCTTATGAGTCCCAGGACATGCCTTGCCCACCTAGGCTGACGGCACACTCTACTAGGAGTGTTGCCTCCTCCTGGGCTTTGGCGCAAGGCGCCTCGCTAACAGACATCTGTAGAGCTGCGGGCTGGGCGACACTTAACACGTTCGCTAGGTTTTATACCCTCCGTGTTGAACCTGTTTCCTCCCGTGTACTCGCTACGGGCAGTAGCGCGAGGAATTAGGTTGTGTCAGCTTGCTACGCCATTCCCGCCCCATGGGCCGGATACGTGCGTCTTTTTGCTCCGTTGTTTCCCCAACAAATGGTTAACCTCGTGAGTTCCTCCATCACCCCACCGGCACCAGGCGAGGCGGATCGCCCGGCGCCAGGTCTATTACCTCTCGTAGGAGTTGTTATTAGACTGGGTGGCCTTAACAGTGGTCCCTACGGCGACCCATTTCTTACACGTTCCAGCTACCCTCCGGGTTAGCTCCGTGTCTTCCCCTCGACAGACCCGTTCTGTCGTCCTTGCTGAGTACGCTCCCACCCCTCGGGCTGGGACTACCTCAAGGACTGCCGTATGTTTCACTACCCTACGGGTTAGTACATACATGTATTCCAGTGCCTCCCTTCGGGCAGGCAGGGTCTCCGCAGCGTTCCCTCCTACGGGGTTGGCACGCTTTCCCAGTGTTATCCAATCCACTGAGCGGGTCTTGCGGAGCAGCAGTGTGATTCTTCCTAGCTAGCTCCCCTCATATAAGTAAGAAACTGCTATGCCGGGAGCTAAGCTGGGCGCTGGAAGGGGTCAGCACCATGGCGTTTTGTTAGGGATCCCAATTTGTTGGAAACTCCTCCGACGAGACGTAGGAGTTCCCGAACGAAAGGGAACGTCTCGGTTACGTATGGTAACCCTCGTTCCCTGAGGAGGGAACGGAGACGTCTCGTCCCGTCGCCATGCTTGCTGTACCCTGCGGAGGACTGGACACCGTTCGGCTCCTCAGCGAAAAACGTTTGTGTATGCGCTTACTTCCGCTTTTATACCCGCACTGGTAGGCGGGTCGCGGAATGCAAATCTTGCATGCCAATGTTTATTGGCTCGTTTTAGTTCACTCGAAGTCGATTGGTCTCCCTAGCGTGATCCCAATTCGTTGGAAACTCCTCCGACGAGACGTCTCCGTTCCCTCCTCAGGGAACGAGGGTTACCATACGTAACCGAGACGTTCTTCAGCTGTGTTTCAGAAATCCTGTGATTTTGAGCCAATGAAAAAACTCTAGAGCAAATATGTATAAATAATATTTAAATACTGGAAGTATATTTAAACTTGCAGTTCTGCATGTCTTTGCTCTTCTATACAGGTTTGGATATCTCTTCACATGGCAATGGAGCTCTTCTGTTGAATTTAGGATCCAGGTTTGTGTGGGTAAGAATACAGCAGGCTCTTTAGCGAGTCTAATAAAGACTATCACTCTTCTATTGCAAACTGACACTAGACTCAGGAAGTTCAAGCATAATCTCTCCTCGATTTCATCCAGCTCTTGATTTACTTAACTGGGGTCTTCATAAACTAAGTCAACCTTAGTTATATGAAGCCATCTGTTCTGTGTATTCAGCCTGTCCGTACATCAGAGGCTATGACAGTCGCTGGGAATAATTAGATTAGAAAGAACCACAGCGCTCCATCGCTTGTTCGATTCTGACTTTTACTATAGCAGGTGCAAATGACTTTCAGGCAACAGATGGTCATGAAGAAGCTATCGATTATGATGGCATCTTGCGTATATTATTAGCTCACACCCAGTTACCACACACATGATTTTGATTATTGTGCAATATATTGTGATTATAGCACTTTAAAATCCCATGTTTAACACAGTTTTTAGCAAATACAACACATGTATGGTGCTATTAGTATACTGAACCACAGGTCTTGTGACTTTCAGGTCTTTCTTGTTGACAAAGCATTTCACGGCTAAAATAATTGTTATTGCTATTTGAACTAACATTTTCTTGTTGCTTTGTCTCTCACTCTGAACAGTTCATAAAAATAGATTTCATGTTTGAAAAACTGGATTGCCTGAAACGCATAAAATGTTGTGAAGCAAGATTCAAGCTCTCTGTCATATGTATTTGGCATCCCTCAAAATGCATCACATGAACAATGTTTTTTCCAAATAATGAATCTTTGACTAGATTCTACTACTTACCTAATGTGAAATAAAGCAGAATATTGCCTTTTTTAAAAGAACAAAAACCCCTCACATCTGTGTTCAAGCTAAATGTGGAGGAACCTTGTGCCTGTATTAATAATCTGTTTAGTCACTGTTATTGATCCTGAATAAAATGCAAGAACTCACCAAGAGGGGTTGAAAGAAAGAAATGTTCTCAATGGTCTGATGAATTGTCAATGCATGGCAGCCCTTAATGAGTTTATATCCTGCTCGTCTTTTACTGTAAGTGAATCTATTATAAAATAGATGTCCTCACAATTTGGGCCACTGAGAAATGTGTCATTATTAGTGGTGTTTGCTTAGGCAAGTTTCTGTACTATTGCTCATACTTAGGCTGTGTGATATGAATCTGAGCATTTCAGACTTTTTCTCTTGATTTATTTCATTAAATTAGTTCAATAGCATCTTAATGTCACCTTTGCATATACCCTGCAACTTTTCTCTTTCAGCAGCCAATGGGCATGAATTACCAGTGCAGTTTAATTGCTGGAAAATGGCTTCACTGTGGGCTCCAACCCTGCTGCTTTTGCTTCTGTTCCTGCGCTGCGTGGGTCAGCATACATAAGGACGGCATCGATAAATCTTTCCTCATTGCCCAGCTCAACAGCACTGTGAACACGTCCAGGTAAGAGGCCAAAGAGTGGCAGTCATACCGCTGACAGACAACACCACCCTCCACGCCAGCATCATGCCTGAACGCTAATTGAATATATATATATATACAGTGGATTTATAGACATAAAAGTGCTGATGGCAAAAGTAACATGGTCAAGACTGACATGCTGACAGTTAAAAGGTATTTCAAAAGCATTGAATTTGAGATTTGTTTTGTTCTTACATTTCTTTCTCTTAACTCTTAACGCATCTTCTGTAAGATTGCTGAATCTCCTGATCAAAACACAGGCGAAGAAGATGCAGAACCAAGCGATAATTTGCAATCATGCATATGTAAAAAAACACAATCATCAAAATTAAACAGCATATAAATCAAAACTGCCATCCCTGTTTTGATCATTGTTCTGAATCTGATCTGGAGCTAGTCTTTAACAAAAACATGATTTTCTCAGCTTTTTGCTCAAAATGTTGCTTTTTTAATTAAATGTACCCATATTCAAGTGTTGATTAAAAAGAATGCATGGAGCTAGAATAAAATGTGTTGTTTATTGTTTAAAAGCAGAGACACTGTTCTTTCTTTCGATATATTGCATGTTTAGATATTCATAGCTACAAAACAATATCCTGGAGGCCATGAAACATTTGTGCAAAAATGCTGGGGGTGGCTGGCAACTTTTTTGAAAGAACGCTGGTAGGGAAAGAGTTGAAGATGAAAAAAGTAATTTCTTTGCTAATAATGTCTCCAAACAGATTTATAAATATAATAGGTGTGTTTGATTTCATGAGGTGCATTTGATTATTGCATCTCCTTTGTCGTACACTTTCTAAGCCACCATAAACGTGACAACACAGTTGTGATTGGCCAGATTCACAGATGACAATAGGCTTGTTTGAGAAGTGCCTTGTCTTGCCTGAAATGTATGCGAGAGTAGGCGGCTGCAGTGAGAGGAGTGAAAAAAGTGCAGGCAAGATGGACAGATCTCTCTTCTCGCAGTGGATCAGACACCTGTGAGATCAAAGGAGTACATAACGGGATTCACACTCCTGCGCCGTGTTGATGAGAAACTGGATGTAATTTCTATTGCTTTCATATAAAAATAAATATGATAAACAAGATTTATTTATTTATTTATTTCCATTCGAAAGACATGTTTATCAATCATTTTTACTTTAAATACAAACATGTTATATATATGTATAAAAAATATATATAAATATGAGAACAATCAAATAACCCAGATCGCACTGTCAGAGAGTTTGGGAATATTCACACATAACTTATACACTTAAAAACATGATATCAGAGTTTTAAAATCAAACATTTTAAAGGAGAACAATACATCAAAGTCGATTCCCATCGTGCTTTTGATCTGCGAGTCGGTGGAGAGCGACTGCAGAATCCGACACGTGCGCCGCGCGGTCGCAAGAGTTTTCAGCATGACATCAGAGCGAGGCGGACCGCACTCGGACACATTTCTAACCGGAAAGCCTATTGATCACACGTGTTTTCTGTTTGTTCACTTATTTATTCTGGCTAATGCTCACAAATCTGTGTTTATAACAGTTAAAACTATTCATGTAATTATTTTGTTATATTGTGACATGTATCCAAAAAAATAACAACTGATAAAACATATAGGCCTAGTCCCCACTGTTGCTACATAACATCTGAAACGTCTGTGTATTTGATAAATATTGTATCTAATCCACTTCATCTGTGATAAATTAAACAAACATTGTCACTATGGGAAGAAAGTTTCCAGCATGACGGCTATGTTTTCAACTCCCTCCAATCCTTGCTGATCGGTTAAATCAAAGACTATTGGTGTGTTGGACATCGGCTGCGGCTGGATGTAACCGATCGGCGAGTTGCCACGTGCAGGAGGGAGGAGCTGAAAACAGAGACATGAAGTCGGACACTTTCTGGTTCCCGTAGTGACCGCTCACGTCGTGTTTGCATACTGTACCACAGCTGAAGTGAAATAAATGCAATATTTGTGAAACACACGTGTCAGATACGTTTCCATTTAATACTTTATGCTTAATACAGCATCGATTTGTACAAGAATAAGTTCAACATAAGCCTAATACTAAAAATGATGTAGTGGGGTCTATGTTTTTTAATCAGTTTTATTTTGATAAACATGAAACAATATAACCGCTTAAATGAAAATAGATTTTACTCTTATAAAAAACAGATTTGTGAACATTAGTGGAACTGAAGGTGTTCGAATAAACACGAAACACACGTGATTGTTGTCATGCGGTGAATCCGGCCAATTGTGGAACAGCTGTGTCGTCATCAGAGCTCATGCTCTCGCTCTCGCGCTACTTTGATGGCATACGTCACAGTCACGTGGCGTCGGCGCTGTATCATGTCTGACAAGATTTCTAACCGGCATGCACTGCTTCAAGTCAGCCACCGATCGATCTGCACAGAGCTGCATGAAGTCGAACAAGCCTTATAGAATTACTCTAGACGCGTCACTTGTGTTGTTTTGAATGGGGAAAAGGGCAACGCCTTCTATAAATGGGGAATAAGTCCTGCCTTCTAAATAAGAGCCAATCGGTGATTGATAAAGTCACCGCGTCACTGCAGTTGTCGTTAAAAGCTCCGGAGTCAAGCGCCTTTCAGACATGACGCGGATTGCGCTGCACTGTGCTATGAAACTAATTTATTTAAATAGCTTGTGCCGTGCGAGGACGGTTTGTTGCTGCTTCGACCAAAGGACACACGCAAGCCGCAGTCAAACTTCAAAATAGTTCAACTTTCGCCGCCAATAGAAACAGGGCATCAAACAAGCGCAGAAAGCAAAATGGATGAACAGCTAGTACTGTGTCAGAATTTCTGGAGCTTTACAATACTATTCCCCAAGCTGTTCTCTGGACCTCTTCTTCCTTGCTGCTCTCTTTCTTCTTCTTACTAGCAGGGCTAGTGCTATCGCTCGCTTCTTAGCATGGGACAGATACATATTTTGCTGCTGACTGAAGGGCGGAACGACATAACTTGACGTAAAATACGTAAAATAACTTGACGTTTTGAACTCCCGCTAAAAGTTTTGAAAACTCTGCCTACTTTGCTCTGGCCAGTGTAGCGCAAATTGTTTTGTATCTGAAGGGCTACGCTGAACCATAGCCCGTCTACGGCGAGCCTGGCCACTCCCTATTAAGTCCTATTGTACTGAATTTTGGTTGTAGTTCCACCAGAGTTCCACTGGGGGCGAGTTTCCACACCGAGTGCAAAATGAATGGGAGTCTATGGAGCTAGACGGCTAAATTTGTCTCTTTCACCCGATTGCCGTTGAGAAATCTCAGATTTGATTGTAGGTTTTGCAAGTTCAACATGGGTTATAGGTCAAAAGTTTAATGAATGAGTACTTATGTCCTTTCGATTTCTTTCAGGTTGAGTTGTTGTTGCCCATAACACACTAGCATTCTGCTAATGGACGCTGATTGGTCAGTGAAGGACTGATTACGACAGAGACACCGCTTGATGGCATCGTAGCATCCGAAGCGGGACCAGAATGTTAAGGCGGACTTAACTTTTCTACACGTGTATTTACCTGTGTCAGCTGTGTTGTCGATGCCTCGAGAGAAAAGACAGTGCAGAGCGCGAAAGCACCAAAGTGACTGAAGGATTGCCGTAAAGCAGTATCTCTGGTCGTACGATGTGAATGACGTCATTGACATTTTAAAAGACTTTTTAAAGCAAATAAGTGACTCTAATAAATCTAACAACCAGCAATGTGTAATTTCTTTGCATCTCCTTTCGAACACAACATTCAAATTACTAGACAAAAAATTATACCCCGAGAAAAGTGGATTGAGGGGTATAGCTCCATAGACCTCCATTCATTCTGCACTCGTCCTGTGAGTGCCCTCATATGGAGCCAGAGTGGAACTGCAACCAGTTCAGAAGACGGAAGTTTACTGAGAGTGGAAGTTCTTCCCTTAATAGACATTCTCTGGCTGAACCCAGCGGCCAGCAGAGCGCATTCTACTGTCTGAAAGGGCCATTAGTCAGACGCGCGCTTCCACTGCGCATGCCAATTAGCTTGATCCAGCTTGAAACATTTCTGTCATGATTCGAGCGTCTAGAAACAAAATGTATGAGACAGTTGTTATCAGATTTCATTGGTGGCTTCAAATATAACATTTATTCATAAGCTTGGCAAACAGTTTTGGAGAATTTGATGTTTCCCCATTTAAAAAGACAGGAGCTGCACTTGCATGCCTGAGAGGCATTTCAAAGATGGCCGCCGAGTGAAATAACTTGTCTTAAAGGGACTTTAGTTAAATCCAGCCGAAGGAGATGAAGTCGAAAACACCTAATGATTGTTTTCAAACGGCTTTGTGAAAACTCTCGCTGTCTTTTATTGGTAGAACAAACAGATAGTCTCATTGTTCCTATATTGTGATGTTTTGACAACACCACAGAGATACAGTGTTTACACTTTCTGGAGGAATCAACCTACAAATTGGCTTACAGTTGTCTGCATATTTAATTATGATGTGGAAGAAGAATATATGACATATTTCACCATTACTATTGTTCCTTCTATACTCTTTCTTAGGGGATATGATTAATGATGACTGGATGAGTGTAGCATGCAATTTCTCACTGTATTTATATGCAGTGTGTGTGTATATTTGTGCTTGTGTCTGGCATAAGAGCCAGATGAACAGATCGTGAGTAGCGGGAGAGAACGAGTTGGCGGCCGACTGAGTTGGCGATATACCAGTAATGCCTCTTCATACTTACACAATTTAATCATGGATGTTTCACAACCCTGACAGGCAGCAGTGGGCATTCTAATTTTTAAGAGACTTGCAAGCCAATCAATTTTTTTTTTTTTTTTTTTTTACATTCTATTTCTTATAGTGTCTCCTAAGGCCAGTCTCACCATTAATGTTGCACATATAGGGAGTTAGGGATTTGAAATAACCCATTTAAATTTGAGTATTTGATTTATCCATTTGAGAAAAATGTATTAGAATTTAACATGTATCCAGACGATGTAGCAAGAGGAGAAGTGAAGTTTGATGTGGAAGAGACCGTTAAATTGATTTATAATGTGTGACGCATATTAAACAGTTGTTTATTGAAGAAACAGAGATCTATAAATAAAATACATTTTTGCGAGAGCGATGAACAAAAGATCGAGTTGTAACAGAGTTTTTCAGACCTAAAAAGGATTGTTCAAGTTCAGTGGGTCTTGGTGAGTTATACTTTTATTTCATGTACTACCCTGGGCGAAATGTTCATGAAATAAGTGAAATATAAATGAGAAAAACTGTATAAGTTATTTTATTAGTAATGTATTTTTCATTACGACCACATTTGGTGAACGAATACTTGCACATTTCATGGAAAAAATACTAACAAAGGATTTTTTTGTAACCTTGAATTCAAGGTCAGGTTATTTTTTTTCTGTTTTTCTTCTTTTTTAAAATCTTTCCTTATTTTATTTTCTCATCATCCTGACAAGTGCTTGCAGTGAATGGTTGAGTCGATACTACATTGAAATCGTTGCTTGCTGGATTCCTTGTTTTTGTTAACTCTCGTGTTCACGGAGGGAGTCGGGACTGGTACAGACCTAACAGACAGTCGTGATTGCATGATTTGGATGGTAGGAAACTGAACTAACAGCACTTACACTTTTCACT
The DNA here is from genome assembly GCA_030578275.1 of Meda fulgida. Classification (NCBI taxonomy): domain Eukaryota; kingdom Metazoa; phylum Chordata; class Actinopteri; order Cypriniformes; family Leuciscidae; genus Meda; species Meda fulgida. The sequence goes on from CM060629.1 coordinate 3,361,697, forward strand.
GTTCATTTGGAAGGATTCAATCACAGAGGAGAGACTGAGTAACGAACAATACCATTTCAGCCATATTTACAAGGTTGTGAATATAACTTGAGAGACTGTGATACTGAACTCGTTTTGAAAGCTGAGTGGTTAAATCCCTGTGAAGGGAATTAAATGTGAATTTATTGGGTTTATTATTATTTATTTATTTGTTTGTTTCTGTGTTGCTTGATTAAATGTGTTTTTTTTTTCTTTATATTGTTTTGAAAATTAGAAGCCAGAAGAAGAAACCTATCCAACAGAAATTTACACTGTACACGTCTGCAGCGCATTACAGCTGCGACACGGCTACCGGAGCTGATCGCGCCCACTCAAGTCAATGCTTGTGTTTACACCAGCCGCGACGCGGCACGTTTCAGAAGCGTCCCAGAAGCGGCTCTCTGCGCCGCTTCACTAAAGTTACGGTGCGGATCCACTTGTCCTTGCAGCACTTCTGTCACGCCACACTTTACTTTATTCCAGTGTGGACATAGTGGATTCATGTAACACGTTTCCTAAGGTCCCTGAGGAGAATGAAAACGGAGAATAAAAGTGGCATTGTGCTGTGCCTCCCCAAGCAGTTTTGTGTGTTAAAGGAGGGGTTTATAGGCTCCTCTGGGTATAGGTTGCTGTTAATAATGCCCTTCTTCAAGAGGTCACAGTGATGCGACTTTCCAGTCCTTGAGTTTTTGGTTCCTGCTCACTATGATTCTGCATATCTTTACAGCTTAGTGAGGCCAGGCACTTGTTCAGCGTAATGAAGTGGGTATTAATTTTCCCTCAGCATCAACGTTATGACGCAGCGTTGAGTTCCCTCGAAAGGGAACGTCTAGGTTATGAATATAACCTTGGTTCCCTGAGAACGCTGCATCTTGTAGAGTTTGAATACACCTTCTGGTGCTACTTGGACACGTCATCAGTGATGAACCCGGGGTCATAGGGTATTTCGGGTCTTTAATCTTCATAGACCCTCACCCGGGCGATCCAGCCGGGGGTGATCAGTCCCCGGCTTGTGTCCAAGTGGCATGTTGCTCCACGTTTTCCCCCTACGGATCCACAGCCACCGAGAACCCCTCTCTGCGGCCTCTAAGATGTTTGTGTTAGCTTTCTTCAACTGTAGTCCTTTCACTCCAAGGATTTTGAGGGTTCGCAGCAGTGAGCAACCAGTGAAACCTCGGCACCTGACCTCGACTCCGACGAGCTTTCCAGCCATTGTTACGGCACTCCGAGCTGAGCTCTGCATACTCAGCCCTCTTGCGCTCGTGGGCCTCTTCAATACGATCTTCCCAGGGGACAGTTAGTTCCAGGATGACCACTTGCTTAGTAGACTCAGATGTTAGCACCATGCCCGGGCAGAGATAAGTGGCTGTGATGTTGCCTGGAAACTTAAGCTGTCTTCCAAGGTCGACTTGAAGCTGCCAATCACGAGCCCCGTAGAGCTAGGCCGGTGGTGTTGTTCCTTCTGCCCAGCTCTGATGAAGGTGATTATTTGTTTGGGGGCTGAATGGGTCTTGCTGAGCTGGATCTCTGTGCGGATAGAGTCAGCCAAAGCCTTTAACACCTGGTCGTGGCGCCAGCGGTACCACCCCTCCCCTAGCGCTTTTGAGCAGCTGCTTAAAATGTGCTCCAGTGTGCCCCTCTACTGACACAGCTTGCACTCAGGAGTGTCTGCCAGGCCCCAGGTATGCAGGTTAGCTGGGCTTGGGAGGACCGATTGAACAAGAAACTTAATCCGAAAAGGCTCTGCTTTCCAGAGCTCTGCCCATGTTATTCTGTATGGATCTGCCTGTTCCCACCTGGTCCACGCTCCTTGTTTGGACATGCCGGCCATTTTGGTGCAGCGTTCTTCCTCCACCTCTGCTCGTATCTCTTGACCTGAATCAGTCTGTGCCTCTCTTTTCCCTCAGCCAGATCGTAACGTGCCTTGGGAAAACAACCAAGACCTGCTCGTCCCGTTGCCACAGAGCCCACCAGCGTTTTGAGCCTTAGTCGCGCCAAAGCTCTATTGACGGCTTTTTGCGCCTGCCACTTCCTCCCGGTCTTCATGAGGATTCCTGCTGCTGCGACTTTTGTGTCCCTGGAGTCCCTGTACATCAATACCTCTCTGGAGAGAGTGACTTTGAACTCCTCTGTTAGGGGCGTTCCCATAGCGTTTAATGTTATAACGCATCATCTCGTTTCCTCTCAGGGAACCAGGGCCATATTCATAACTTAGACGTGTTTGCTTTGTCATTATGGAGTATGGACTGTAGATATGCTAAAATGTTTATTTATTTATTTTTATCAAAGGCTGCATGTTGCAACTTTATGCTAAAATTCATTTTTTTCCACATCAATCTACAGTATTTCGCAAGGCACCGTACCACTAATTTTCATTATTGTAATGTGGAAACATTATTTATATAACAAAGTAAAATTGGTTGTACTACTTTAATATTTTATTTCCATTTTTTTTAAAATTATTATTATTATTTATACTCAAATTAAAAAGCCAAAAATCTGGTCACATTTGGAGTGCTTAACCGCCATGAAAATAATGTTAGAATGTGGAGTTATTATTCTTTTAGTTTTGGGATAAAGTGTAACATGGACATGTTTCCATCATTCTAATACGCACACACGCGCACACGCACACAAACACACACGTTGGGTTTTCATCAGTGTTGGGGACGTTACTTTAAAAAAGTAATTAGTTATAGTTACTCACTACTTGTTCCAAAAAGTAACTGAGTTAGTAACTGAATTACTCTATAATAAAAGTAACTCGTTACCAGGGAAAGTAACTATTTGCATTACTGTTAAAAAAAGACTTTTTTTTAGCAGTTTTCACAAGTCAGTTGAAATTAGTAGAACAGAAGTAGTGCTTATATTGCACCTTGAAAATGCCAACTTTTCATCGGATTGCTCCTGACTCGCCATCTCTGCTGCTTCACCGAATCTCTGTTTAGCTGTTGTGTGTGTGTGTGTGTGTGTGGCGCTTGTGCTGGCATGTGTGTAAAAACACTGGATCTGATTGGCTACCAGGAAACATAACTCTGCCTTAGCCAATCATAATCGCTTACCTCGTTATTAACCCACCTCCTCACTAGCTGTGTGAGCCACGGGGTGCGTTCGGATTACAGTTTATTCAATCAATAGCCTACATAGTAACCTTTACTGTCTATAATAGTAACGCACATAGGCGTCGATTTCGGTGGGTACACGTCCCCACCAGATTCCGTCATGAGTCATTTTGTACCCACCACTTTTTGAAACATTGAGGCATGGATGTTATTAAAACTAAATAAAACATCTCCAGTTAGCAGAGCATTCATTTAGTTCGCTATTAAATAAGAGATCTAGCGCTAAAATGTGTTGTTTTTTAAATCAAGCTGAGCGCTCGTTCCCGCTGCTATCAGTTGCATGGATAGTTGTTCTCTTGTGGCTCGCGCGGTCACGCACAGTCTTCACTCAGACGCGCGCTTCAATCTATCGCCGTTGTGGAGACTATTCGTTCTGGTGAAATCACAAAATAAAATGCACACAAACGTGTCCCTGCTGAACTTAATTAGTTTTGATGAGAGAGAAAAAAACAACTATACAAGCGTGGATTCAAACCCATAACCTTTGAGACGCTTGGTTAATGATCTACCACTAGACCACTTAACTCATATAACAATTGCGGATCGATCGATTTATTTACTGGTTGAGCAGAGAGGCTGCACAGTTTGACAAGTTTGTACCAGCATTTCTGAAAATGCACTTCCGAATGTGTCTCTGTCCCCAGCACATTTCAAACCAAACTGACGCCCGTGGTAACGCACCACATTTAACGTCCAGTAACGTTAACGCCGTTGTAACGACGGGAAAAGTAATTAGTTAGATTACCCCGTTACTGAAAAACTAACGTCGTTACCTAACGCCGTTCTTTTAAATGCCGTTATTCCCAACACTGGTTTTCATACTGTATAAACTGTATATCCTATCCCCAAACTCTAACCCTACCCCTAATCACAAGTTTCTGCATTTTTAAATTTTCAAAATTAAATTTTCATCATTTAGTATGATTTATAAGCTGTTTTCCTCAAGGGGAACAAAAAAAAGTCCCATTCACTCAACACAAATAGAGATGACCTAATGCAGATCTTACTACCCGGAGACGCATACACATAAATTATTTTGCCTCCAGCTGGTCAATACAGTTAATCCAGCATGAAATTATATTTTGTTCAAGGTATAAAAAAAGAAAGCTTGTCATCACTTCTAAACATTCGTGGCATCAAAATGTGAGGCTTTATAGATAAATACTTGCTCGCAGCGGGTGAGGGTTTACTGTATTTCATAGCTGTCAAAAGGAATTTTGTGCCCTCACATCAGGGAACATATTGCAAACTCTCAAATGCTATCTAGAACGTGAGCACGGTTTTCTTTATGTCTGTTATTTCTTTGGGGTGGCAGCATCATCTCTCATGTAAACTGAGGTTTTGATTTGGGATTGTGTGGTAATGAAATGTTATTATGGCTGAAATGAAATGCGCTGAAATCACATTGTAGCTTGCTTGTACTAAGAGCTAGTTAACGCTTGGCAGAGTACTTTAAGATTCATTACGCAATTATGTTCACCATTTTGTTTGTGGGATGCAGTATGTGAGCAAAAGAAAGGGTATTTGATAGCCCAGCAGCTCAAATAAAACCAAGGACGCTGCCTCCTGCATCAGGAAGTAGACTGAAGTGGGATTTTTTTTTTTCTCAGGTTGGATTTCTATACAGATCCAACATTTCCGGATTGCCAAAAACAAAAAATTTTCCATTTAACATAACTTCATCCGTTTCACCTACCCAGTATTACTCCAAACGTTTAATCTTTCCAATCTTTTTAGGCCGTAAGAGGAGATGCTCAAGGCGCTGGAGAAACTCATCAGCATGATGGATTATGAGGTCATACTTCACTCAGGTTACATACTAATCCACTTCCTCCACTTGCAATAGGAGACTAGGGACGGAATTCATTGTTTTTGATTTAGATATGTATTTAAATTTCTATTTTAAAATACCAGTGGCCCATTCAATAAAATTAAAGTTGTTATAAACCCCATTTATTATTAATTTCCACCTCTCTGAGATTTACTTTGAATATACAGTATTGTTGGGCTGTCATTTAATTATGAATTATTCAAATGATCAAATTAATAAAAAAAATATATATTTTCCAGGTGTTTCTTGTTATTTCCGCCCCCTTGTTATCCTGTAAGCTCGTTTGTCCCTGATTATTTAAGCCCTGTGTTTCTGGCCTGTCTTTGTGAGTTCTTGTCTCATGTTTAACGCTAGTGTTGGTTGTTCTTGTCCTTGTATCCTGTTTCCTGAGTCTTTTGATTAAAGTGTGCTGCAGTTGGATCCTGCTTCATCCTTGCTTCAACCACGCTACTCGTTACAGAATAACTCACCAGTCGTTATCCAGCAGCCATGCCTTTCCGGAGTCTAGTCGACGTCCAGATTCTCCGTCTCAGTCAAGAGAAGCGCTCCATAGAAGAGTATGTCGCAGAATTCCTCGAGCTGGCGCATCTCGCGCATATGAGCACACAGGGCTTGAAGATCTTCTTCCGTGGGGGATTATCGGAACCACTCAGGTCTCAGATGCCCGAACCTGATCCGCACGGGTCTTTAGAGTGGTACATCGACCTGGCCCTGTTGTGGAGCGGCTCTTCGTTTACCGTGGGCGTGGAGGAGACCACGCTCCACAAGCCTGCGCTTCACGTCTGCTCAGCCGAACCCGCGCTTCACCCCAGCCCTGCCGAGACCGCGCTCTGCAAACCCGCGCTTCTCGTCTGCTCAGCCGAACCCGCACGTCACGTCAGCCTCGACGAATCCGAGTCAAGTGAGTCCACCGAGTCAAGTGAGTCCAGCCCAGTGAAACGCCGTCGCAGAAGGAAGAGGAGGACTCGCTCGGCTCATCAGGCTCCAGTGAGCGTACCCAAGCCTCTGCGCCTCGCCCTGCCGGCCCCGCCTCTGCGCGCGCCTCGCCCTGCCGGCCCCGCCTCTGCGCCTCGCCCGGCCGGCCCCGCCTCTGCGCCTCGCCCTGCCGGCCCCGCCTCTGCGCCTCGCCCTACCTATGTCTCTCAAGCCCCATGACACTGTCCCTGAGTCCGTTGCCAGCCCGGAGGTTGTCCCCCTAGGTTCTCCCAAGTATTTTTTTTGGGGGGGGCAGTAGTAGGTCCCACGAGAGGGCCATGGAGGCAGCGCTGACATGGACCTTTTCGGTGCTATCTCCACCTGAGCCTCCTATGCCCTGGTCCCCTGCCAAGCGTCGTGCTCCGCCCTGGCCTTCGCCTCGTCCTGCTCCGCCCTGGCCTTCGCCTCGTCCTGCTCCTCCCTGGCCTTCGCCTCGTCCTGCTCCGCCCTGGTCACCCATGCTCCACGGCCCAGGCCCGCCTTGCCCGTGTCCTGGTCCTGGTCCCCAGTGCGGGTCTGGCCCCCCGTCCCTCCCCCAGGACCGCCCTCCTGAACTTTTTTGCTTGTTTTGATGGGCTTCGGGAGCCGCCCATAGGGAGGGGGCTATGTTACGATGTGGTTTTGTGTCCTGTCTTGTTTAGTGGTTCCCTGTCTTGTCATTTAGTTATCCCAGGTGTTTCTTGTTATTTCCGCCCCCTTGTTATCCTGTAAGCTCGTTTGTCCCTGATTATTTAAGCCCTGTGTTTCTGGCCTGTCTTTGTGAGTTCTTGTCTAATGTTTAACGCTAGTGTCGGTTGTTCTTGTCCTTGTATCCTGTTTCCTGAGTCTTTTGATTAAAGTGTGCTGCAGTTGGATCCTGCTTCAACCACGCTACTCGTTACACAAACCAACATAGTGCAGTAGTGAGCAATCTTGTAAATCCATAATTCCAGAAGTGACATAAAAGTGATTTAAGTGTTTTATCTAAGTGTGTATGTAAGCGGGTGTGAGTGTGGGTATGTGTATGTGTGTGTATGCGTAAACAAAGTAACCATTTATTATCTATTGCCATTGTCACTACCATCACCACCCCACTGCCCACTACCACCATATAGCCAATATTGTGTTGGTCGATTTTTATTTCCATCCTTCCTCCTATGTAACAATTGCCATTGTCAATCCTATACAAAATAAAAGATAATATAATAAGATAACCTTCCCACGCATCTCATCAGTCCCTATCTTTTCCTATTTTTTTTTATTATTATTATGTTTTGTGTGTGTCTGTGTGTGTGTGTGTGTGTGTGTGTTGTGTGCAATGTCTAAGGTGCATTAAAGAGGGAGTACAGTGCGAGAGTGTCTCAAATTGGGACAGAGATGCTGTCCCGTTGAAACCACTTCTCGCCTGTCTTGCCTGCCTTGGTGTTTGTTAGGTTTTCCATACATATTCCTTTCTTTTTTTTCCCTTATTCTATGTTGTGGTGCATTAAAAGCCCATGAAGAGATAAGGGGGGAGTTATTGCAGTAGTAATGACAATAACACTTAATTCCAATACAGCATTGACAATGGCAATATTAATGATAATAATAATGATAATAATAATATTAATAATAAATGACAATGATGATGGCAGTGGCGACCGCAATGGTGGAAGCAAAAGACAGCAACAACAGCAATTACAACAATGAAAAAATAAAAGTGAAAATAGTAACCATAACAATAACAGTAAAGATGGTAATAACAATGATGACAAACAAGTTCAAACAACTAAAATGCATTAATATTCGTGGGTTGATTAAGAAGGTGGGAGGAGTCGGAGTTGAAAACAGAGAATGGATTCATAGCTGTAAGAGGTCAGAAAGTGTTGGATGGCAGAGGTCAGTTTCAGATGCGTAATTATGAAGGGAGATGCGTATTCCACTGCAATGAAGTCTGTAATAAGATTTTTCCAAATGTTAATGTGTAATTTATTTCTAGTTTTCCAGTTCATGAGGATAGTTTTCTTGGCGATGGTTAGAGCTTTGAGGAGTATTTTAGAGTTTATAGTTTTATCAGTGATTATTGTGAGGTCCCCCAGCAAGCAAAGAGAAGGCGACAGTGGGATGTGGCAGCCAACTATAGTGGATAGTGACTGTGTGACCTCTTCCCAAAAGTGTTTGATTGGAGTGCAGTGCCAGGTTGCATGGATGTATGTATCTGTAGAATTTTGATTGCAATGTGTGCCAACTTCTGATGTGAAACCCATTTTAGCTTATCTGTTTCCCGTGTAATGTGTTCTGTGAAGTATTTTGTATTGTATTAACTGAAGATTCGCATTTTTGGACATGAGATAGATGTTTTTACAGATTTGGGTCCAGAAGTTGGCATCAGGGGCTATTGAAATATCGTTTTCCCCATTTTATTGTTGGTAAGTGTATGGTCTGAAGTTTGTTTGAAATCATTTTGTATATTTTAGAGAGAAGTTTCTTCTCTCTACAGAAGGAAATGTTGACCAAGTCTGATATTGCCGGTGGGAGTTCTAAATTTGTGTCTCTGATGTTTATTTTTGTCAGAACAGAAGATTTGATTTGCAGGTATTTTAAAAATTCGTTGCTCCCGATGCCATACTCCTGGGCCAGTTGCGAAAATGGTCTAAATGTGTTAGATTTGAAAATATGCTTAATGTGTGTGATACCCTTTTCCGCCCATGTGTGAAAATTCAGTGTTTTTTTATTGTTTATAAAGTCACGGTTGTTCCATAGTGGGGTGAGGTTATATGGAGCTAATGTAGAATTTGTGATTTGGTGAAATTTCCACCAGGCTGTCAGAGTGGTGGCTATAGTTACTGCATTAAAACATGTGTGTTGTTTAATTGATTTGGTGAGAAACGGTATGTCAGCTATATTTAATTCTTTGCATAGTCTATATTCTATATCTAGCCATATAATATCAGATTGGGTGGGGTGAATCCATTTGTATATGTATTGCAGTTGGTTAGCCATTGAGTAATATTGGAAATTTGGTGCTTCTAGTCCTTCTTGAACCTTACTTTTTTGTAGTGTAGTGAGTTTTATCCTTGGTATTTTATTTTTTCCAATAGAAGCGAGCTATAATGGAGTCTAGTGATTTAAACCAGGTGAGTGTGGGGTGGGTTGGAATCATTGAGAATAGGTGATTAATTTTCGGTAAAATCGTCATTTTTTATTGCTGCTATCCTGTCGATTATGGAGATTGGAAGATTGAGCCACCTGAGCAAATCGTCTTCTATTTTTTTTTAGCAGTGGTGTGAAGTTGAGTGTTACCAACTCTGACAGTCTGGAGGAGATCTTAATGCCTAAGTAAGTGATGTGATCATGACATATAGATATTGGTGATTGATGGGGTGCCACATCCCTTTTGGTTTTATGTAAAGGGAGGATGGAAGATTTATTCCAGTTTATTGCATAATCTGATATTTTTGAGAAGGACTGGATTGTTTTAATTATTTCTTGAGTAGATGCTAGGGGTTCTTGTATATATAGTAGGATATCATCTGCATAAAGTGAGATTTTATGTGTTTGTTGTGGTGTTTCTATACCTTTGATTGCTGGGTTTTGGCGGATAGCTGCTGCTAAGGTTTAAAAAAAAATAGTGAATAGGGATGGAGAGAGTGGACATCCCTGCCTCGTCCCCCTGTGCAGTGTGAAGCTTTGTGATGTTAGTCCATTGGTTGTGACTCTGGCTGATGGTGATGTGTATAAAATCTTGATCCAGTTAATAAATGACTCTCCAAAGCCAAATTTTTGCAACGTGATTAATAAAGATTTCCAGTTGACCCTATCAAAAGCCTATATTGTTATATATATATATATATATATTGTTTAATTAATTAAAAATCAATATTTACAGAGAAAATCACAACATTTAAGATCATTTAAAAACATGGTAGATTAGTAAAGCTCTGACTAATGAGTCTATATAAAGTAAATCACTATATTTGTCAATCTGTCTCAGGTAGCTTAGGTAGGATACATTACTGAATGCCATAATTCAAATGTTTTTTAATTGTTGGTCATTGTGCTGTACACACACAAACTGATGTCTGGGTGCTGTGTCGCATCTTTCTGTTCTTCAGCATCTCACGCCATGAGTGCTGCATGTTTAAGCTTCTTTTAACTGTTCATTCAACTGTTCTGTTGCACTTTGCCCAGCTGGTTTTATGTCCTGTATGAATAGCTCTCAGAAAGTGTTATTTGGTGAGATTTCTTTTATTTTAATTAAATGAGCCGTTATTTGCTGCTTTGCCTTTAAGGCCTTCTATATGTAAATGATCTCTTCATGTGTGAGTTGATACAGCCGTTTGCTGCGCTTTTAATCACAACATGCAGTGTAATTGTATTGATGAAAATCAATGAAATGGCAGGACAAGAGAGCACATGTCAACCACAAAGAAAATTAGATTTGGACCCTTTAAAACCAAGTATTTAGGTCGAGTATAAGTAGACTGATAGGGTTAGGGTTAGTAGAATATGGTAACTCTTTATTGTGATGGTCCTCCAACAGACAGTCTACTGACAATAGTATCTTTGCAACTACATGTCAACTAACTCTCATTAGAGTATTAGTGTACTGTCTGCTTAATATCTGATAACTCTTTATTGTGATTGTCCTCCAACAGACAGTCTACTGACTATAAGTAACTATGCAACTACATGTCAACTTATTCTAATCCTAACCCTACCAGTCTACTAATAACACTCTAATGAGAGCTAGTGGACATGTAGGTGCAACATTACTTATAGTCAACAGAATGTGTTAAAGGGACCATACAAATGAAGTGAAACCGAATAGGTAGATGTAGTTGCGAAATTACATATAGTGGAATCTCTGTTGAGGGATTATCAAAATATAGTGTAAGCAGATATTAAGCAGACAGTCTATTAATACTCAAATGACTGGTAGTTAAAATTTAGTTGCAAAGTTACTTATAGTTAATAGAATGTCTAAAGGGGAACATCAAAATAAGTGTTACCTTATGTTCAGTTTCTGAAGCAAATATGAGTGACTGTGCAAAACTAAAATATTCTGGCCTCTAGATATGTCTCAAACATATGAAATTTGTATGGACCAACTCAACCATATGGAGTTTTATCGTACGTGTCCTGAGAAAAAAAAATGAATCCCATCACTTAGATCTCTGCCACATGGTCATTTAGACTCAATCAAACTATTGTTTCTTGTACGTCTTCTCAAGTAAATGAAATTGATTTAAATATTTTGTAAATACATGTTTGTTTTTCATCAAATAATTTTAATTTAAACTCATGTAAAATCTTTCTAATCGGACATTGCTAATAGATTACAAATAAATATACGTAAAACACAATGTAATAACTATAAAAAGAACAAAAGAACAAATACATGGTGCTTTGAGCAGTGAAATGTGTGGACTTTTGAACAGACTCATTATAAATGGAAGAAGTGAACGAGACTTGTCCAACAGTGATGAAAGACCAGTGGTTTTCATTCCAGCAGACTCTATCAAACCCACCCATATGTGAAACAAAAATCACATTCCACCCGCTTGTCTGAAACATCACAAGTCCTCCAGATAGTGTATCATGTGTGACGTGTGCCACTTCACATTATGGAAGCAATGCTATCTCTGTGCTTTCAGTGCACCAACGACACTACGAAAGAGCTTATGTTAGGAGACGGTTTCATTACAGCGCAAACATTAATACCTTCCTTTTATGCAAAAGAGTTGTGGAATAATAAACCCAAACCTGATCCACTTCAGAGTTGAGAGTGCTGTCAGCTCCCAGGTTCATTTTATATAACCTTCCCAAACTGAAGAAACGGTGTTCCGGGCTACAATACCATTCGCTCATCATTACTGATTCAAATTAGAACTCTGCCATTAGCAAAGAATAAGTCAACTTAAGTCTGTGAACTTAAATCCCTCAAAGATACAATGAGTGTTGTGTTAAGATTGGGTTCTGCTGAGTAATGATCAATTTTTGCAGTAATTTTAATGAGAATATGAAGTAGAATAAAATACCAAGAAGATAAAGCAATATACTGTACAGCAAATCTTGGCAGCCTGATTGCATAGACTGTATCATTGCAAAATGCAAACTATATTATCGTCCAGCTCTTTATATAAAGTTGGATATATAAGTATATACAACTTTATTTGCATATACAGTACACTCACATAAAGCAATATATACACACTTTATGGAAAATGACTGCTTGTATCATTACAAAATGTAAACTATATTATCTAAATGCGACGAAGGCATGAAGATTTATTCTATAAATTGACAACTATTTTTTTTGGAAAGATGCTTTGAAAAATGTGAATTGTTAAAAGCACTATACAAAATTTAGACTTAATATAGTATATCTTAACTAATATACTATAGTTCAAAATAAGAGCATACGTTTGTTTTTAACTTTGGTAAGGACTAATATCGTAGTACCTTAGATGACACCGATCCAGTTCCCACCCTTGAGCCTCCTCCACTTCTGGCTGTCTGGATGTCCCGGTCCCGTCTGGAGTCCTTCCTGCCCCACTGGTCCTGCCTAGCCTCAAGTGTCCTTCATCACCATTGGCTCTGCCCAGCTCCAAGTCTCCTTCGTCCCCATTGGCTCTGCCCAGCTCCAAGTCTCCTTCGTCCCCATTGGCTCTGCCCAGCTCCAAGTCTCCTTCGTCCCCATTGGCTCTGCCCAGCTCCAAGTCTCCTTCGTCCCCATTGGCTCTGCCCAGCTACAAGTCACGTTCGCTGCCATTGGCTTTTCCCAGCTCCAAGTTACCTTCACTGTGGATGGTCCTCCCCAGCCTCCCTCTCTCTCCTCCTCTGCCTCACCTCCGCCGCCCTTCTGCCCTGCCATTTGGATCTGCCTTGGGCTTCCCACAGTCATCCCATCACCATGGACTCCACCTCGGCCTTCCGACCCATCAGCTCCACCTTGGCTCTACGGTCACTCGACTCCACAGTGGTCTGTCTTCTCGCAGACTCCACCTGGCTCCCTCGTACCTTCCGACTCCGCATTGGTCAGTCATCACCCTGTTTGCACCATAGACTTCCGGTCCTCCAGCTATGCTTGTTCCCTTCACCCCTTCAACTTCAATGGGCTCTTCCTTCCCTTTGGCTACACTGTTGTTCTCACTCCAACTGGCTCCACCAGGGTCTGCTCTGCTATTACCATTATTACCTTTACCAATAGCTGTTTGATCTGGATCCATTGTCTTATCCTGTATACTCACCTGTGTCTCCAATAAACCTGCTTTAGGTTCTTTCAATCATCCATTGACTGAGTCTAAGTTGCATTATCGTGTGGCCTACCAGCATCAGGGTGGCTCTATGAGATGGTAAAGTGTCCATTGTATGCATACTTCAGAATCTCTCCGGATGTAGCAGGTCATCCGGACACTTTTTGCCTAATCTTTTATGAGTAGACTTTGAACATACTACTTTTGTCACACACTGTTTTTTGCCTACTATATAGTAGAAAAGTATGCAATTTTAGACACATCCTTTGTATGATCCAATGCTGCATTATGGCCATTCACACAGGAAGCTAGATTTAATGTAACAGAATGAAACAATAATTGCACAGAAGGAATGTAAACTAGCATCATATGTGCCCTTAAAGCAAAATATAAGTGAACCACCCATGAAGAGACCTCTGAAACACACCAAGTATTAAACACCTCTGAGTGTGAGACATTCATGTTGCAGGTAGAAAAGCAAATCAACACATGCACCAGGAATGCACCTTAGTCAGCCCTTATATTTTGATGACATAACTTTGATTTAAAGTAAATGTAGGTTTTTGTTTAGTCTACCTCCTGTGTATTACCAACTATCTGTCCGAATCTTTTTTTTATTCATTCTTGTTTACATGTTTGAAGAAAAATTAACCCTCTATAATCACATGTTAAAATTTTCATGTCAATTGTTTTGGGTCAGGGAAAGTATGAATATGTAATACTGTACAGTGAGGTTAATGTGCCATGTCAGGGATTGTTAACAGATTTTGTCATGCAATTTATTAGTGCTGTAGTACTCGAGTCCGGTCTCGGACTTGTTGGTATTTGGACTCTGACTTGGTCATTGGTCTCGCCAAATGTTTTAGTTGGTCTCGACCAAGTCCAGGAGCAATATGTTTTTTATTTCTCCTTCAAAACAAACGCTTGTTCAGAAAATGGGTAACGTTATTGGCTTAATTCACAATACATCTAAAATGGGCATTGACATTGGTCGCCTGGTTTGTGTCTGGCTCCGCCCTTTGATGCCTCCGCCCTCTGCGTGTGCGCACTGCGCGGAGGCATCAATAATTTTCATTTAGCTAACGGCAGGCATGTTCCAAGCCGAACATAAAGTCTATAGCCTTTGCATTTAAGTCTTTTTATGAAATTAAGGCTGAAAGATGAATCGTTTTTTAAGTGTGATTGCGATATGAACATGTTATTTAGCGATGGGCACCGAAACGTGCTATTAAACGGACCGTGGGGCAGCAGAGCTCTCTCTGTCGCTCGTGTGTCGGCTCCTCTAACAAACACACACACACACACACACACACAGCGGTCGAGGTGTAGCCTAGTGAAGAAGCCAGTTGACAACAAGTACGTTTGTTACTGTACGTGCAATAAAACCTTTGTGAGTAAAAAGACAATATTTAGTGACTTTGCTACTGTAAACTTTAACGTTGCTGCTCTAGAAACAGCATATTCAAATTCGTGCTGTCAACGTTAATGCAACATCCATATTTTCTGCCATCCTTTGGCTAGCGTTACATTATAATGTTCACTCTTATTCATGCAAATGCTTTTAAACCATTCAAGCACGACAAGACAAAAGAGAGTGCGCAGTCTGTGAATGACCTCTCTATGTGACAAACACACAAGACGAACAGAAAGACGCACACCAGTATCGTGTGCACAGACAGCGTGCCAGAATCGAGTTCTCTTTCGCACTTGAACGAACAATAACACACACATTAATGCCCACACAAAATGTCAGTTTTATCGAGTATCCTCAGAAGAGCAGTCTTAAATTAGTTAAATAAAGTATTAAATGAACGTAAAGAGTTGAGGGAATAAGGCGCGTGTGAGATCCGCATCTCTGTCAGCAGCGGCTGGTTTTAAAGTGACAGCAGCCACTAATGCTGTGTGCTCTATTTCCTTGTGATACTGGCCTTCATTCATAAAAATATGCCATTAAACATGCCAAAAAAAGTATTTAAAATATACTGTATGTATGTTGTTTCTACATTGATTTGGAGATTAACTGAAATTATTACATTATACAATATATTAAAAAGGGTATAAAAACTTGTTTTTAATAGCGATTAATCACAGAAAAAATGTGTGGTTAAATTGTTTTAATCAATTGACAGCACTAATTAAAATATTCTAACGAAGTGTAGAAGGTTCAACCAGGCGCTCAGGTAAAGTATATAAAGTCTTTGATAGGTGCTCTTGGGGTAGGGGAAGAATCCAAAAAAACACCCTAAAGAAGACCACTTGTCGGTCGAAACATGTTGGCTCATATATTTTTATAATGACTTAAGCCATTTCCAATAAAGGCTTTTTAACTTGATCCTTCTCCTCATTTAAACTTAACTGAGTGCCTGGGACCTGTTTTTTCGCTTAATTAAAATATTCTATTCTAAACCTGTAGTGAATTTAAAAAACAACCAGGCAGCTAATATGCCCACTTTAATATGCACACATGCTTTTTGATTGCGTAATAATGATAAAATGATTATGTTAAGAACGTGGTCTTGAAGAGGATTCTTCTTTCTGTCTTGGTCTTGACTGTCTCAGTTGGACTCAAACCTCTTTTGACTCGGTCTTGACTCGGTCTTGATAGTCCTGGTCTTTGTCTTGCACTCGACATAGGTGGACTTGACTATAGCCCTACTATTTATAGTCTACATGCTATGTATAGTGTGGACAGATTTCACAAATTACTCTTCACAATCTTTTTTTTTTTCATATGTTTTGTAGAGACCAAATATCTTTACAGACTACAAAAGTGAATCTGTTATAAGTAAATACATAGTCAGAGAATATGACTGTGTGCTAATTAAAATCCTACAGTGAGATTTCATTTCATTTCATTAAACATAATATATTTATCAAATTGTCAGTTATATTTCCTCAGTGAAGATAAGGCAGATAGTATGAATGGCTGTGCACGTTGAGTCTGTATGCTTTAATTAATAGCCTTAGGGGTTGAGAGCTGAGATCATTCTAGATCTCCAGAGGAGAGTGCAGTTAATTAGAAAATGTGAATATGTATCAGTGGTTTTACAAATAAATAAATAAATGCTGACGAAGTCTTGTTATACTTGTTAGGTTTGTTTGTTTTCTGTGTGCCTTTATTCCCTATAATCCTGCTTCTCATTTGTTGTCATAGTTACCCATTGTTTGAGTGATTAGCCCCACCTGTCTCTTGTTTTCTTCTTCAGTCAACTTGTGTAAGTTTATATATTTATCAGTTTGCGTATTATTTGTCTGTTCTCATTGCTGTTTAGTTGGATTGCTATTCTCCTGAGTTTCCTGTGTTTGTTACTTTGACCTAAGTTGTGAATAAAAATGATTGCAGCAAATAGTTCCTGTAACTACTTTCATTACTGCAACCAACGCTGAAAATATTTAAGGTTATAGAATACTTTCCATTTGCAGTGTCTTCTTGACATGAATGTGGTTTAATGGTAAAAAGTATATGTGAGAGCGAAGTGTCAATTAGCATCGTTAGCAAAGGCTATTTACACTAATGCCGAGCTCAAATTGCAGGATTTTCAAACGGTTCAGATCACTGTTCTTTTCACACTGCACGACCAACCCGATCTCACGGGAATTCGTACGAATTCTACGAGGTGGCTAATTCGTACGAATTCATACGACCTCACTCGTACGAATTAGTACGATTTGGGCTAAAACGTACATATTTGACGTTTTGGCCAATTCGTATGAATTCGTACGAATCACCTATCCCTGACCCCGCCCCTAAACCTACCCATCTCGTGGGTTTAGACAAATCGTCAGGTCAGATAGCAACTTGCCTGCGTTGTCTTTTTAGTTTGTGATTTGACGTGTGAATGATGACTGCGGTAAACCAATGAAAGGATGTCCTTTTGGGTACCTGAACCTGCAGCTACGGTAGGTCACCATCTAACTTCTTCAGTTAAAATATATATGTAGATATTTATTGACTTTTAATCATTTTTCTGAATTTCAGGGGAACTACAGTTCGTGCAGTGTCACCGCTGTTTTGTTATAGGTCGTTCTGACTGCTGTGCTCAAATTACACCTTCATATTCTTTGCTTACACACACTTCCTCATTGGATGCTTTGCCCACATTTAAGATTTTGAATTATCTTGTGCTCTGCAGAGTTTGTTTGGATTTTTCTTGCTTTTTTATTTTTTTTGCAGAAGGATTAATTTGTTTTTCTTTTTGTTTCTTTCTTTGTATAATTGTCTTTTGTTAAATATAATATTTGTGAATTGATTTATTTTGTATATAGATTTGTGTATAACATGCATACATTTCCCTTGTTTTGTTGATTTTGGTAAAAGACTTTATGAAGTTATGATCAATTATCAATTGTTCCCTTTCGTTGTCACTCCGAGTTACGTCGGATGACGACGAATGGGGTTTCGCTTAGAAAGCCTATCAGCTTCGAGTATTACAAAACGAGCCAATGGCAAAGAAATGCCATGGGTCTGCGGAATTTGCATGACGTAACTCCGCCCCACCTCGTGGGTATAAAAGGAGGACGCTGGCAACATGCAGTTATGTTTTCGCTTCGGAGCCAAGAGTACCTCTTCACTCCTCAAGCCATCTCTGAGAATTGTCAGCTTTTACAAACGAGTTCCTCTGGTGTTGGTGTTTGTGGGCGATTCCAGCGAGCGCGGGCTTCCTGCTGATCTGTGCAGTGATTTTGCCAGAGAGTGCGTGTCTCCCCGGCCGCCTCGACATCAGAGTGTTTCTCTCTCACAAAAAGAGCTTGCACGCGGCACGTCTTTTTAAAGATGCCTCGCCCGTGCACTTCTGGTTGCGGCAGATATGTGTCTGACTCTGATGGGCACGAGCACTGCCTAGTGTGTTTGGGCATGGATCACGCTAGAGCAGCGCTCGTGGATGAGTCATGTTCTCTCTGTGGGAACATGACCATCGCGTCACTAAGGTCGAGACTCAGTGAACTCGCAAGAGTGAGAGTCCCCTCATCCACACCCCGATCTAATGCTCCCCCGAGGAGTACTACTTCGGCTGGTGGCCAGGGTGACCTGAGGGTAACGGTCTGGAACCAGGCGCCGACTATGTGTCCGCGACCCCAGCCCCCCTCTTCAGTGACGGTGCCCGCTAGTGAGCCTCCGATTCCCGCGGGACCTTCGGGCGCCCCGCGGGCTTCGGTTGAAGCTACAGAGGAAGACGCCATGTCTGTAGCAGCATCACAAGGTGGGCTTGATTCTTCCGGAAGTCAAGATTCAGCGCAGCTGCCACCTTCCGGTGTGCATACGGCTGTGCCTGAATCGGATCCGGAAATGACGGCCATGCTTTCCCGGGCAGCCGCGAGCATTGGTTTAGAGTGGAGGCCTCCACCCTGTCCCGAACGCTCGCGGCTGGACGATTGGTTTTTGGGTAAGGCTGCCGACCCCCGTGGTCCACGGCAAACCCCAATACCATTCTTCCCGGACGTGCATGATGAGATCTCGAAGTCCTGGAAGACCCCCCTGTCTTCCCAGGACCGCTCGCTGATCCCATCCGTCTTTCCTCCCCTCGATGAGGCGGCCGCCCGTGGGTACACTGGGCTTCCCTCGGTTGAACGCTCTGTTGCGATGCAACTGTGTCCTCGGAGTGCTTCTTCTCGGGGCGAGCCTAAGCACCCATCCAAGGCCTGTAGATTTTCGTCATCTATGGTGGCGAAGTCTTACAGAGCGGCGGGACAGGCGGCTACCTCTCTGCATGCTATGGCCACTCTGCAGGTCTACCAGGCCCAGATGCTCAGAAGCATGCACGAGGGCAGGACAGACCCAGGGCTCTTCAATGAGCTGCGTGCCGCAACCGACCTCGCTCTCCGGGCAACGAAGGTAGCCGCGCGCTCCCTGGGTTTGGTGATGTCCACCGCGGTGGTCCAGGAGAGACACCTGTGGCTGAACCTGGCTGACATGCGGGATTCCGAGCGGACTCGTTTGCTCGATGCGCCCCTGTCCCAGGCCGGCCTCTTCGGCGGTGCAGTTGAGGACTTTGCCCAACAGTTCTCAACTGCACAGAAGCAGACTGAGGCCATCAAACACATTCTGCCCCGCCGACCCGCTGCTGCCTCGTCGTCGGTCGGGCAGACGCCTCAGCCTGCTTCCCGCCGAGGGCGCCCTCCTAAAGCTCCCGCCCCTCCCGCTAGGCCCAAGCAGCAGCCTCCACCCGGGCCGACGCGCGGAGGAAGCCGCAGGAAGGCGCCCCAGCCCTCTCCAGCCCCGGCCCCCGCCAAGCGCCGGGCCAAGCGGCGCTCCTGAGACGGGCTGCTCAGGGATGATGTTTGTTTCACAGGAGATGGTAGCAGGGCCACTCCTTCCCCCGGTGGAGGGCCGGGGAAGAATCCTTTGTTCTCCACTCCCCGCTGCTCACCCACGGGTGGGCAGCACCCTAATGTGGTTAAAGACAGAAACAAACCTCTCACCCCTGAGCACACAGAGTTCTCGGACGACCCAGAGCGCCGCCCACCAGCCGTGCTCTCCTCGTCCCCCTCTGTCCCAGAGTCGGTTGACACGGCGTGCCGCCCACGGGCCGTTTCGTCCCTGTCCCACTCTGTCGCCAGACCCCTGGCAGAGCAGGCCCCCGTGGAACGCTGATCCTTCCCTGGCCTCCTCTGTCAGGGCGCGGAGCTTAACTGCGCCCCCACACCGGATCGCTATGCCGTCCATGTCCGGGCCAGTTACTCTGCTTCGCTGCCCCTCCGGGGGGACGCCGGTGGTCCGCATGACCCCGCTGGTACAGTTCCTAGAAGCCTGGCTAGAGCTTCCCCAACTGTCCCGCTGGGTCGCCCGCACCGTCCGGTTCGGCTATGCGATTCAGTTCGCACGGTCTCCTCCCCGATACAGGGGAGTCCGCTCCACTTTGGTCGGTGGCAACGCCCCGATCATGCGAGCAGAGATTGCCACTCTGCTGGCGAAGGGTGCAATCGAGACTGTCCCTCCAGCCGAGATGAGGTCCGGCTTCTACAGCCCTTACTTCATTGTCCCCAAGAAAACCGGTGGGTTACGACCGATCCTGGACCTGCGAGTATTGAATCGCTCCCTTTACAGGATGCCGTTCAAAATGCTCACCGCCAAACGCATTTTCGAGTGTGTGCGGCCCCAGGATTGGTTTGCAGCGATCGACCTGAAGGACGCCTACTTTCATGTCTCCATTCTCCCTCGTCACAGACCGTTCCTCCGGTTTGCTTTCGAGGGACAGGCATATCAGTACGCGGTTCTCCCGTTCGGGCTAGCCCTGTCCCCTCGCGTCTTCACGAAGGTCGTCGAGGCAGCCCTTGTTCCCCTTCGGGTTCACGGGGTTCGCATCCTGAACTATCTCGACGACTGGCTGATTATAGCTCACTCTCGAGACCAGGTTTGCGAACACAGGGACCTTGTGCTCCGGCACTTAGCCCGTCTGGGCCTTCGGGTCAACTGGGAGAAGAGCAAACTTTGCCCCGTGCAGAGGATCTCTTTTCGGTATGGACATCGACTCGGTCGCCATGTCCGCGCAGCTTACGAGCGAGCGCGCGCAGTCACTGCTGACTTGTCTGAGACAAATACAGGGCAAGAAAGCGGTTCCACTGAAACTTTTTCAGAGGCTCCTGGGGCATATGGCATCTGCAGCCGCGGTCACGCCGCTCGGATTGCTTCATATGAGACCGCTTCAGCTTTGGCTTCGCGACCGAGTCCCGAGGTGGGCATGGCAACAAGGCAAGCTCCGAGTTCCAGTGACTTCGAGCTGCCGTCAGACCTTCACCCCGTGGTTGAACCTCAGTTTTCTCAGGGCTGGTGTCCCCCTGGAACGAGCGTCGAGGCATGTTGTTGTCTCAACAGATGCCTCCACCACGGGCTGGGGCGCCATGTGCAATGGTCATGCTGCCGCGGGCTCCTGGACAGGACCCCAGCGCCTATGGCATGTGAATTGCCTCGAGTTGCTGGCAGTACGCCTTGCTCTGCACCGCTTCCGAGCGCTGCTCATGGGTCAACACGTACTAGTCCGATCAGACAATACCGCCACAGTAGCGTACATCAACCATCAAGGTGGTATACGCTCCCGCCGTATGTCGCAACTCGCTCGCCACCTCCTCCTATGGAGTCAGAAGCATCTGAGGTCCCTTCGTGCCATTTATATTCCCGGAGCCCTGAACCGTGCTGCCGACGAGCTGTCACGGCTTCAGCCCCTCCCTGGAGAATGGCGACTCCATCCCCAGTCGGTTCAGCTGATTTGGGACCAGTTTGGCGACGCACAGATAGATCTGTTTGCCTCCCGCGACTCATCCCATTGCGCCCAGTTTTATTCTCTGACCGAGGGCACGCTCGGCACGGATGCACTGGCGCACAGCTGGCCGCGGGGCCGCAAGTATGCGTTTCCCCCAGTGAGCCTTCTTGCGCAGCTCCTGCGCAAGGTCAGGGAGGACGAGGAGCAAGTCCTTCTGGTTGCGCCGTACTGGCCCACCCGGACTTGGTTCTCCGAACTAGTGCTCCTCGTGACAGCCCCTCCTTGGCCAATTCCTCTGAGGAAGGACCTCCTTTCTCAGGGACGGGGCACTCTATGGCACCCTCGTCCCGATCTTTGGAACCTCCACGTGTGGCTCCTCGACGGGACGAGACAGGTTTGAGTACCCTACCACCTGCGGTGGTGGCTACCATCACTTCCGCTAGAGCGTCGTCCACGAGACATGCCTACGCGTTGAAGTGGAACCTATTCGTCATTGGTGCTCTTCTCGCCGAGAAGACCCCCGGAGTTGTTCGATCAGTTTCGTGCTTTCCTTCCTTCAAGATGGGTTGGAGCGAAGGCTGTCTCCCTCCACCCTCAAAGTTTATGTTGCCGCTATTGCCGCTCAACACGACTTAGTGGAAGGTAAGTCCATAGGGAAGCACGACCTGATCGTCAGGTTCCTGAGGGGGGCGAGGAGACTGAATCCTCCTCGCTCTCCTCTCGTTCCCTCTTGGGACCTCTCAGTGGTTTTAAGTGCCCTGCGGAGTGCTCCCTTTGAGCCTTTGCAATCAGTGGAGCTTAAGTTCCTGTCAATGAAGACAGCGCTCCTGATTGCATTGGCCTCTCTCAAGAGGGTCGGGGACCTGCACGCATTCTCCGTTGACGAAGCGTGCCTAGAGTTCGGGCCGGCCGGTTCTCACGTTCCTGAGACCCCGGCCTGGATATGTGCCCAAGGTTCCTACCACTCCCTTCCGGGACCAGGTGGTGAACCTGCAAGCGCTGCCCTCGGAGGAGGCAGACCCAGCCTTGGCACTGCTCTGTCCAGTACGCGCTCTCCGCGCTTATGTAGACAGGACGCAGTGTTTCAGGACCTCAGACCAGCTCTTTGTCTGTTATGGTGGGAAGCTGAAGGGAAAGGCTCTCTCAAAGCAGAGGTTGTCTCACTGGATCGTGGACACCATTGCTTTGGCTTACCAGCAGCAAGGTCGACCGTGCCCCCTTGGTGTGACCGCCCACTCCACCCGGAGTGTGGCATCCTCCTGGGCGCTGGCGCATGGCGCCTCGCTGGCAGACATCTGCAGAGCTGCAGGCTGGGCGACACCTAACACATTCGCCAGATTCTATAATCTCCGAGTGGAGCCAGTGTCCTCTCGTGTTCTCGCTTCCAACAGCTAGTTCCGGACCCGCTCAGGTGTCTTCGCTTGCTCGCCATTCCACTCCGCGGACTGGATACGTGCGATATTCTGCTCAGGTGAGCTTCTCCGAAAGCCCTGAGTTCCTCCAGCACCCCTGATGCTAGCGCCAGTGTCTATTGCCTGGGCGTCGGCTAGGTGCCTCCGTGTGCATGGTCCCTCCTATGAGCTACCCCCACACGTGTATTTCCACTGTAAGCCTCTTTGAGCATGTGTCTTTCCCTCGGCAAGCCACCTTGCCACCCCTGAGGTTGAAATATTCCACCTGCGGCTGGACACCTCAGAGTTTCTCCATATGTTACTATCAGGTCATATGTGTATTTTCAAATGCCCCCCCCCCCCCCCCCCCCACTGGGTTGGTGATAATTGCATATTTCCCCTTAAAAGCTTGGGATATGCTTCCCAGTGTACCTTGGTATTCCTGTGTTAAATAGGAGTCCTTCGTCCTAATATCTCGAGGGCTCAGATTTTTCGCAGGGCGCTGGAAGACAGCTGTGAAGGTGCGTGATTTGACTGGTAACCCCATTCGTCGTCATCCGACGTAAGTCGGAGTGACAACGAAAGGGAACGTCTCGGTTACGTATGTAACCCTCGTTCCCTGAGTAGGGAACGGAGACGTTACGTCTTCCTGCCACTTCCGCTGTTTCGCGGGGATAGCCCGAGTTCAGTCTTGGCTCCTCAGCGATAAAACATAACTGCATGTTGCCAGCGTCCTCCTTTTATACCCACGAGGTGGGGCGGAGTTACGTCATGCAAATTCCGCAGACCCATGGCATTTCTTTGCCATTGGCTCGTTTTGTAATACTCGAAGCTGATAGGCTTTCTAAGCGAAACCCCATTCGTCGTCATCCGACGTAACGTCTCCGTTCCCTACTCAGGGAACGAGGGTTACATACGTAACCGAGACGTTTTCTTTATTGGATTGGGCCTATTAAGGTTCAATATCAAGGCCTGTTGGTGGATGAACTTTTGCCATCCACCTGTTAGTTTGTATTACCATTTTTCTTTTCTTCTCTTTGTGGTATGTGTGTGGTGTGGAGAGTGTGTATTTTTTAGGAGCTGCGGCCCTTATGGCTTGGGGAATTGATCGTTCCTCTCCCTGTTTTGGTGGTGGTGTCTACACCGTGTGCCGTGACTGATCACTTCACTGGGGCTCTTGTGCTGTGAGTGTGTAGTGCGATTGAGGGGAACGTAATATATCTTTTGCGAGGGCAACTCTAAATAGAGGCTGCAGCTTTCTTTCTGTGAACATTGTATTTGTATTTGATTGTTTGAGGCTTGTCGCCTTTCTGTGTCCGGGTTTTTAGTATAATAAACTTTTTTTGTAACTTTGCATAAATGTCCTGGTCTTCTTGTCTCTAGTGGGGAACCTGTGCACGGATAATATTCTCCGGGTGAAATTCCCAGGGTGGCGTAGTCTAGATCAAAACATGTTCTTTGTCCTTGTGGTTGCCACATAATCAAACACACCTGAATCACTCATCAGCTCGTTAGTAGACACTCCAAGACCAGAAATATATGGGTCAGATAAGGGAGACATCCAAAACGTGCACTGTTGGTGTGCCTCCTGGAACAGGGTTGGGAAACACTGCATTAAAATTCTGATATTCTGGTCTATAACTCCTCCCCGAATTTCCCTCTGACCTGTATCTTGCTCTCTCATTGGCTGTAGGTCATCGCCGATGTAATTTTCATTTAGAACACATTTCACACTGCAGGATTTTGAATCGCCGACAGGTAGCATGCCAAATATCTCACGGGCGTCAGAGACACATCGTCGAATTCTCACAGATGGCGTTTTTCAAAATTGTGCAGTGTGACCTGGGCATAACACTACCCATCGATGTTGTGCAGCTCATACTCCACACAAAACCGTATCTTCGAGGATACCTTTACTGGTCAGCAGGTTAAATATGGTCAAGGTTATGTATAGGTGTAGGGTGGGCTTTAGGAATAGGGACACTAATCTCCCAATTAAGCAGCATCAATTTATGATTTTATTAAATATAATAATATAGTTAAACTGAATATGTTGTCATTATTGTTATACATTATACATACTATTTGATAACATACTATATCTGCACTGAGCTGCAAATAGTAGGCTTATTGAAGTATAAATAGCATATAATTAACACTATTTTCACTTTAATATTGCAAAGAAAATACTGCTATTTTCACTTAGTGCAAATAGCCTCTTCCATGTGTCAGTGGTTCTCAGCTGGTTTTGTTACATGACCCAGATTTCACAGTGGATATATGTAAGTGGCTTGTTCTTTTGTGAATAAGGACCCAATCTGGCCGTTTGGAGAGTCAAACATTCATCCTGTGATATTGAGTTATTCTATGTTGTAACTGGTGTAAATGTGTTGAATGTTGTCAGACACGGATTCAGAGTTGGCAGGGTTTTGAAGCGCAAATAGTTCTACCGTTTACTGCACTTTAATATTCTTTTAGTTATTTACCTATAACAGCTAATGAATTGGAAGTCTCGCACATTCAAAGAAAATAGCTTCCACGTTGCAAAATAAGATGGATAGACAGTGCTTTGCCATCATCGTTATGAACCGAAAGCCGATTGAACCATTTGCTGATATTATATGTGCATGTACAGAGTGATCTTCTGTCATGTTTATTACGTTTTGATTGTTCTGTCCTTGGTTTGTATGTTTTTAATGTCACATGTGTTCTTCTACTTGTAGTATACATTTATGTGGAAAACATTAACTGTTAATGGTAGGGTAAGAGTAAGCCCAGAGCCTGCATGGGCTTTAACACTAGAACGGCCATGACGGTAATTTTGACCATTTTGAAATTGTTATCTGCAATAACTTTGTTGAAAAAATAAACTCCTGCTGGTACCTGACTTAAAAAGTGTTAAAAGTTCCTAAAAATGTCTGTATTTTCTTTCAAAATGTTTTTCATATAAATTACACATAAGGCAAAAAAACAAATTAACATATTTACTTATTTTGGCCATAGACGGTCATATTGACCACACTGAATTTCACGCTATTCTTTTGTTACATTTCCCGCAGTTGACCTTTGTCTCTCTCACTGTCAACTGTCAATGTAAATAAGATACTTTTAGTTGTTATTATCTTGTTCTGAGTTATGTTGAATGGATATGGAAAGATAGCCTATCTGTTGTGAATATGCGATAATTACGGTAGGCTACTAATGATATTATTATTTATAAATGTATAATTAAACTTGTTTAAATGTACAGTTTGGTGGTGTTTTGTTTTTAAAAGATATCCTAATACAGTAAATGCATTAATCCCCCAATTGGGTATTGATCATTAAAGATATAGAGTTTGGAATCTAGCGACCGCTTGTGGCAGTTCTAGTATGGAATTCTGGCACTTCTATAGTGTTAAAAGAGAATCCGGAACGCCAAGGTTGTGTTAAAGTCAGTTTCCAAAGAAGTCATTCCACTCGTTGGCCATATTTGTAACACTTACGGGCAGCGAGATCAACTCTATGTGGTTGAACGGGGAAATAGACCTACTGAAATCAAAAACTTCTTGCCAAACTCACATTTAAATAACATGTATATCGAATCAACAACAAAATCTGACATGCACTATCACTGTAAAATAGCATTAAAAAAAGCGTATATTTCAGGTTGGTAATGTGCATGTGCGTGTCTCAGAACACTGACTGTTTCCATGGCAACCAGAGCGCAATGACTTCACCAATTAGTGATTGGCTGTTTTATTTAGGTGGGACTTATTCTGTGATACTGCACATTGCACTTTCTCCCATTCTTTTGAAACATGTGACGTTTTACTTTGATCTGTTCACGTTCTTGGACTTGGAATTATGCATTTCTTTGCAAACGCTGTCAACCGCAAAATAAATCTGCAACGGTCACGTGGCACAGGCCGCAGCTCTCAGGAAGTTGAGTTTTAATTACAAGTTTTAATTACGAGTTCTCCCAGAACATAGACGCTTTTTACATGTCGGAATCTCATAATTAGGATAATTCCAACATGGCGTAAACGCACATACAGTAATATGAGTGAACCATCTTGGTATATATATATATATATATATATATATATATATATATATATATATATATATATATACTCTACAAGTCAAAAGTTTTGGATATTTAATGCTTTTAAAATAAGTGATCCTTGCTCACCAAGGCTGCATTTATTTGATAAAAAATACAACAACAACAACAAAAAAAGTAATTTTGTTAAATATTATGACAATTTAAAATAGCTGTTTTATATTTTAATATATTTTTTAAAATGTAATTTATTCCTGTGATCAAAGCTGTATTTTCAGCATCATTACTCCAGTCTTCAGTGTCACATGATCCTTCAGAAATCACTCTAATATGATGATTTGATGCTTATTTTTTTTTATATCAATGTTGAACATTTTTTCAGGGTTCTTTGACAAATAGAAAGTTCAAAAGAACAGCATTTATTTGAAATATAATCTGTTGTAACATTATAAATGTCTTTACTGTAACTTTTGATCAATTTAATTAATCCTTGATGAATAAAAGTATTGATTTATTTCCCCCAAAAAATAAAATAAAAAAATTCTTACTGACCCCAAACTTTTAAACGGCAGTGTTTAATGTTACAAAAGCTTTCTATTTCAGATCAATGCTGATCTTTTGAAATTTGAAAATATAAATATATATACCCTTTATATATATATATCCTTCTGCTTGTGCTACAGTACATGATTCTTGATTCTTTGTTCTCTAGAAGTAGAGCTTAAAAACCTTGCTGTTTTTGTGTGTAGTTAATTAAGAGAAGGCACACGCCATCTTGCTTTGACATATTAGTGCTGAATGTATTATGGATATGTATTATGGACTCTATGAATCCAACCCTAATGACTTTCCAACTCTATGCAGTAGGATATGAGAGAGAGGAGCGATTAGCATGAACCGATTAGTTAAATTAAATCAGACTTCCCAGCACTGCATATGGGAGAAAGGAGCTTTTAGGACGAAGCAGTTCATAAAATTAATCTGACATTCCAATGTTACATTTGTGAGAAAGAGAGATAGAGATTGAGGACCTTTTAGGTGAGTGTGTCTGATTATTCCATCAGGTTTAAGATTAAAAGAGTGATGTTACAATGGGTTACACTGCTACTCATTAGAAAAGGTAAAATGCAATGTAAAATGTAAAATACTGTTTAGAGAGCAGCTGAAAACTGTCATGCAACTAAAAAGAGTGTTAGTTAGTAATGTTGCAGCATCTGCGGTCAACTCGGGTAGGATGCTCATATTTTCTACTCATTTCAACTATCATTCTGAAATCTGAACCTCAAATAGTCACATTTTGACATAATGCAATGAACCTCTGGCAACTGTATGGAGGAAATGCATTCTGAATGTCTATGCTAGCAAAACTATACAGTATATTGATATGGTGATCCAGTAAAGCAATGGAAATGAACAAGCTTTTCTTGTTTTTTACATAAAAAAGAAAAGGTCTGTACAGTAAATCAAAGAGTATGCTGAAGCTAATGAAGCAAGTGAGTGAAAATGTTTCAGAGGAGAGAGTTGCTTTGTTTCTTCATGTTGGCATGAATAATTAATTCAGTTTCGATTAGCAGTAGTGCCTGAACAGCACAGAATCATTTGACAACTAAATTTAGCAGGCTGAATTTACTTTTTGGAAAAAACAAAACTAATTTGCTATTAAAATTGCTATCTCCTTTTATCAATTTTATTTAACAATTTAAAGCATTAAATATTAATGCAAAACAATGCACTGATGTAGTCTTCGTAGTCTTTTTTATTAAAAATTGCTTCAAAGACAAACAGTAACTAATAAACAAAGACAAACAATCACTAATCAAATTGCTTCCCTCGTAGTTTATGCATCACAATCTGTGTATTTAGCTATACCATAGCCCGTCTACGGCGAGCCTGGCCGCTCCCTAGTAAGTCCTATTGAACAGAATTTTGGTTGTAGTTCCACCAGAGCTCCACTGGGGGCGATCGCACGAGTGCAAAATGAATGGGAGTCTATGGAGCTAGACGGCTAAATTTGTCTCTTTCACCCGATTGCCGTTGTGAAATCTCAGATTTGATTGTAGGTTTTGCAAGTTCAACATGGGTTATAGGTCAAAAGTTGAATGAACGAGTACTTATGTCCTTTCGATTTCTTTCAGGTTGAGTTGTTGTTGCCCATAACACGCTAGCATTCTGCTAATGGACGCTGATTGGTCAGTGAAGGAGCGATTACGACCAGAGATACCTCTTGATGGCATTGTGGCATCCGAAGCGGGACCAGAATGTTAAGGCGGACGTAACTTTGCTACACGTGTATTTACCTGTGTCAGCTGTGTTGTCGATGCCTCGAGAGAAAAGAAAGTGCAGAACGCACCAAAGTGACTGAAGGATTGCCGTAAAGCAGTATCTCTGGTCGTACGATGTGTATGACGTCATTGACATTTTAAAAGAGTTTTTAAAGCAAATAAGTGCCTCTTTTTGTAATTTTTAAAATTATATCCCGAGAAAAGTGGATTGAGGGGTATAGCTCATAGACCTCCATTCATTCTGCACTCGTCCTGTGAGCGCCCTCATATGGAGCCAGAGTGGAACTGCAACCAGTTCAGAAGCCGGAAGTTTAGTGAGAGTGGAAGTTTCCTTTTTCCGTTGTTCCTAGTTTTCCACCAGTTATCAGTTTCTATGGACACTCATTAATCATCACAGCCAAAGTCCTTTTAGGCAAGTCATGCCACTCGGCCGCCATCTTAGCAAACGCCTCCGGGCAGCTAGTTCGGACTAACAAGACCAAGCTCCTATCTAAATGAATGGGCAGAGAGTCAGAATGCAGACACACACGATGGCTGGATTGCGTTTATATTACACTGAGATCCGATCACAATGCGTCCTCGATCCCTCCGGGCCTGGACACGCTGGTCGTCACTGTCCACTGGACACATTCCCATCAGAAGCGTGTTTACACTTGTCTTTTCAATGTGTATGTGGACAACATCTGGATACAGGTCACATGTTAATGCCAAGTGTAAACGCAGCCTAAGTTGTCCGGTGTTGTCGTGTCTTACACGCACTTATGTTACCTGTTCTTCATCTGTGGACTATTTGAGTTTGTTTTATAATAAATACCTTTTGTTTTGTAACTTTTTCTTATCTGGACATTAATGTTACGTTATGAGTATCCTCTTACCAAATTAAAAATGTGTCCAATTCAAGTCTTTTACCTTAGATTCACATTTGTCCTAACTCTCTGTACTTCAGTCAACCGTTGTCTGTGCTGGATTATTCTGATTTTACTTTATTCTACAAATAGGCTACACATATGTTTTAGTTAATGCGATAATGTTTCACAATCAGCTCTATGCAAGCCAAAACAAACTTGTCCTTATAAAACCTTCTATAAAAGTAATGTTCATGGGATTGAGAGAATGGTACAACAGACAGAGGAATTTCTTGGAAATGTTTTTCATGTTAAATGATTTTTTTTTTTACATAAAAATAAAAGGCTTTTACATCAAAGAGCATGATGAAGCTAATGAAGCAAGTAAGTGAAAATAATGTTTTAAAGTGAAAGAGCTGTTATATTTCTTCGTTTTAACTTGAATATGAATAATGTATGAGGCTTCGACTGGGAGAAGTGCCTGAACAGCACAGCAGAGTGTATTTGTTGACTGAAATTGACAGATTGAATTAGCTTTAAAAAAAAGATAAAAGATATGTTTTGTTTTATTATAAATGTTAACTTCTTTTATGGCAGATATGCCATTTTGCTATACATCTTAGTCTGCCAAAGCCCAAATCACACACCCCATTATATACAGTATATATATATACAGTGATATTTTTGCATCCAAAATGTGGCTTTCTGGAAGGAAACCAAAAGTCAGCTATTAGTTTTTGCTTCCAGGAATATGATCGGCTGATAAGACAGTGATTGGTTTACAGGCTGAGATCCAAATCCAAATATTGCCTTAATAATTATTTTATTTAAAGGGCATTTGACTGCATTTTATTAATGTGGTGAATGATGGCTAGATTGTCAATTGTCTCTCTACAAACTACATGTTTGGAGGCAAAACCAGGTCTCCCGCATGAGGTGCAGAGCATGAGCGCTAACACCTCGGCAACAGCTCCAGTCAGAATTAATTTTCAAATCCAATCCTTTCCTCGTCAGGTATGTGCTGCTGCCTTAACAGGGAACCCAAACGGACCACTACAAGCTAATAATTGTGATAGATTGGGGCATTGAGGAATGTGGAACGATGACATTGGCCTGACTTTGAAGGCTGGTTTCTGCTAGTGCAACCCAGGCTTCCCGACTGACTGATTTCAGGAACATAAATGATAAAGGAGAGGGAATCTGTTGACTGGAATGAATCTGTTGATGCTTGAGGGTGGGTTGCCGTGTGGGGCTACAAGGTCTATTACGGTGCATTGCTTCCTTCAGATATTTTAGTGCCGATATTTTGATCGCATTGAGGTGAGAGTTTGAGTGGGTTAAACGGTCATGAGGTCAAATTATAAATCCAGTTTTCACTTTCTTTGTCTGTAAGAGATTCTATTAAATCAGGTTCCACAAGCATGGACTGTATATAATTGAATACAATGATGGTATTAGGCAAACCTTTTAAAACGTATGAACAAGTGTTGATCCTGTGCTCGAAACTAGACAATTCTTAAGTTTCTTTACTTATTACTGTCTTGCAGGTTTTGAACGGTTTTCAAGTTCTCATGCCTGGTAAGAAATACTAATGGGAGTACAAAGAGTGCAATATGGTGCCCAATGTGATTCCATTGTGCAGTTCTGCACATTTGGCTGAAAATAGCTTGCGGTAGGTGTAATACATGACTACCTCCAAAGTTTCGGAAGGCTGCAGATGTCCTGGCAGCTGATGCAGAGGAGACATATGGATATTGTGAGGACAGCGGAAGTTAGAAGAGTAGAAAATACTAAAAGTGCAGAGCTGTAACTGGATCTACACTGGACGGAGAGAAATTGAGAAGATGAGCTGCTGTAGTGGTCACTATAGGGCTGGGCGGTATAGGTGAAAATCTATATCTCTATATTTTGGGGATTTTTAACTTTTGACAATATTGTTGTTATAATAATATATACATAGTGGCACTTACTGCTTTGCCTTTGTAAATGAACAAGAAAAGAACATTTAAAATCATACTTGAAGGTACCACTGTGCCAAAATAAAAATATGAAAATTGTAACAAAGCGAGTTCTTTGAAAAACACATAAGTTACTGTAAGGCTATGGTCAGACTGCCAGCAAAGACCAGATATATATTTTTTGCATATCCAGATGGGTTTTTAAAAATAAAACATGAAATTTTTCAAATCTGATTCAAACCACATTTGGAGGTGGCTTGGAATGCCATTCCTGTCAGGTTTTTACAGATGTGTCTCAGTCTGGATGTTCTAGCTGCTCAAATCAGATTTCAAATTGTCTTTTAACGCGACACACAACGACAATGTCAAATCCGGTGACGGAAACACCGCACCCCTCGTTGTATCACAATAAACACCTGTCTCCTTCGTCACTTAGTTTTGCAGTCTGAACATAGTCTTCGCTTTCAATGTTTTTGACCTACATTATCAGATATTTTTGTCAGTCCTTTGTAACGGATATTGTTGCATGTTTGGAATCAATCCCGCATTTAAATACGGTTGTCAAACTTTTCAGCATGTAGGTATATAGTGGCATTAAAAATAAACCTTTTATTGAAAATTTGAAGGGGTTATAAACAGAAAGCATGCAAAAAAGTGCATTCTTTATAATCACTGAGGCTGCAAATCACTTTAGCACGAGTTCTCTGAGCTCTGCACTGCACAATGCATCTCGTTTACTTTGTTAGATGTTAATGAAAGGATTTGTGAGCATGTTGAACACAGTAAGTGAGCATTTTGAGCAATTCAGAAAACTAATTTTGAGCAGTATTGAGTGGATTTTGACTAACTTAAAACACCTCTTATTGGCTTTTTTTGTTCATGTGCTCAATTTTAATATTCAAAGTAATATCCAGCACTAGAGGTTACTACTAACTGCTATACCATTACTTGTTTTATATGAATTACTGAAATATAAAACCAGTAATGGCTTGCTTAGTTGGGGACACTTAATGTTCAACCATTGATATGACTGTACTGACGCTGTTGTATGAGAACTGAACGAGCTGGGTTTCCCAAAAGCATCGTAAACCTAAGAAGTTCGTAAAACGATCGTAAAGCATCGTAACTTAAAGCAACACCAAGGAACTTTTCCTCTGCGGTCGCCCTACAGGCTGGAAGCGGAATTGTCCATTACCGCTGTCGTAAATAATTTAGCCTATCCCAGCCTGCTGTCGCGCACGCTCGCTGTTTATCCTGCAGTGCATATACAAGATTTTATATATAAAAAAGCAGAACAGTTTAGCATGTAGTAGTCAATTGCATTTTCTGTGAAAATCTTGAGCATTTTATTTGAAAAATATTGCAGAGAAAGGTGACACCGTTTTAGTGGCTGCTTTGCTACATTCTTTATATAGTTACCAAAAATCTCCTTACTGCTCCCGTAGCTAATATTTTGCCAGTATATTGATCCTTGTCCGGCCTTTTACTTGATCACTCACCATTTTCCTCTTCC
The DNA here is from genome assembly GCA_030578275.1 of Meda fulgida. NCBI lineage: Eukaryota > Metazoa > Chordata > Actinopteri > Cypriniformes > Leuciscidae > Meda > Meda fulgida. Next base: position 3,395,092 of record CM060629.1, read on the forward strand.
GAGTCTCCCCCGACAAAACCTTTCTCTTCGTAGTTTTTGTTACTGCTTCGGCCTTGACAAAACCATAAGCACGAAAGCCGGTGTGGTGAAGAGATGAGTCCGATTGAAGAGATGAGTCCGAGCTAAGGACCCATTAGTATGCCAGTTGTATGCCTGATCTAAATCTGTTCTCGCGATAACTTGTAGCTAACGTGAGCTGTTTTTATGTAGAATGCTAATTCGCGCTGCTATGTGCAAGGTAAGATTAAATTAAATTGTATATTTTATATGTAAACTCTATATATTCTATAGTTAATGTTAAAAATATTAAAGTTGCGCCAATAGCAGAGGAGAAAGACCGCGAAATTTAAAAATACTAGTTATTGGGTCACGAAATGTATTTTTTATAGTTTTTTAGTCGACAATGTATTTGTTTAAAGCGCAAATATGTTGTTTATTTATACAGATAGCCCATATTTTAAATTTTGATCTGATGGTATATAGTATATTATAATGTATTGTATTGTGTTGCGTAATTTAATTAAATTTTTATTTAGGTTTATATAGGTTTTTTTATTTTTTATTTCACTAATTTTATTACATTAAATGTTATTGTTATTGTATGATGTTCTGTTCTAAGAATTAATTGTGACATACATCATATGCAAAAATTAGTACACAAATGACATGCTTGTAATAAAAAAGCATATTATGCCCTTTTGCTTAATAACAAATAACTTAAAAATATATATATATATATAAAAAGGCAATTTCTTTCATTAATTTGGATAAAAATAAAAGATTATTATATACATTAAAGGGGTTAGATTGATTATATTAAGATTTGTGATTCTGTAATTTTATTACACTGTTTTTGTTGTTGTTTTTTTCAAGGCTAGACAACCACTTAATATTTATACTAAGTACCCACAAAACAGCTAGCATTATGTGATATATTTAAATGTATAAACTTTTAATAAGAGAAATAGTAATGTACATTATATAAATATTAGTCCATGGTTCTTTTAATTTAAAAAAGTGTACTTGTAACATATTGCGCTGATTATCACGATAAAAATTATTTACATAAGTATAATTGCGTTACAAATTGCTGTAAATACAGTAAGGCAGTGTAAGCTCAGGAAAAGCTCAGCTAGCACGATCATCGGAGCTGTATGCTAAATGCTACTATCTAAGATAATTGAAAGAAAAAAACTAACGAGATATGTTCAATTTCACAATCTATAGCTTCGGTTAAATTCTAGTATATGAAACATATACTTTACAATACATTAATGACTTGTTATAACGTAGTTCAAACGTCTTCTATAATTAAGTGATTTTGTATGATTTTTTATGATTTGTAACCAGGCACTAAAGCGATTACCCACAAAACGTTCTTTGAACCAATCGGATTGCTTGGGTCCTTAGCTCGGACTCATCTCTTCAGTCGGACTCATCTCTTCACCACACCGGAAAACAAACGCTGGCTGGCCTCTCACGTCCGAATTTGAGGAAGTGGTGGGGGAAGTGACATATGCCGTCAAGCAGTCGAATTTTGTAGTTCTTTTTGTGCTCGGGTTACTACCCGAACCCCGAAGTTACATAGTGCCAGTAAAAGCGATACAGTCTAGACCACGTCAGGCTATGGCAGACCTGTCATTTAACCTATTGTGAGTCGATGTACCATCACAAGGGTCTTGGAAATATATTATGAAGGTTGAAAAACTACATAGTGTTACTTTAAGTAGCACTTGAAAATCTTCGTAGTACTACCAGTGCTCCATCGTAAAAAGACAGAGTTATGAGGTCACCTGCAGGACAACCGGCAGATTACACTTTTCTAGATTTAACAGATTACACTGCAACGTGAGTATAATATAAGGTTTTGATTGTACTTTATTCTACACTTTGTTGTACTCGTTTTTTGTTTAAATGAATGTATAAATTAAATAATTAAAAGGGAAGAAAAATAGAAATACACATCTAAATTAAATGAATGAACAAAAAAAATATTAAAGAAGTAATGTGGGAAATATGCTTTAAAGATCGGGCAAAATAGAAATGAATTTAAAAAAAAAATCTGTCAATACATGGCTGACGTGCACGAAAACCAGCCATGTATTGGGCATTTCTTGCGGACCTCCTTCCCTGATCTTTGAACATCCTTTAACATCCATATAGTGTCCTTTAAATCTGTTAAAAAATAAAATCTTTGTTTCGCTCTATCTCCTCTAAAAGGACTTTAATTTGATCTTTTTGAAAGGTATCTTCTCTTGTTTTTTTTGTTTGTTCAACCATTTTTTCAGTGACTCCGCCTGTATAGGTGCTTTATATAGACTTGTCTTGATTTCTAATCCACAACAAATGACGATTATTAGGTTAAACATTCAGAATACGATTCCATATAAGGTTATATTTCAGCACTTCGCGAATGGACAGCGACACATAAGTAGCACGTAGACGCGACGTTCTGTCTTTTTAGAGATAATTGAAAGATTTTACAATGAACCACGAGCGTTTTGCACAGCTTCCTTGGTTTGAAACCAGATTCAGGTTCAAGCTCCAAAAAGGACATAAAGGCAGCGTGAAATTAATCCATATGACTTCACTGGTATATTCTAAGTATTTTGAAACAACGTGGTCACTTTTTAATGATGAAATTATCAAAATCTGAGCCTTTATTTACAATCAAATAAAAAAAAGTGTTTACTATGTTAAAATTGGCTTACTTCAAACATCAACTAACATCAATCTTTATTGGCTGTTGCAGGTCATATGACTAAATGTCATGCCATTTGAGGTTTGTGTCACAACATTTGATGTATGTCTGTGTATCCGTGTTTTTCTTTGATACAGATGGTTCCAGTCGACACATTTCTACTATACCACAAAGCATTAACACATTTCTGTGTAAACAGCTTCTCTTGGTTATATTGAATATCAGACTTATTATATTTATTATACAAATAATTATTTATCGTGATAATCAGGGTAATGTTGCAAGTACACTTTATTTAATATATCTTTCTGTTATATATCCTTTTTTGTGATTGAGAATTTTTGTTGAAAATCCACTTGATAATACTCTATATATAAACTTGATTATAACAAATCACTCGTTATTTAGGGGCAATGCAGCAGAATAAAGTTTTGGGCTGTGAATTTAACTAAAAATATCAATTTTAAATAGTTTTATTCTCCCCTTTCATCCTGATTATTTCAAATGAATTAAGCTGCAAAGATCAAGGGCCTGTTTCTGTTTCATTATCTCTAGTGTCAAGTACGTAGGTGTCCATTTATAATCCAATATTGCTGCATTGTATGCAAAATTGTCAAAAAGCAGATTAAGAATTCATTCTTCTACAATGCACCATGGCTTTGAACAATTCAGATGACTCTTGTTATCATGAATGAGCTTTGCTAAATATCTGTATAACATATCAAGACCACTTTTAATATTCAATCAAAGCTTTTGAGATAAAAATCGAGGCTCACTATGAGTGGGTTGAAGAATGTATTTCTTTTGAACTGTTATCAGAGTATGTGTCTGTGAAAAAAGAAATCACTCATAACGCACCCTTATCTCCTGGTGTCACAGAAAAACGAAAGATTTCGATTTCAAAAAGGTTGTGCATACAAAAAAGGAACATAACCCTAGCCTTGTCTATCAAACAATAAAGTTTCATCGAAGCACGGGTTGTGATTCCCTCTGCGTAACTGCCCTGAGGTAAATTTATTCTGGCTTTAATCAAATGGAAAGAGAAAGAACTTTGAATCGTCTCCTGCATCTTGGGACCAGGATGGGCATTGAGTCAGCAACAGCAAGAGCTGATGGGGATCCTGATAGAAGTGATTTTTATGACGGGGGCTCAGTGGGATTGTCATGCACGATCAGATGCAGAAAATTACATAGTTAAGCTGTGTATTATCTCACCTGTTATGAACCACCTTTTTCAAGCTCCACCGCAGCTTGGTTGTTGAAGATTTATGCTAGTGCTTTGAAATATATTTGTTATGTGAAAAATATATCGTTGTAAGTGATAGTTGGTTTCTCCTTTACTCACACAAAAACAAAATAATAATAATACAAATGCCTTTTATTTATAGGCACCTTTTAAGGCACTCAAGGTCACCTCACAGCATAAGCACAAATCAATGAAATGCAAACAACACACAAATCAAACAATAAAATCACTATTCCAAACAAAAAAGTTTTAATCTATATATATATATATATATATATATATTAAAACTTTTTTGTTTGGAATAGTGATTTTATTGTTTGATTTGTGTGTTGTTTGCATTTCATTGATTTGTGCTTATGCTGTGAGGTGACCTTGAGTGCATATATATATATATGAGTATATATATATATATATATATATATATATATATATATATATATATATAATCCAGCTGGCAAATATAATTTCAGCGCTGCAACAAAAGCGGACCCAACACTGACCCTTGTGGAACACCGTGAGTAACTGAGACAGGCTCTGATTGAGCATTCTAAATTTGTACAAACTGTTTTCTGTCACTTAAATAGGATGAAAACCAAAGAAAGGCATTATCAGCTATCCCAATATAAGCCAATCTCTAATAATACTGAATGACTAATGGTGTCAAAGGCAGCACTGATATCTAGCTGTAACGGTCCTCAGCTGGAGTGCCCTCGAGAACCACCAGAGGGCACTCCACTTTAGATACTCCACTAATTTACCATATTCACTGCCCGGACTCATCATCACTGATCACATTCACCTGTTTGTCATTACCTTGTTTAGCTCACCCCTTATAAGCCTGGTTTTCACATTCAATCACTGTATAGTTTTGTATGTGTTGCACTGCATCTCTTAGCATTTCTTTGGTTCCCTGTTTTCTGGTATCTTGGATTCTCTGCCTGCCTCTGGATTACCCGTTTGCCCTGTCCCCATCCCCTGCCTGCCTCTGGATTACCCGTTTGCCCTGTCCCCGTCCCCTGCCTGCCTCTGGATTACCCATTTGCCCTGTCCCCATCCCCTGCCTGCCTCTGGATTACCCCTTTGCCCTGTCCCCGTCCCCTGCCTGCCTCTGGATTACCCATTTGCCCTGTCCCCATCCCCTGCCTGCCTCTGGATTACCCATTTGCCCTGTCCCCATCCCCTGCCTGCCTCTGGATTACCCGTTTGCCCTGTCCCCATCCCCTGCCTGCCTCTGGATTACCCCTTTGCCCTGTCCCCGTCCCCTGCCTGCCTCTGGATTACCCATTTGCCCTGTCCCCATCCCCTGCCTGCCTCTGGATTACCCATTTGCTCTGTCCCCATCCCCTGCCTGCCTCTGGATTACCCATTTGCCCTGTCCCCATCCACTGCCTGCCTCTGGATTACCCGTTTGCCCTGTCCCCGTCTCCTGTCTGCCTCTGGATTACCCGTTTGCCCTGTCCCCAGCCTTGTGTGTTTGTTTGTTTGTTTGTTTGTTTGTTTGGACTGCCTACCTGGACTTTGACCTGTTGCCTGTTCTATTGATTACTTGTCTGGATTGTCCCCTTCTGATTAAAACTGCATTTGGATATAAACTTTCTGGTCTTCGAGCAGTTCGTGACACTAGCAGAATAAAGGTAGACAGAAGGCCAGAGTCAGCTGCTGGGAGAATATCGTTTGTGATTTTAACAAGAGCTGTTTCAGTACTATGTTTAGATATAAAGCCCGACTGAAAGTGCTCAAAGAGGTTGTTACTTTGCAAATGTAATTCAGGTTGAGTTCCTGTTCTTTCAATAATTTTTTTTAATAAAAGGAAGATTGGAAATGGGCCAATAATTATTTAGATCATTAGGATCCACACCAGTTTTTTTAAGAACTGGAGTGATAGAAAGACAATTTTAAAGATAAAGGAAATGTAGCAGTAGATGATGAAGAATGCATTATAGTTGTAAAAATAGTTGAAATTGAATGGATGTAAGATTGAACTAAAACAGTGGATAAATGATTGAGTGTACAAGTAGAGGACTAGCAATATAATCTACTGAAGGTAACTCAAAACAAAAACAAGTACTTGCAGAGCAACACATTTGATTGTGTCCAGTTTGATAGTCACTAGACAAATACATTTGGCTCCACAAATATCGTCACCCTCATCATGAACACTTAAGTGATAAGTCATGACTTCCTGTTTTTACTGGCCTCTAAATTATGAAGTGACACACATGCCAAATTCCAATAGTTATCCATCCCTGTGGGAAAGACCTGAGGGTACAGAAATGATGTGTGGCATAAGGTTGTTGAGCTGCTCAAACCATCTCAGTGTGGACGGAATGCCAAAACGGAGAGAAAAAGATACGTTTTCAAATGAAACCATATTAGTGTGGACATGGCCTAAGGTAACACTGGTATAAGCAATGCAACATAAATAATGCCATATTCTATTTAAAGTCATTGTGTTTTCAGACAGACTGAGGGCCATACGGTATGTTTTCAGTTTTCATGGGCAGATCTCCAATGTGTAACATGGTTTTGTTTGGCTGATCTGAGTTTGAGTCACGGCTCGTGGTCCTTTTCAATCCTGCCCCCCCCCCCCCCCCCCCCCCCCCCTCTCTCTCTCTCTCTCTCTCTCTCTCTCTCCAACATTTCTTCCTAACCCGTTTTCATGAGAAAATTTAACTATTTTAGTTGGTGGTGTGAACTCATACAAATTCATTTTTTACCCCTAAACCTAACCCTCAGTTGGCTGTAAGCAACTCGTACTGCATTAATACAAATTCGCAGCCAAGTCACCATTATATTTACTTAATATAATGAGAGTGTGTTGTGCTTCAAGTCAACTCTATACTGGACAGATAAATGCAACAAATGGCAAAAATAAGTTTTAAAGAAATCATGAGATTCATAAGTGGTGTACTAGGTTCCATATGATTGCACTCGTGTAAAAACACAATTCCTAGCTAAAATGTAAAACATTAGCAGATCATATATGAAGTATGTAAGATTCAGAAGAATTTGCAAATAAGTCACCAAATCATAAAAAGATTGCAAAATATCAGGATTTTGTTATGGCCATCAGTTGGGTAAAAAATATATATATTTTGCATCACACTGTTCTGAGATATCAGACTCAGACAGAAGGTTAGTGGAAATAAGGATAGATTTTATTGCAGAAAATAAGCACATGTTAAAAACAGGTAAGCAATTCAGATATTGATAGCAGTTATATATTATATAGCATATATAGCAATTTGTGAATATAACAGGATAATAATAGAGTTTACGGTTTTGCAGGTGATGGTTGAGACCGTGGATGAGGAGAAAGATGTCCAAGGATGTAGACATCTCGACTTGATAGCAATAAGTAGACAGGTAATCTTTTAATATAGATGAACTGGAGACATGAAGGAGTAGGAGTCCACAGGAGAAATGCTGGAGAAACATCGGCGCTCTTAGCAAAGCAGGTAAGTAGTCCTTTCTCTAAATGTGTGGGCTTAAATGTGTGTCTAGGGCCTCGTTTACACGTACATGGTTATTTTGAAAAAGTGAGACATTTCCCTTCGCTTGTGCCCTTCGTTTACACGCAAACGGAGAATTCGCCTCTGAAAACAATTCTTTCTAAAAACTCCGGCCAGAGTGGACTTTGTTAGCACATTTGCATGCAAACTGAGTTTTAGGAGTTTTAGGCAGCCGACGTCACAGTATGCGACCTGCGTCAAAAGTGCGACCTATGTTTAATTTTTATTTGGCTTTGGAGATCATGGATACATTCAGAGTAGCAGTCACATTTATGTTGGTACACACCCTTTTCGTCTGTTTGTATTTGCAAATACATCTGGTCTATTATGTCGAGGAGCTGTTACTATTTTTGGGATTCTGATTGGCTGACGTAGGCTTGAGCTTCTCGTTACACTGCCACCTACAGGTCTGTTATGCACTTGATGGCATATATATACGCGGGTTCGTGTAAACAAACACTTTTCTGAAAACTGACAGGTGTGCACAATGTTATTTTTGAAAACTGAGAGGGTGAAATATCCGTTTATGAAAATAGCCGGCCACGTGTAAACGTAGCCTAGATGAGGTGATGATCAGTGGCAGGTGCGGGTGATGGCTGAATGAGTGCAGGTGAGAACCAGGAGGGATGCTGGTTAGCAATGTAGGAAGACACTCACATTATATATACGTAGGTATCATTAACTACAATGTACTAGTAATGTACTAGTAGCAATTGTTAGGTACAATGTACTTATTGTGTTCACGTTGTATTGAAAAACACTTGTGCTGCTATTGAAGTGAATTTGGTTGTAATGACACACCACGACAGGATGAAGATGAACCCAGGAACGGGAGTTCACTGCAATACTGGATTACAGATGAGGTGAGTTCACAGGCAGTCAACGCTATCTTTAAACACAAACTGGAATACACAAATTGCTCGGAGAATACACTTGGGCGATCAACAACGAGAAGCTGAGGCCCTGTTTACACGAGGATGATACCGGCTGAAAACGTAAAAATATTTTATCGGATGTGCCTTTCGTTTACACGGCGACAGCGTTTTTGGGGCTTAAAAACGCTAAAAAGTGAAACCACCCTCCAGAGTGGAAATCTTAAAAACGCTCCACCGTCGCGTTCCCGTCTAAACCACAAAAACGCAAATCTGCTCTCGGTGGCTCTCGTCGCGTACGCGTTTACGTCACAGGCATGCGCCAGTACAGGAACATAACAACCAACATGTCGGGTTATTTCCATACGTCGGACCTTCAAGTTGCCCTCGCAGCTCTGATAAACATACAAGAGTCTTTTCAGCAGTTGTACAAAATATTCTCAGATGTTGGTGGTGTTGTGTGTCAGTGCTTCACATCGCCACCTAGCCACCTGGAGTGCATACTACATCGAATTTCACACACTTTTGCGTCACCATATGCACGCGGATTCCCCCCCCCATTACGCTCGTCTAAACGCAGAATAAAAAGTGATAACGCAACGCCACTTTTGCGTTTTCTCTTCAGATCGTTTCCGTGTAAACATAGCCTGAGTCTGTAAAACGTCAAACAAGGCCATACAGAGAAAATGGCTGCATCCAAAATCACATACTTCCCTACTATATAGTAGGCGAAAAACAGTATGTGACAAAAGAAGGATGTCTGAATTCACAGTACTCATAAAGGAGTTGGCAAAAAGTACTCGGATGACCTACTACTTCCGGTGAGATTCTGAAGTGTGTATACAATAGACACTTTACTATCCCATGAGGCCACAGGAGAGGATTTGTCAAACTGATACTTGTTGGTCACGTGAACGTAACAGCATGGCAGTTGTAATACATCCGGATTACATTCATACTACACACACTCGTACTATATAGAACATACTTTTTTAGCAATCAGGAATTAATTACTTATTCAAAAGTACCTACTCATGAGAGTATGTGATTTCAGACTGCCTGTGTGATTTCCTTGAGTTTAAATACAAGATCTTACCAGTGGATAAGTTGCAGGTGTGGTTTTTGAAAACGGTCTCTGTGTAAACAACAAAAACACGAATCTCTGAAGACGATGACATCATGCACATGCGTATTACTTATTCAGTCTATAGTGTTTCATCACCATCTAATGGCCTGGCAGCAGAATACAGTGTTTTTAGTCGTTTTTGTGGATCCGTGTGAATGGGGATCGTTTTGACAATGGTGTCGTCTGTAAGCGGAAAACTCAAAGGAAAAACTTGTAAACGTACCCTTAGTTGTTTGGGTAGGTTTATGCGTAAGGAAAGGGAAGGTCAACAGTATAATTATAGATGCGGTAACACAAATACATTTTGGCTGCAATTAATAATTTAATTAATAATTCGGTACAATGCACTTATTGTGTATATGCATGTTTTTACACTAAAATACATGCATGTACACAATAAGTGCATTATACCGAATTTTTAATTTAAATGTTTGCACATAGTCAAGACACTTAATATAAAGTAGGTCCATCATTTCCTGAATTTGCCTGTAAATACTTTATTTTATTTTTTTTTCTTTACAAAAGTAATGCATTAAATTCCTGAATAACAAATGTGATTTATATTTTTTGCCACTCGCCAGCAACCATTTGTGGCCTTCTCATTAACCGTGTTTCGTGGTCATATTTCATAACTGTTGGCTAAAATGTGACTATTGATTAACAACAACTAGGCGTTGTCAGATGCAAAGGAAAGTCATTTTAAAGTCTGTTGAAGGGTTACGTATAGAGAAACATTTTTGTGTCAAGGTCACTTTTCATTTTCTGTTGATCTTCTCAGATCTACTGTTGAATTCAGTGATGGCCCTTAGGTACACTGCCCCATTACCGGAGTAAACAACAGCGATACCAAAACACATATGGATGTCAAAAACCATTCATATTTAATATTGGCAACTTTCGCTAGCTTAGGTTGCCTAACCAATGTGTAAGGTTGTTGCTAACAACTAATAAAGTAATTAATGTTTTTTTTTGTGTGTGTGTGTGGTCTCGCTAATTGCCTTGTTTTTCCTTTGTGTGATTGATGGCACTGTGCTCTGAGGACGTGCCGCAGCCCCTCTCCATCCCCCTGCGTCTTATTAGTCATGCTGAGTTTGGGTACTTCAGCCATTAGTGACTAGTGGAGCTGAGGATAATATTGCAGCACAGCCAAGAGCTCCTCACCTCCCCGGCTCACACACATCTTCTTCAATTAATATGGAAATCAGCTGATCCTCTCACACTACACTTCTTCTTCGACTGACCCTTTTTTTCCTTCCCCCAAATCACTCGGCTTAATTTGAAAATTAGCCTTTTTATTTCTCAAATGCGCTTCTTGAGCACATTTTTTGACTTTACTCTCTTTTTGAAAGCTGTCAGGGTTTTTTGATCTGAATATTCACACTTGCCTAGTCTCTCGCCATTGCTTTATTGGTTAGTCACAATGTCAATTTAGGATGACACTAGCGCAGAAAATGGTAACAGTTCAAGGGGCTAATCATTATTTTTGCTTGTGAGAAAGCTTTCCTAGCATTTCTTCTCTAGAAAATGTAACAAAATTCAGTCACCTGGTGAGGTCAACGCTGAAGGACAGATGGAGGATTGGAAGCAAAAAAATCTTATCAGTTAAAGCTGAGAGACACAAAAATAGATAATTAAATCCCTGCACAAAACCAAATACATAAAAATATCGCTCACTCTGGAACATTGCTCAACAAAACTCATTTTAATCCATGATGTAGACTTCATACCTGTATTTACATGCTTTTTGTAATCTGACAGTTGGATTGCAGTTAACTACAATAAATGCCAGGTGTAAGACAAATCATAATGCGATCATTGGGACAAATTTCCATATTAAAATTTTTGTCTACTATTACATACAGTACATGTATTTCCGCATGCAGATATTGCCTTGAAATACTATTAGCATTTTCAATAATTGACAATAAATGACAATTTATACCGAAGCTGATGTGTGTAAGACCCTCTAAACTGTTTCAGAAGTCACCCAGCTTTATATAAAGAATGACTGACGATGGGCTGTTGAATTATTGAACAATAGTGCACACCAGTGGTGGTAATGCGGTCACCACAAAAAGCAGGTGTACACTATTTTTCAATAATTCAACAGCCCGTTGTCAATTCATTATCAAATATTCTGCTTATATCATGGCTACCACACCTCAAGGCATACCGTATTGTTCCACAATGTTTTTTTCTTAGATATACATGTGAAAAAAACAGGGGGCAGTTCTCCTCTGGCCTTGAACAAACAGTGTATGATTATGATTCAGGCAGCATTATAGGTCAGAAGTCAGAGTGGTTTGGAACAATCAGAATATTATCCAGTTCCACCTGGTTGAAGATCAGTTACGCCGGTATGGAGACGAGATTGCTGATGGCTGTTGTGTCGATGAGGCCTTCACATGCGCAAGTCTAGTTGACACAATCTCTGCTGACACTTCAGGGATGCGTTGTGGTCGTGTTTAGGTGCAGGTCCACCATTTGATCTGGATACGGCCCAGATCCATCTGACTACATCATGCGTTGTGGTCGTGTCTAGGCGCAGGTCCACCATCTGGTCTGGATACGGCCCAGATCCATCTGACTACATCATGCGTTGTGGTCATGTCTAGGCGCAGGTCCACCATCTGGTCTGGATACGGCCCAGATCCATCTGACTACATCATGCGTTGTGGTTGTGTCTAGGTGCAGGTCCACCATCTGATCTGGATACGGCCCGGATACGGCTGACTACATCATGCGTTGTGGTCGTGTCTAGGCGCAGGTCCACCATCTGGTCTGGATACGGCCCGGATCCGGCTGACTACATCATGTGTTGTGGTCGTGTCTAGGTGCTAGGTCCACCATTTGGTCTGGATACGCCATGGATTCGGCTGACTACATCATGCGTTGTGGTCGTGTCTAGGTGCTAGGTCCACCATTTGGTCTGGATACGCCATGGATTCGGCTGACTACATCATGGGTTGTGGTTGTGTCTAGGCACTAGGTCCACCATCTGGTCTGGATACGCCCTGGATCCGGCTTATTACAGTAAACCTCAGAATAAGCAGAAAGACTAACATTAGCGTAGATGCCATTCATCTTATGATGTAATGGGTACATCGGGTGTTATAGGAAGTGTTCCCGGTTCCGGCTGACTGAATTTATGCAGAATAATCATTTAACTGATTTGAATAATAGGAATCAGGCACGTGCACAGGTTGGGCTCTACCTGTGCAGAGCACATGCCCTTTTTGCCCTTACTCTCCGAAGTGCCCTTTTTTTTTGGTGGTGTTTAAAAAGATAAAAAATTATAAATCAATGCTATTGGTCACACTTTACTTCTGTCGGCCTGTTTTACAAATGTTTAGCCAATGAAAGTTCTTAAAAAGAGCATGTGCAAATCTTGTTCGATCCTCAAACTGTCAGTAAACCTGATAACTCCGCCCCCTCTATCGTGACTGAACTGGAGTTCCGCAGCAGCCGGATGATCATTCCTAATGATATTTCCCAAGGGTAGCATGTACAGAGTGAACAGTTACGGTCCTAGTACTGAGCCTTGTGCAGTTTATTATGGTTTCTAATTTGTTAAGTCTTGTCAGCTGTTCCCGTTTAGTGTCCCTATTTACTTTGTATTTATAACTCTTCTGTTCATGCCACTTTCGGTTATTGTTTGTGCATCTTGTTCTTGTTCTTGTTCTTGAATCTTGTTCTTTGTTGTTTAAATACACCCTGTGTTTATACCTTATCTTCTTTCTCATTTTCCTTGGATCGTCGTGTTACAACACATTATTTAAATGGTGTGCCAAAAAGTGTTTATTTTTAAGTGTGATTGTTGGTACATTTTACCAATATCTACCATACTTTTAATAAAAAAAATTTTAGTATGAAAATTATTTTTAAATAAAAGTATTTTCTTTATCAAAAATCATTTTTCCAAAAGGTACATTTTAAAATTATAGGTCTTATAATCAGGGTCATCTTATAACAATACAGTAATAGCCCCTATCACACAGTGTTTAAGGTAAATTACCAATAAGAGATCATGTGTAAATAGGACCTTTTCAAAAATACTAGTTCAAGACTGGCAATTGGATCCATCCAGAGATCGATCAATCTCGGGAGCCTCTCTCTTCAGCTCTAAGTGTGCAACACTAGGTAGCGCATTTTTGACGCGTACATTACATGTCACATCCTGATGTAACGTGTCTTTGTGGGATTCTTACAGAATGTGTGTGAACGCATGCACAGATTCCAGAAAATGGCAGTGTAAATGAACCAAAATCAAACAATACCGGGACACATTATCAGTGTATTTTCTGGAATCTCTGTGTGAAAGGGGCTTCTGAAAAGTCGTGACATTACTAGTAAATTACCGGTATAATGCTGTGTAAACAAAGAATGAAGATTACCGATATGAGCACGTACAAGGTCATCCTGTTGAAGGAAGAATCTACAGTAGCTCAGCGTTTAATGGTCATTTCCGATTGTTGACATCCCCGAATTACTGATATTTTTGTACTGATATGTAAATGGTATATGCTACCGGTAAAAAGATGGAACACCATTGCTTGTGTGAACAGCACATTTGTGTATTTATTGGAAACGTCCTTCTGGTAACTTTATGATCATTTACTGATATTGCTGTGTGAATGGGGCTAGATGTTGTATTTCAAAACATTTGTGAATTGTTTATGTGTAGAACAAATTTCCTAATTTATCCCAAAAGGTCATTTAGTGGGGGGAAAAAACATTGAATTTTTTTTTTTTTTTTATGTTTGTTATATTTATTTGTTTGTTAATATTGTGTAACAAGGACACCGTAACATGGACCCCTAAAATAAAGTGTAAACATTATTACAAATAACACCATTTAGAATATCTCATTTCTAAATATTGTTTCTCTCTTTTTTTTATAGGCTGCTTTAAAACTTTATATTCTCCTCTTCTTCACTTTTAATCCCTTTTGGAATCCTTTCACTGTGGGAATGTCTCTAAACTCTAAAGCAGAGCAACACAATAGACCAAATCCCCCCTCTTTTGTCTCTCAAAGTGATGGAAAGCATTTTGTAGTCAAAGTTTTTAAAATGAAACATTTTCTGTAAATGCGTATTATGGTGTGTGGGTAAGTGTGACTGGCTCTCTATCTGATCAAACTGGATACACTATTTCGCTAAAGACTATCCAGATAATATCCGGAGAGAAAAAAACACATGTTAGTGCCAGGTGGAAAGGGGCCCATATTCTGTTATTAGCATAATATTATTATTATATATATATAATTATTAGGATCCTCTCTGGTCATTAAAGTGTTGCAGTTTCAAAGCTAAAAGCTGGTCCTGCCATCTGGACTTAATCTGGGATTTTCTTTTGCAGTATATGAATCAGCATTAAGCCTAGACATTGACATAATAGTGAGGGCACTGCCTCAGACACAGTTTTACAAAGTAATGGAGATTTCATTGCTGATGTCCATGGCCAGCAGTCTGAAGGGCCTTTGTTTGCAGCTGCGCTCAGCCGGCTGGGCCAATCACTCGTGCTTTTGGGCCAACCTCCTGCTGACCTCCATTTGATAGCAGAGGCAGTCCCATTCTGGTCCCCTTGTGACCTCTCAACGTGAGCCTTTTAAATGATGGGGTAAACCATCTGTGCTCAAGCTAACACCTGTGGTTTGTTGGTTTTCCTTGTGCACACCCAAATAAATATCTGCCTCAAACTCTTTGATGTGGTCCATTGATTATTTTTTGCTGTGGCTGTTTTTCCCATTGTCTTTGAAAAAGAATCAGGCTCAGATTTAGTGTATAAAACACAAGCTAGATTGTTTTTTTTTATCACATATTGTAGTTTAGATTCAGATTTTTGTAATTAGTATTAAACTTTTCCACATGTTTCTGCTATTCATTTTTAAGTGACTGAATTTACAGTCAGATTTTCACAGAGATGACATGGGACAGTATGCAACCACTCAGACCACACCTTAGCAATCACATAACAACATCCTGAATTCTGGGGTTACATCTAACACACAGTCGAAAGTACTGTGGATTTTTTTTTTTTTTTTTAAACTCCAAAACGAGTTTCTTCTGACCTCCTCACGTATCCATTATGGTTATGTGGATTCTAAATGTGTGTTGTGTGAACAATTCATCTGTGCATATGTGTGCTTTTTAAAATGTTTTAACCTTGTAATATTTAATCAAAATAGCATAACTGGAACTTCTACCAGAAAGACATAACAAAGCATTAATTTATTAACAGACCAGCAAGCAATCATAATGTTATGAGGTTCTTTGATGTAGGCCTTGTCCGTAGCTCTCAATCAGAGGGTAACAGACACTGTATTTCCTGCCTGAAGACTGTGGCAGGGGCGCAGCCGACCCCCGGGAGGTAAGGGCAGGGACCATCCTGGTGGTGGTGGGGAGGATGGAGGTGAATGTTGGCATAAGCTACTGCGAACTCAGACATGTGTAAGTACCGATCTTTTATACTACAAGTATCAGAACATGATTGGTTAGATGTGAAGGTAGTAAGTGACATAACAATTGAGTCTTCCTGGCAGAATTTACGCTGGAGCTTTCATTTCCGGTGAAATTTCAGACTTCTCTCTGGTGATGTATGCAGGACTTCTCCAATCATTAGACGCGTTTCCACTGTCGGGCCAAAAGCGGGCTGCTAGTGCGTGCCGCTAGTGCGTGCCAGGGACAGTCGCGTTTCCTCTGTCACTTCTGGGGCTCGATCGCCTCTAGTCGGGGCTTCCTCTGTTTTTTTTGGCCCGCTGAATAACTCGGGCTTGAGGAGTGGTTACGAACAGAGGCAGAGTTTATCTGAGTCAGGAGGCGACAGATGACGTTTAAAAGCCCTGGCTTGCACTGGCCCGGCAATGGAAACGCGGCTATTTAGTCATCTTAAACCCACTCCTGCAAGCTCATGCTCACCTGCCTCAACTTTTGAGTGCAACACATACAAAGTTCTGTCATGAAGCTCTAGATGGCGATCACATTATCTTCAAAGTGCAGCTGATTGGTTGCTGTAGCCATCAGCAGCCAACGAGCTTGCTGCTTAACATTAAAATTAGGGCCGGGACTTTAATGCGTTAATTAAGATTAATTAACTACAGACTTTAACGCGTTAATTAATTACACAAATTATTTTTAATCGCACTTATTTTTGCATCGTGGAACGTTTCTCACTGGATGAGTTTCGGCGGACCGATTATACTGGCGCACCAACTAGCGTTCATGACGAAGAAGCTGACGAGATCGCTTTGGTTGGCCGGTGGATGGGAAATTTTGTTATAAAAACGAACGGATGGAAGCGTCGATAAGAGCATGGTTGTGTGCAAGCTATGCAACAAGGAATTCGCTATTGCAATTAGTGTGGTGTAGCAATATGCTATTGCTACTGCTATTGCTATTGCTGTAGCAATATGCTATTGCTACACTTAATGACAAAAAACACTGGTCTGCTGGACTTGGTTGAACAAAAATAAACAATATTTTGTTGCTTAAGCTTATGTATTCAGTCATTATTCAATGGTATACTAAAAATCCATGTTAAAAAAATTAATTCTCACTGTTCTCAGGTCAAATATTGATGCAATTAAAATGCTATTAATTTTGATTAATTAATTACAAAGCCTCTAATTAATTAGATTATTTTTTTAATCGAGTCCCGGCCCTAATTAAAATACTTGGCATTGTTTGCTGTTAGCATTGCAGTGGGCCTTCAGAAACCCTCCAGCTCCATCTGTATAGATCTGATACGGGGGGTTATTAATGTATGTTACATGTGCAGCAGCAACATGTCTGTGAATGCATTGGCAGTAGCAAGTTTGCTAAAATGAACAGCCAATCAGAGTCCTCTCTCACCGACGGGCCCAAAGACGATTCAAACTTGCCGTCTAGCATTATGTGTGGAACACACTGCAAAAACTAGCCCAACAGACGCTCACTTCTCCCGGCCCTTAGAATACATTTGCATTTGCATATCAACGTCCAAGCAACCACTCACATCACACTACCTACATTATGTTGTTTTGAATGTGTAAACGTGTTCTTCGGAAAACACAAAAATCTGCATACTAAACAGACTTTATGAAGGTATGAGCAAGGACTTTTAGTTTTTGTAAATACAATTCAGGGTGGCTTTTGCTACATCACACCCTTGGGCCAGAGATTTACAATACTTGGCCAATGCTTCAGTACTCAGGGGTGCGATAGAGTTTTATTCAAATGTCTGTGCCATAAAAGCAGAAGCATTTGTTTGGGCCTTAGAGTTATTGTTAACCAAACATTGTTGTCATGCAAATGAACGGCCAGAACACATTAAAAGTTTCTGTGTTTAGTTATGGTGTTGTGTAAGCGGCCCCTAAGTTAATAACTAATGATCTTTGCAATGGAAGTGAATCAATCAAAACTAACTTTAGCTGGACAATAACTTTATTCTAGAGCTGCTGTAAAGCCAAAACAAACTTTAATTTCCTATTATCACTTTAAAGCTGCTTCGAAACAATCTATATTGTTAAAAGTGCTATACAAGTAAGGGTGACTTGACTTGACTTGAATTATTGTTTTTGTTTATACAGATTGCTTGTTGCATATGAAATTGCATATCATTTGGGTTCTGTTAGGCTACCAACATTAATGAAAAATTGTATGTAAATTCTCAAAGCAAAGAAATGAAAGCTTTAGCGTAAGTTCTGCCAGGAAGCCCAAATTGTTACGTCACTTATTACCTTCTCATCTAACCAACCGTGTTCTAATCCTCGTTGTATAAAAGATCGGTACTTACACATGTCTGAGTTTGCAGATGCTTACGCCAACATTTTTTTCATTTTGTTTATGTATGGTCAATATCAAGTCTCAGTTTCGCTATTTTTACGAGCCATATGGTGCCTAGCTCTGGTAACCCCCTATGCTTATAGTACAATCCTCCATCATGAAATGTCTCAAAATCGGCGTTATTAAAGTCTTTCAAATGTATGTAAACGTCACACCATTACTTAGAGCCTGACAAGAGAAGAGTTGATTTTAAAAAGCCTAATCAAGAGGCCTGGTTCATCATAACACTTTACTGCAGATAGCCTATGGTTCTGTAAAAGGTATAATTACTGCCTTACAATTAAAGCCTGATAGTGTTTCCTCTCCTGTGAATGCACTCCTAAATACACACTTTGAAGTTATAATGATGGTTCCCATGAGTGAGGAAATTCTTTGCGGCTATTGCAATTATCGTTAAAACGTCCATGGATCATTGTTCTTTAGTGAAAGAGAGGAATGCAATGACAGCCCTCAATTACGACTCTAAGAGTTACGCGTCACTCAGTAATCGGCATTGCTCTTGACTCGGGGTTATTTTTGTATAAAACCTTAATGCTAAACTAAGAAAAAGGAAGTTTTTGTTTATTTATTTATTACGCAACCACTAAATTGCTCATTAAAATGTAATTAAAAATAATGTTGTCTGTTTTCCCTCCGCAGCGTCTATGAAATTAGTCTTCTCTTTCCCTGCAGTGTGGCTCCAGTAGACCTAAAGGTTTTGACTTACTGAATGAGGTTTCCTCAAATACTTTGGCTATGGATAACCTCTCAAAACCCCCCAATTACATATGGAAATGAGAAATCTACCAGCTAAAACTTGCTCACTAGTAATGGAACAAATGACCTATTGTGCAGCAGTTGACTAAAGTGATTAGGTGTTTCGAAACAATGAACATGAGCTGCTTTGCATTTGATCATCAACATAAACTCTTTTTCACTTGTGGTTTTTGTCCATTTTAGCTGGGAAAGGTTATGTCATCTCTCTCTGGTTCTACACCATTAAAGTCAATTGCTGTTCCTCTACAAAACTCAATATTGACTTGATTTAGCCATTATATTTCTAATGCAACAGTCAAGCTGCTTTTATCCCTGTAACACTGGCCACTTTATACTATGCAGATGTCAATTGCTTCAGTACCTACTGACATGAAAATTAAAATAACCAAGTAAACGAAGCACTCCCCAGTCTGCAAAAGTGCTCTGATTCTTAGACTAGATTAATGTATTGAGATAGTCAGGTTCAGTGCTGTGGGAATAAAGTTAATCTGACTCCCGGCAGCCTGCATTGCCTATGAAAATGTGCATATTGCCATGATGTTTTAAAACTCAAACCTTTCTTTCCTATTCCCATTGTTGCAGATGAAAATACTTTATGCAATATTAACACTTTACTTAAAGCCTGGTAACACTTTATTATAACTGCACGCTTTTAATCATTAGTTAAGCATTAGTAAACAGTTAATTCATAATTTATAAAGCATTAATAGACATTAATAAGCAGTTTATAAATACAGCTATAAATGTTTTATTCTTGATTTAAAAGCATATCTATAATGTGTTTAATAACTGTATTTTCATACTTTATTAATCATCAATTTATCATTTCTAAATGAAGTATTGCATTATTTACAAACCAGTTATTTAAGAGTTGTCACTGGTTCATAAGATTACTTAGAAAGTGTAAGTAAATGATTAATAAACTATTAAAATGTACATTCAAACATCTTATTATTCAGATATATAGTAATAGTTACTTAGTGTGTTAATAAATGCTTTATTAACATGTATTTATACTGTAATTCAGGGTTAATTCGGGTAGTTATAAAGCATTTAGTAGTGGTCAGTTAACTATGTTTGTGAGCTCATCTAAAGTGAGGACTATTCATGCCTTGTAAAGCATTTACAAAGGAGATTTAAAGGCTGTTAATATTTCTATGTTCTGTATCACTGTGTTGAGTTTGTTTCATTTTTCTGTTTAGAAGATAAAATAGTCTCTATATCTCCTTTGTAAATGCTTTAGAAGGCATGAATAGTCCTCACTTTACATGAGCTCACACACACAGTTAACTGACCACTACTAAATGCTTGATAACTACCAGAATGTACTCCATGTACTTACACTTTCTAAGTGATGCTTATAAATCATGAAAAATGGAAGTATAGCTGTATAGTTATAGCTGTATTTATAAACTGCTTATTAATGTATATTAATGCTTTATAAATGATGAATTAACTGTTTACTCATGCTTAACTAATGATTAATAGCGTGCAGTTATTATAAAGTGTTACCATTATAACGGGGGTTACACTTTTTCATGAGACCATACAATGCATTATAAGGTGCATTTCGAGGCATAACTAATCAGGGGCAGAGTTTGCGTATGACAGAGTGTGGCAGTTGCCATACCCTTGCAGTCAGAGTTCAGATGAAACATCAGCTAATGATGATGCTCGTTAAAGATTTTAGGAGGGCTTTAACCCCCTTAAATTTCCACCCAGCCCCCCCAAAATTTCCTATTAACTGTACACAAATTCTTGTTCGCTGTGTTTGTTACGGAGTCCTTGTTTAATGTCCTAACACTGTGTTCTTTGCCTTACGTTTTCCTGTTTGTATTCTATGTTTATTTTGGATTGCTACTTTGGTTTTGACCTCTGCCTGGACTGGATGTATGTTTATGGATTCCCCAATAAATTAATACTGCGATTGGATCTTCCTGCTGTCCCCTGTGTGTTTACGTGACACTGTAGTGCTGTCAGCAAAACGTTATACCAAAAACTGCACTGCAACAAAATGGTAAGGTATGTTACCATTGGCAGGTGTTTTTATATTTAATGCTGTTTACTGTGAGTTTTAATTAATAGTGTAATAGAGTTAATAGTGCATCATGCATTTTGTTTGGTTTAATGTGAGGTATATAGTTCGGTAATGTCATTGATCTACTTGCCCAGAGGGAATGCCATTGTCACGGGGTGCGTATGCAGAGGAAGACGAGAAGCCGAATTTCCAATAACAATAAACTTTTACTTATAATAATAAACTTTCTAAGTACAAACAGGCAGACGGGAGAAGATACACACACTGGTGATAACAAATCGTAACATAGACGAGAACTGACAAAGACTAACTGAACAGAAGGAAATTAAATACAGCTACCAATCAACAATAATGAGGTGAAGACAGGTGACACTAATGATGATGACAAAGAACAGGTGGGTGAATGAGGGAGGGAATTCAGGTGTGGAGACAAGGAGGATTCTGGGAAGTGGAGTGAAGACGAAGACAGATTGGTGCAGACGATGACTGTGACAGCCATACTCCAGGTTTTTGAGAAACGCCACGACTGTAACTAATGCATTCAAATTTAACACTTTTAAATGGATTATTAAGGAAAGCATATTCCCAAGAACATAGTATCTTTTTGAATAAAAACTTTGTAAGATTTTTTATTTAGATGTTAATACATGCAACTTGTGCCAAAAATAGCAACAGTAAATAATTTTAAAATTGCCTCCTATCAAACTACAACGTTGTGATTAAAATTAAAAGTAAAAATAAATTAAATATTTAATGTGAAGTTCAATGAATTGTGAGGCACAAGAATGACCCAGGATTCAGTATGCATTGAACAATTCGCATAATTCCTGTATACTTGCCGTCACGATCACCAGCTGGAGTGCCCTTGATATCCACCAGAGGGCATTCCTCCCTAGTCCTTTGCCATATCAACATGGACTGCAGTCCCTCGACTCATTATCCTTAATTGTCTTCACCTGCATGTGTATCACTAACGTCTCGTTTACGTATGCGGAGCCCAGGGTTAGCGGTGGTCCAGCAATAGTGGTGACGGGACTCACGTCTCCGTTTTCTCCTTCAGGGAACAAGGGTTACATACATAACCGACACGTTCCCTTTCAGTTCGGTCACGTTCGACATGAGTCGGACATACCGTACTGATTGGAATCCCAGTTAATACGCCACCTAGTGCTGCCACCTTCCAGTGCCTAGCGAAAGTCTCCTGATCCCCCCGCATTTCTGAGGTGGAGATGGGACAGGGCTTAGGCTAGGGAAGTCCACTGCTGTTCTGCATGATGCACTCAAGGGACAAGAAGCGGCGCGTCCAGAACAACTCGAGGTATCGCACACTGGCGCACTTTCTCAGTTTATGGCCAGCAATATTGTTATGTTTAAAGATATTATGAAATTAAAAATGTTTGTACAATGTTATGATTGTACTCCACAATTAAATACAATCGCTGCTAAGTCTGCAGTCTGAACACTTTACCTGAGAGTGTCCGTTAACTGAATGAATTTTGAATCTCACCTGAAAGTCCAATAACATCAGCAATTTTCATTCAAGCAGCTGATTTCTGTCACGGTGTGGTGTGGAATGAAGGCAGGCTGAGGCAAAGAGCTCCGATACAAACGATTTACTTTTAAACAAGAACAGGTACAGGCAGGAAGACAGGCAGAACCTCACAACAACACCTATGCATTCACATACACATTTGCATGAACACAAACAAGAACCGACCCAGACAGACTGAACAGAGAGAACTAAATACAGATACTAACGAGATGAGGACAGGTGACACAGATGATTAAGATGATGAACAGGTGGATGATTGAGGGAGTGAATTCAGGTGTACAGACAAGGAGGATTCTGGGAAGTGAAGTGCAGACAAGGACAGAAAGGTGCAGACGAGGACTGTGACATTACTCCCCCCTCCCGGTAGGCGTGACCTCACGCCGTAGAACAGGGGTGGGAGGGTGGGCATCCTGGAGTCCGTGACGGGAAGGCGGACCAGGTGCAGGAGGACGGACTCTAGGATGGAACAGACGGCCATGGCGGAGCAGGACGTGGGCGCGGCCATGGCGGAGCAGGACGTGGGCGCGGCCAGGGCGGAGTAGACGAACCCTCGGGCGGCCACGGCGGTGCGGACCCTTCGGGCGGCCACGGCGGTGCGGACCCTTCGGGCGGCCACGGCGGAGCCGGACGAGGCGAAGGCCTATGGCCCCCCCCCAAAAAATACTTGGGGAAATCCACGGGTTCAGGAAAGGCCTACCGGCGCTTGAAAGACATAGGCAGAGCGAAGAGCAGAGGCGGGGACGACAAAGTGAGGCGCAGAACTGGGCTTGATGCACTCACTTGGTTAGATACGGACCTGGACGCGCTTGACTCGGGATTCGGTGGTTCACTTGACTCGGGATTTGGTTCACTTGACTCGGGATTCGGTTCACTTGACTCGGGATTCGGTTCACTTGACTCGGGATTCGGTTCACTTGACTCGGGATTCGGTTCACTTGACTCGCGTTCGTCGAGGCTGACGTGACGTGCAGGTTCGGCGGGACTGGACGGAACCAGCGGCGAAGGCTCTGCTGGGCTGGACGGAACCAGCGGCGAAGGCTCGGCTGGGCTGGACGGAACCAGCGGCGAAGGCTCGGCTGGGCTGGACGGAACCAGCGGCGAAGGCTCGGCTGGGCTGGACGGAACCAGCGGCGAAGGCTCGGCTGGGCTGGACGGAACCAGCGGCGAGGGAAGCTCTGTGAAAAGGTCAATTAAGTCCTTCACGTCCGGACTCTGGACAAGGGATGGGGTCAGTGGCGAAGAGGGCCTGGTGCTGGGGAGAACCAGCGGCGAAGAGGGCCTGGTGCTGGGCGGAACCAGCCTTGGATCGAAGAGGAGCCAGAGTGGAAAGTGCTGTCTGGATTCCTCTCGGCCACCGCCACTTCTGCGGCCTCCACGGATCCCGCGAAATCTGGCCAGACGGGTTCCCTCAAAGAAACGTCCATGGGTATAAGCTGGGAGATTTTGGCTCTCCTTGGCCAGGACGGCAATTCTTACCCTATCGTCCATCTTAGGGTGGTCGGTTCTTCTGTCACGGTGTGGTGTGGAATGAAGGCAGGCTGAGGCAAAGAGCTCCGATACAAACGATTTATTTTGAAACAAGAACAGGTACAGGCAGGAAGACAGGCAGGATGCTCACAACAACACCTATGCATTCACATACACATTTGCTTTTGCATGAACACAAACAAGAACCGACCCAGACAGACTGAACAGAGAGAACTAAATACAGATACTAACGAGATGAGGACAGGTGACACAGATGATTAAGACAATGAACAGGTGGATGATTGAGGGAGTGAATTCAGGTGTACAGACAAGGAGGATTCTGGGAAGTGAAGTGCAGACAAGGACAGAAAGGTGCAGACGAGGACTGTGACAATTTCAGTGAATGTATGTAAAACTAAATGTATATTGCAGCACACGGTGAAGTCAGTATATACATTAACAACGATTTGAATTTTGAACAAGGTCCTGAGCCGTTGCTGGGCACCGTGGACAGACGCCGAATGGCGCCACCGGTGTGAATACACTCATAGAGAATAATGTGTTCGAATTTTAACCCTCTGGGGTCTGAGGTGTTTTCTGGGTCCTGAAGTGCTCTGACATTTTTGCTTATCTCTGATACTTGTGACATTTTCAAGGCTAAAGTCTGATTACACTGTATTCAGCACAAACTCTGCTACAGTAAAATGTCAGCAGCATGTATGTAAAAGTTTGTAGTTTTAAGATAATGACGTTTATGCGTGGTTTGTGAAAAAAACAAAAATAAATTGTCACTGAAAGAAGGTCATGAAACCCATACTGATTATTTTTTCACAAGACTTTTGAAAATTGTATCACGTGGCCTAGAATATTTGCTCCAAAACTATGTGAAAATCATCCTGACTACTCATTCAGATAAGACAATATAGTGATTTAAAATTTGTAAGACATGTTTTGTGTAAGAAAGCTTTATGCGAGAAGGCGTGAACAGCCCATTAATATGTAGTGTTTTACACCTAAGAAAGACAAAGACCCTCCCCTAATGGCCTTATAAGGCGCTATCAGGCCCCATCATTATGAGGAGCCTTGCACAAAGAATGAGGAGAGACTTAAAAAAAAGAATGGCTTTTTGATTGTTTGGATTTATTTCCAACACAACATAATCCAAAGATACACAACAAATGACAAAAAAATCACATTATTGAACACAGACAGATCTAAAGACAGAGACTTGGACAGTCACACACCTTTGTGCCATTCCTGAAACACTTACCTGTCATTTCCAAGGTGTTTGATTTTTAACTTTGCCATGCTCATGTACAGAGACTCATGTGAATGTTGAAGTCAGCAGGACTCATCAGTGGGGCATCTGGTCTCTGTAAAAATAAAATAAAACATGCTGATTGCTATAGAAACTATAGGGCTGTACGATTTTGGGAATACATTTGAGATTTTTCTGGTTAAAATTGCTTTTTAAAAGGTACAAAATGCACACACACACACACACACACACACACACACACACACACACACACACACACACACACACACACACACACACACACACACACGCACACACATATAGCCTATATAATGAACACCATGTTTGTTGTGCCTTGTAGGCATATAGGCTATGTGCAGTGCTGCATAAAATAATAACAATAGCCTAGATAGCAGGCAGCCTATAAATAGTTAAAAAGGAACACTTCAGACACTACACTAGATACAAATATATTGATTATCATATGTTACTTCAATCTCATTTCATAACATCATAATGAATGGAAACATTTGGAGTAAAAACATAAAGCATGTGTGGCGCGTTTTGCTTTCAAACTGACTCACAGCGCGTGCAGGGAACATTTACTGAAGCATCCAGCTGCTCCAAAATATTAAACACTATTAAACACTATTGTTATCATATTATACATCTGCATTTTGAGCAGATATCCACAAACACAGTATTAACAGTAAACACGGGTCTAAAAATTATAATATTCACCATGTTTTAGTAAACATTCATACGAGTGTACTTTTATCATGCAGTTTTATTATTTAGCGAACATAAAACATCCATAAAACAACAGACATATAAATTTAGCATGAAAAGGTTGCCTACCAGTCTAGTTCACATTTCAACATGTCTCTGTCTATATATAGATACACATACATGTACGACATTAGGCTTCATGTTTTTACTCCAATCTCATAACGTACATTTTAGTCTGACACCAATTCATGTCTTACCTTAAAAATCTTCTCATCTTCAAATCGCGTTCTTCTAATTCTCCTGAGGTAAATCCAAGTGAAATAGCACAAACACAGTCTTCAAACTCGATCAAAAGCAGAGAGGAATAAGTTACTGAAGTCTCTGATTCGTTGTTTTGAGGTAATGAGGGCGTGTTCAGCTCTGCGTTCCTCTGCGTGGCTCATTTGCATGTCAATCGCTCTTGCGCGGGTGTGGTCACATTAAAATTAATGAGGCCCATTTGAGAAACTGTACATGTCGCTGCTTTCATACGGATTACTTAAACATAGAATATTTGTTTTTGACATAATTTACATCATTTAAAAATAGAGACTCCAAGCATTGTAAAGACGTACGTGTCAAGTGTGTGTGACAAACATTTGCTGAGTTACAGGTCATTTTTTGTCTCGTTTCAGAATGAACTTCACATTGAGAGAGACGGCAGAAAGCGCATCATGTTTATTTTCTTTATTTTACGAAAAACACAACATTTTGTTTTTATTATGTACACAAATAAAAGAAGACATTTAACAATTTTGAATGATGTACAACACTTATATGTAAGATAAAAATCAACAGAGTATTTAGAGTCTATTTTGCACTGATAAGAAAAAAAGCGAGCTGGTCGCGCCGGCGCTACCGCCGACCCCAGAGGGTTTAAGACGTGGCGCAGACAGACTTGGATAACACTGGCAAAGCGGGCCCTTTCGGTGGGAAGGGAGACACTGCGGAAGCCACATCCTGCCCGTAAGGAGGTATCGTGGAAGTACACATATGGACTGGGGGTTTCCGCGCAGTACAACAAAGGTTTCGGCCCAAGAGGGGGGAGACAACACTGGTCAGAGACGGCAGGGCGGGCTCTGCCAAGGGAATGACACAGGCGCACCGCAGGGAGCCATACCGTGGACGAACACACACATGAGATCGCCGTAGGGATCACAACATATGGGACCCAGCCTAGCACAGGTTCCACCAAGGCATATGAGTGCTAGGCCTGGTGTCGGACGCTCCGCCAGTAGCAGTCTGACTGCCTAGGGGTGTGGAGGAACTCAACAGGGTTCGGCAAACAGGGAACTCAACTGGAGCAAGAATGGGGCACGTATCCGGTCCATAGGAGGGGAATGGTGCAGCAAGCCGACACTTCGAGTGGGGCCAATGGTGTTGACTGGCTTCTATGAGAAGAGAGTACACGGGAAGCTACCAACTCGACACAAAGGGTATAAAATCTAGTGAATGTGTTTAGTTTCGGCCAGCCCGCAGCTCTACAGATACCTTCAGCGAGACACCCTGTGCAAGCGCCCAGGAAGAGGCTACACTCTGAGTGGAGTGGGCTCGCAACCTGAGGGGGCGTGATCCGTCTTGGTATTGGTACGCCAAGACAATGGCATCCACTATCCAGTTGACCATTCTCTGCTTGGAGACAGCCTTTCCCATCTGCTGGCCTGCATAACAGACAAAGTGCTGGTCTGTGGTCCTGAGGCTTTAGCGTTCTGTCCACGTACAGGCGCAGTGCGCGGACGGGACAGAGAAAAGCCAGGGCTGGTTCTGCCTCCTCCGGGGGCAGCGCCTTCAGGTTCACAACCTGGTCCTGAAAGGGAGTGGTCTCAGGATGACGTGAAAGTCAGCCGGTCCGAATTCCAGGCACGATTCGTCAACCAAAAATACGCTCCCCTCGGTCAGGGAATAAAACACCTGGCAATGGGACGAGTCCGGAGAGGCAAACAGATCTATCTGTGTGGCCCCGAAGTGGTCCCAGATCAGCTGGACCGCCTGGGGATGGAGTCTCCACTCTTCCAGGTCCAAAGGCTGTCGTGAGAACTTGTCGGCAGCACGATTGAGCATGAAGTGGCATGAAGCAAGCTCAGATGCTTCTGACTCCTTAGAAGGAGATGATGGGCGAGTTGCGTCATGCGAGGGGAGCGTAGACCACCTTGATGGTTGATAAACGCAATGATCGCAGTGTTGTCCGTGCGGACCAGTACATGTATGCCAAGCAACAGAGTTTTGAGGCGGCTCAGAGCAAGGTGTACTGTTAGCAAGTACATGCAGTTGATGTACCAATGCAGTTGGGGGTCAGACGAGATCCCCGCTACTGCATACCCGTTGTACGTGGCCCCCCAGCTGGTGTTGGAGGCATCTCTGGAAACCACAGTATACCTGGATACTTGTTCTAGGGGCACTCCAGCTCGGCGAAATGAAGGGTCTAACCACAGGCTGAGGGTTTGGCGGCCGGCTGGAGTGATTGTCACATGAAGCGTGCCGCTCTGCCACGCCCATCTTGGGACTCGGGGAAGCCCTTACTGTGATCCTCAGATTCTCCATCCCACACGGCGCAGTATCTCTCTTCTGGGGTTGGCTAGAAGGGGCGCTAGAGTGAGGCATGGGAATGGGGACTCCACCTTCACGGATGAAGGCTAGCCTCTATCTCAATGCAGAGATAGTTATGTTCCCGCAGGCCAGGGAGAACATGAACTATCTACACGGAACGACCACATCCAGAAACAAACGGATGGAAGGGCATCTTGAAAAAGACGCAGACACACCCATGTTTCTCTTTCATGAAATAGTACTCTCTCTAGTGCCGGAGCACACAGGGGAACGACCTCGGCGACACTGACAGGGGATGGTGCAGCCTGTGACAGTAAAGCACTCACTTTTCGCCCTCTGAAAGAATACTGTTAAAACAGCAGTTGAGAGCTCAGAAGCTTGCGATCACCACTGTAGCTGCACTGTAGGACCACCAGCACCAGAGGAGACTTTCAGAAGAAGCACCGACACACTCGCTCATTGAGAAATCAACACTCTTCAGAGACATCGACATGAAGACCGATCGGCTCCAAAGCGAAAGACAAATGGTGTGTGCATCCGCTTCCGTGTTTATACCGGGCAGCACCCCTGGTACCCCCAGGTGGTCAAAGTACTCTAGAAGCTCATTAAAACAACTTGGAAGAAAGAGCAAGTCCCAGCAGAGTGGCAGCAAGCTGTTGGTGTGTTCATTCCCAAAGACCAGAACTCCCATACCATCAACCAGTTCAGAAACGTTGCCTTGTTGAATGTGGAGTGGAAGATCTTCTTCTCAATTCTGGAGAGAAGAATGAGCAATTTCCTCATTTGGGAATGGATACATTGACACAAGCTGCCAGAATCTCAGGCTTCCCTGGAAGCATTGAGCACTCTTCTGTGATTTGGGATCAAATTCAGCATGCAAAGAGTGAGAAAAGCAACCTGCATGTGGTGAGGCTAGATCTTGCCAATGCATACGGCTCAGTGCTGCTGAGAGATAGAATGAACAAGCTGATAGAATTTGTCATGGGATTGTTTTATGTCCCAAGTGGTTATGTCCCAACATCATCACCGGATACTTCAGCAACCTGCACATGTGCTTCACTCTGGAGGGCTACATGACAGGATGGCAACAGCTGGAATGTGGGATTGCCATGGGGTGATCCATCTTCCCCTATCCTATTTGTTTTAGCCTTTGAGGTAATCCTCAGAGGGGCCAGGCAGGTAGTCAGGGGTATCAAGCTACCATCAGGCAAGAAGCTTCCACCATTGAGGAGCTACATGGATGACGTAACAAGCCTCCTTCAGACGGCTCCATGCACGACCAGGCTCCTCAAGCAATTTGACGAGCTGCTCAAATGGGCAAGAAGTCTCTCAATAAGGAAAAAGGCGTGATGCGAGATGTCAGGACCATCTTTGTCGCTGGAGGGGAGTCCATTCCACGGCTGGTTGAGAAATCATTGAGAAGCCTGGGGAGGCAATACACCGCAGACTTATCCGACAGGCAGATGGGGAAGCTAACCAGGCACCAACTTGCAGAGTGCATGGCAATAATTGAGTGAAGCCACCTGCCTGGGAAGCATAAAGTGTGGTGCTACCAGCACACACTATACTTGTACTGGAGCTAAAGGACTCAGCGGACCCACTTATAAGGAGTGCGAAAGTCCCCATCCGCACAGACCGCAAATGGAAGGCGCAAGCTGAAGTAGAGCATGCTATCTGCAGTCTACAACATTAGAGAGGTGATGGGGTTAGTTCAAACCAGTCGGGCTTGCCTAGGCTGGGGAGTACCTCAGCAGCTCTGGTCTAAATCGCACAACAGCAGCAGCAAAGCCTTTGCCATGAGGGTTTGTCAAGTCTGGTAGCATGCTCCAACTTCCTGCTCAGAAGAGGAACACCATGCTCACACCCGGCAAAGAGTGGCAGATGCTGGCAGACCTCAGAAAGCAGTTGGTTTTTCCAAGAGAGATTACGGCAACTACCCTCCAGCCAGACATTATTATGTGGTCCGCTGTGGAGAAAAGGGTCCTCCTCATTGAACTCATAATCCCCTGGGAAGAGGGCATGACAGGAGCCCACGAAAGGAAGTACCTCAAGTATTCCGAGTTGGCAGCGGAGTGCCAAGAGGCGGGCTGGAGAGCCAGGGTCTACTCAGTGGAGGTCGGGTGCTGGGCCTTAGTGGGCAGAACAGCAGTCCAACTTCTCCATGGTGCAGGAGTGAAGGGGTCAAACCTGCGGAAAGCTATAAAGGAGCTGGGAGAGGAGGCTGAAAAGCGAGCTCCTGGCTGTGGCTCCGGAGGAAACAACGGTTGGGGGTCAAAACCCTTGTAAAGGCAGCTACAGGGGGTGGTGGGGAGACATCCCCTGTATGCCACTGCCCCCCCGCCAGGAAATGTACCTGTATAGGGGGCGAAGCATCAGTGAATGGCGACCTCCAGCTGACGACCCTGCAGTTGACCTAATGGCACAGGCGGAGGTGCGACAGGTCGGAAAAGCAAAGCAGGAACAACATCTTACCTGTATAATGATCCGCCTCATTTCATTTGATCCTATTTTAACCACTCAAAAACCTCTGATTAGACATGAAAATGAGCAATCCATTTTTTCTAATGTTCACTAGTAATGAATGACCTACTGTGCAGTTGTTGACTAAAGTGATTAACGAACATGAACATGTTTAACCCCTTAAGCGTAACTTGCCCGTATACGGGCAAACTAAATTTACTTCACTATATTACTATTAAATCCTAATCTAGTCATGACAAACTATATATCGTTGGAAAGGTCCAAGACTCCTAAATAGATATTTTAGCGTTGTTTTTTTCTTACAAATTACGAATGAACAGTAATATATGAATTTATGACAAGAGTGCGCCTCAAAAAATCAACGTCATTACAGGAGTTTCTGACCTTTGTCACAAAAAGTCGACGCACACACTTTTAATAATTGAAACTTTGGTTTTTAGTGCTAAAAGTTCATAATAAAACATAATCTAGTATTTGTCAATAAAAAAAGATCAAATTATATTTTAAAAAGTAAAGTAAGAAGTCCTCTAAAAAGTATAATATATATTATATATAATAAATATATTTTTTATTATTATTATATCACATATTTTAGTAGTTATCATAAATTAGGTATCATTTGAAAGCTTACGAACTAAGAATTCATCCTGTGAAAACCGTTTTGAAATTGGACGTTGCGTTACCATAGAAATTGTATTTTTTTATTAGGCCCCTCCCCTTTTGGGCATCATCTTTCATAATTTATTATCAAAACCTTTTCTAATCTTGACAAAACACATATTGTCAGAAAGGTCTGGGTCTCAAGGTTCCATATTTAGTGACAGAAGTGATATTTGGATAGAAATGTATTAATTTGTTATGGCAGAATACATACAATTAAATTCAATGGAATTCAATGGCACCCGGTGGCTATTTTTGGTATTACGCCTAAACAAAATCTCATGGGAACTTCAATTTTTGTGATATCAACTTTAAATTTGGAACACAACTTGGTTAGATATATAGCTTTCATTTTATAGTAATTTTATTGTAAAAAATATTTTGTAAAATATTTATTTTATATTCAAAAAATATATATTAATAAAGTATATTTGATTTACTGTAAATTATAACTTCCATAACTTTCACTTCAGTAATAATCTGCTGATTGTTTTCTTTAAAACAAGACCAAACTTAGGTCTATATTCCAAAGCATTCTTGAATTACAACAATTTAAGTTTGTATAGTGCATTTTAATGTCAATTATCAAAAGGGGGGGTGACAGGTAAAGGGTTAATGTACATGAATATTGTAGTGGCTACTTTGCATTTAATCATCATTACAAACCCTTCTTTACCTGTGGCTTACACTCACTCGCACGGTTCTACACCATTAGCTTTTCCTTTAAAAACACAACTTCGGCTTGTTTTAACTATTTATTTTTTTTCTAATATAACAGTGTTAGCTGCTTTTATCACTGTACCACTTGCTTTTATACTATGACCAATGCAGATGTTAATTGCTTCTGCTGCAATAACAAGAACAGCAACTGCTGAGATGAAAATTGATATAACCAAATCAATGAGGCACTCGACAGTCTGCCGTCTGATTCCAGACTAGATTAATGCCTTGAGAATCAGCTTCAATCCTGCGGGAATAAAGTTATACTGACTCCAGGCAGCCTGCATTGCATTTCAGGGTTTTTTGTTGCTAAGACACTGCAACCTACAAACAACACAAAATTCAAATGTTCAAGCAATAATCAAACACTCTATTCAAAACTATATTACCTTTAATCTAATTTAAACTTTGCCTTCTACACAGTCAGAATTTAATTTGAATCATAATACTGTAGAGTTGATTGGATGCACATGCTTTGATGTCAATAACAAAAGATATGGTAAGCATTTTCTCCTCAATGTTAATTGTGATGAGAAAAATGAGAGAATATCAAAAAATAGTTTCATTAAGGTTACGAAGATGAATGAAATCCTTATGGGTTTGAAAACGACATAAGGGTGAGCAAATGACGGCCCGATTTCCCCTTTTGCACTGCAACCAATAGACAACCACTGATCTATGAAACCTATGTATATGGTTATGGAAAAACTAGCCTTGAACATTTCCATGCTGGGTTTTCCAGCAGGGATCTTTGTGGGTTTGTTTAATTTTTCAGCTTCAGTACTGTATACATATATATACACACACATATAGAATACAGTTGTAATCTAAACTATTCAACCCCCATTGCAAATCAGGTTTATTGGCAAAACGTATAGACTTTTAGCTGTTTGCAATGAACACATCAAACAAAAATAATTGAAATAGCTCAAAACAACAAACGTTTTAAGAGCTTTCCCCAAATTCAACTGATAATGCAACTTTTAATGACTTCTTCAGTCTCACAATTATACAACCCCATGAATAAAATCCCTCACAACAGCACAAATCTGCAAAACAGGTGTTGTCTCAAGCAAATAATCAAAGGCTTCATTAGTTGCACCAGGTGTACTTGAGCTAGAACACATGACATATCTGAACTGGCTAGTTGTATTGAGTGTCACGTTTGCCTGCAAGTTAGAAATATGGCTAACTCAAAAGAACGGTCCAAAAAGTCAAGAGAAAATATAATCACCCTTTACAAACAAGGAACAGGATACAAAAAGACAGCGAAGACACTAAATGTTAAAAGATGTTTGCCATGAAGGAGTTGAATAATTTTGAGACTGCAGAAGTC
Source organism: Meda fulgida (assembly GCA_030578275.1). NCBI lineage: Eukaryota > Metazoa > Chordata > Actinopteri > Cypriniformes > Leuciscidae > Meda > Meda fulgida. The sequence goes on from CM060629.1 coordinate 3,428,954, forward strand.
ATTAAAAGTTGCATTTTCAGTTAAATTTGGGGAAACCACTTGAAACATTTGTTGTGTTGAGCTATTTCAATTACTTTTGTTTGATTTGTTCATTGTTCATTTGTTCAACAGCTGAAAGTCTGTAAATTTAGCCAATAAACTTGATTCGCAATGGGGGTTAAATAATTTCAACTGTTAAATAGTTACAACTGTATATCTAAAAATGCTAAAACCTGTTAAATACTAAATTGGAAGATACTGTACCATATAAAGTACAATATGAGTAAATTATAATCACTAACATGCCATTTCGTAATGCATACAACAGGATTATATGCATCAGAGCAATTGTAAGACAGAGTTAACTGCGTCCTTCACCTCCTGAGTTGTTTCTTAGCTACAGTGGTAAACAGCTTTGGCTGAAACCAATGACACAATCGTACAGCGGTTCAAATATGTAAATAGATCTTTTCATAGCACATTTAATTGCATGAAACAATGGTGTTAAACACGGGAGGGGAATTGGTAGAAATGTTTCTAATATAGTGGGGAGTGGAACATTTACTATATGAGGTCTTTTTCTGCTCATCCCTCTTTCAATTCTAATTCAGATCGTATTCTCTCCTTGAATGTTATTTTTGGAACATCTTGGCACCTCTGAACTATATTCCAGAATGCCATGGACAACAGGTACAGACAAAAACCCATTATAGTTATTGCATTTCAACCTTCATAATCCATGCACCGCTTTAGCCCTCCGTCCTTCGTTTTACAAAAGATGATGCTTTTTGGGAGATGGAAGGATGTATGCAAACCTAAAGCAAGGGACTTCTTAATACATGCCCATGGATTTGAGGTCAGATGAAGGATACACCTTACTCAAGTCATGCTAAATTATTTGTGGGACAATTCCAAGGCCTGTTAAGAGGTCGTTGATAAGCCTTGCTCTTACAAATCACAGTAAAAGCACCCTGGGTAGAAGTGATTGGATTTACATTGAGAGTTTACATTGAGACCATTAAACAACACATATCCACACCTACAATTACTCATGGATCAATTGCTCATGATTAATGTAGATAAAGTTGTGTCTTGAATGTGGGGTTAGTGTTAGTGAGAGAACAGGTTTAAAAACTCCTCTGGATCTATACAGGCAATGCGGCAGACATATGATCAGGATTATATCCAAATTTCATCCAAATTTGCAAAACATCAATCTATTATGATTTTATTGATAGGTTATTTTAAACCACTGAGCCAATAAAAAAGCTGAAGTTCTAATTTGACTTTTAATCTGCATGGACATCATGAAAAATGTCAATTAATTTTAATAAATTTAATTTTAATAAATTATTTTTTATATTACTTTAGAATTGATGCATGCATTAACATATTTGACAGTATTTAATTATGTTTCATTCTTTTTTGCCAATTTCTTCTCCCTTTCTACGTTTTATTTTCTATTGATTTTTTTTGTATTACCTTTCTTTTCCCATTTACCTTCTCTATTTTAATTACAGACTTGTTAGTAAATTATAGTTTGTTCATTGAATGACATTAAGTGGATGACAGACCAGTTACACAATATGAAATAAGTTTGGAGATGTTATAGTAGATTTAGATTACTGCAACAGTAATTTTCCACTAAATACTGAAATCTGCCTAAATAGCATGAATGCATAGTAGAAAGTCCAAGATGACTTATTTTAGCTGTTAGAAAATTATATGCCTGTGATTAAAAGAATGAAAGAAACACTCTTTTGTCTCTCTTTTTCTTTAAATCGTACTCATAGACATCTCAAACACAAGCATTGACATGCTTTTAGGAATTATGTTTGGGTGACCACAAAAAAGCAATGGACACAGCTGATACAGAAATATCTTGATGCAGTACTGCTCCTTTTTGAACTGTCGGAAACTGTCTCAGCACCAATTCTCGGAGCTGATTACAGTTTCATTACAGTTCACTTACGCCGTGTATGTAGTGTTATGGGTTCAGATGTTTGTCAGGTATGTTCAGAAAAAGTCTTAATAGCCTTGCCCTTCCTTTCTTACCACCCTAAATAACTGTCACCCATTGGGGTCACCCATTCTCTTTCTCGTTTCGGTTCATCTTCCATTAGTTAAACACTTTAAACTTTCTCAGAAATACATTTCCGACAAAAAAACGAGTTATATATACGCATATACTTCCCTAAAAGGTTTTACAAATATGAGTGGGTCTTATTGATTCACTATGATAAACCTATCAAGTGTTTATATTTTAGACCTGATGGGATGGTTTTCACTGGGAAAATGAGCACATGCGTCACTCGCCCGTGTGTGTCTCGTCATATCCTTAAATAGAGTAAAGTTGCTCTGGCTGTTTTAATGCGTGTCTGTTGAGTGTGTCTGGTGTGGGAGTGGCACAGGTTAGTTGTCAGAGAAAAGAAGAGCGAGAAAGGTTGACATGGTGCCGCTACATCTCCAACCTCCGGAGAATCACCCGTTTTAAACAAACTCTGAACAGAGGAGAGTGCTAGAGAAAAGAGAACGAGACAGAGCACGTAATAAAACAAGAATCAACATAAGATCCTTAGTGTGTGTGTGTGTGTGTGTGTGTGTGTGTGTGTGTGTGTGTGTGTGTATGTGTGTGTGTGTGCACTGTAAAAAAAACTGTAGTTTTACGGAATTTTACTGTTTTATTTTACAGATTTTTCATGTTTTTATTAAATGTGGTAAAAAACGTCAAATTACAGAAATAGACTGCAAATGTACATTTCCTGTGTAAAATTACATGAAAAACAAACAAATGTGCATAACAAAAAAATAGATTTTTTAAAAACATTATTATTGTTTGTTTTTTTTTTACAGAAAAAAATACTGTGAAGACATGCAAATGTATAAATACTTCACAAATATATATAAAAAAGTTTTGATATTTATATAATATTACATAATAATTAATAGATTAGCATTTATATACCTTTTACCGGAATGAAAAGAGAGAAATAAACATTGTTTATGAAATTGGTCTGTTAATTAAGACAAGTTTATTAAATTTTTAGTTATTTATTTATTAGGTTATTTGATTATAACATTGTACGTCATTGACTGTGTAAAAGAGCCTGGTGAATCAGTTTTTGAACCGGTTCGTTTTAACGACCTATCCGCAAGAATCAGGTCCATCACTTCTACGACTGTTTGCAGCGGACATCTTGTTCCGCTTGTCAAAGTAGTTCTGCTGCGTTCAGTGTTTATTACGCATTTATTCTCATAATATTATAATATAATATCATATAATAATACATTATTTCTTTGAGTACGCTGATATTTAAATGACAGCTATTGAGATTTAAAAAATTCGAACTGAAGGAATTCCCGCCTTGGCGCAAGGATACAGTCCCTTCTAAGCACACAGTGGTGGGATAACCATGCGCGCGACAGGTCACAGAAATCACTCGACCTTGGACATCTTAACCGTCAATCTTGGATGTGAAGTGAGAAGCAGGTAAAAATCATGTTTTCTAATTTCATTATTACTATATGTGAGATATTTGGACATCTTTTTTACCGTTTATCGTGTTGACTGTGTTTTAAACTTGGGCGCAGGCCGGTAACGTTAATTATTTAAAACCTTGACAATGTTTAAAATGCCGGTCTTGGTTGATGGTATAACGTTACGTTACCGTGTTACTTTACGTTTTTCTTCTTTTTGTTTGATTTTAGCCAAGTCCTACTTCAAAGTTTTGTAATTTTTAGGATTTTTGTTGCATTTTATTACCATCTAATTTAACGTTAGGCCCATTTTTCCACCTGAGGTAAAACGTAACGTAAGTTAGGCTATTTGCCAAACAGCCGTCGACGAATCCCGCTATTTTTTCGATGACATTAGGCCTACGTATATATTCCACTTGCCCAGTAGCCTAATATGTAGCGTTAAAGTTATATATTAGTCGTATGTGTCGTCTTAAAGCTAAAAATAGCCGTTTTCCGAGGCGAGGTTGGATACGTTTAGCAGTTCCGCATCACAATCCGTACACGAAAACTCGCTTCCGGGCACGTAAAAACGTCAGAGCAACCCTTAACGGATTAGACCAATGAACTTTTGATATGTCATTTACTGGGGGAGGGTCTTATCTTCGTTTCTTAGCTTTGATTGGTTTATTTTTGGCCTATGAAATGCTCATCAATGGCGATTTGCTGAGGTGGCGCTGGGTGGGGAACTATGTTACGCGTCACAAGATTACGTACAGTCATTGTTGGGAGCGTAACATGAAACCGTACAACGTACAATGTAAATTCATTTATTCATTAGCTAGTTATTTGAGATCACTGGGTTGAAAAAACAAGATGTTTACATTTGTCCTGGGGGACTTAGCACATTTATTACTGCTATGGTTGGTAAAAAAGCGTTTAGCAAAAGCTGTTTCTAGCGCACGTCAAAGTGCAGTTTCTTCTGCTTAAGCTGCTAGCTTTAACTTTGTTTATGGACACCCTACCTCATCGTGCAGGGTGTCTTATAGTAGTTACATTTCATTATGACACAATTTACTTCAGATTTTACTCAAGTCCTTAAATCGCTGATCTGCGAAATATTGTTCATTACGAAAAATGCCGCGTCCAGTCACCTCAGATTGTTTCTAAGACCTTGTGAACATAGTTTTTAAACCGCTGTTTAAAATGGGGTTTTATTAACCTTATAACACACATTTTAGGTTAAAATTGTTCAACACCAATAACCATTACGATTAACTTCAATACTATAGACCACATGACCAAAACTTCATTCATTTCATTCGCTGACTCTCTTCCCTCCTTCACCGGAGTCTACGCGAGATCCCTCCCCACCGCCATTTTTAAACGTCTCTCGGGTGTCCTATTACTTACCGCTGAAATGTCGTCTTCAAAGGGCGTGGACTTCGACAATGAGTGAAGAAGATCAAATATGACAAAACACAGTTTCCAAAGGTATATATAACTTTATTTGACCTGGAAGTGATTCATTGTACATTTGATTCAAAAGGTCACTGTACGGATTCATGTTACGGAAGCGCCGCTGTACGGATTGTGATGCGTAACTGCTACTTCCCTTCACTTCTGTCTATGGGGTTTTCAAGTAAGTTAACGTTATTTAACCAATGAAAAGTATTAAAAAAAGCTTGTGACTAAACTGCTTGACTCCGTTGGACCTGTCAGTCAAACCTCTTAACTACAACCCCCAACTCATGAGGAGCTAAGTGATGGGTCGGTCATTAACGAATCATTTAATTTGAACGAATCTTTCATATGACTCGGGAACACCGGGGCTGTCACGTGATGAACGAACGACTCGAGTTTGTGGGGTGTTTTTTTTTAAATGATCTGATTCAAACAGTTGAATGCACTAGTAGTTAGTCAGTTTAGTAGCCATGAAATTACAAGTGAAAATTATAACTTTTTTACAGAATGTTGCAGTGCTGAATGAGTATAAATGACTTATCCATGCACAATATTATTTTTTTCCTATATTAATATGCCCTTGTAATCTTTCATCAAAAACTACTTAAAACGCTAAATTACTTTAGATACAATAAAATGTATAATACATTTATCAATATATTTCTTAGAATTTTTGTAGATTTCTTAACATGTTAAAGATAATTAACAACTAACATGCTTGTTTTTGTTTCTCCCTGCAGATAAGTTGCGTGAGCTGCTAAAATCAAGATCAGGGGGGAAAGGTGAAAGGAAAAGACTAGACACCTATGGGTGTTTAAACTGGCAACCGGTGCGGCTACCACCTAATGAAACGCCTGATTCCCAGAAACGTGTACAGGAGGAATTGAAGAAAATGTACAAAGAAAGGTGCCCTGACACCAAATGTATTGAGAACATGATGAGGGCCACCTTCTTTACCCAAAGAAAAGTCATCATCAGTGGTATTGAGACCTCTGATTTGACACATCAATGGCCATATTTATTTGAGACCGTTGGCATGAAGACTCATTTTAAAGAGCTTACAGGAATGGACATTGATAAAAGCATAGCAAGTAAGTGTGCAAGAGTTGTGTCCTACTTTAGGTGTAGTGACAAGACAGCAAAGATGGAGACCATCTTCAGAGAAATGTCACAAGAATGTCTTCACAAGAATGTGGATGATGTCAACACTGCTGGGTTTCTTCAGCTAGTTCTCAAGTACTTCAGCGAGAGAGAGGACCAGATGTTCTATAAAGTGGATCAGACAACCCTGCCCTCTGAAGTGGACTGTGCTGAACTTCCAAGGACACCCTGCATAATTGTGTGTGGTATGTTTGAATATTTTTAAAGTACAACTATTTTAATAATTTTTTCTAATATTTAATAATTACTGAAATGTATGTTCTTTGGGCTCAGTTTGTCACAGTGCTAAAGATCCCTTATTTTTTCTTATGCATATATTACAACAGGAAGTTCTCCTTTGAATGCAGAGTACTTTTTGTTATCTGTGGACCAAGTGATAGTTAACAGCCACATCACCATCTTCAGTGATGCTGTCAGGTTGATGTTTGCCTCATACTACTGCTTGAACATTTCATACCCAGCAGACCAAGGAGCAACCCTGGAGTCCTTGCAAAGGTAAAAAAGCAGCAATGTCAGTCAACAACCTATCACATTCTCTGTCTCACACAACGTCCTCGCACACTCACTCTCTCAATCACTCACGCATCCTCACATACACTCTCTCTCACACATCCTCACTCTCACCCACATCCTCTCATACGCTCACTCTCACTTTCTCACCCACATCCTCATACGCTCACTCACCCACATCCTCATACGCTCACTCACACACATCCTCATACTCGCTCTGTCACACAAATCCTCTCACTCTCTCACCCACATCCTCTCATATGCTCACTCTCACACACATCCTCACACTCACTCTCTCACACATCCTCACTCTAACTCTCACACATCCTCACTCTAACTCTCACACACATCCTCACACTCACTCCCACACACATCCTCACACTCACTCTCTCACACATCCTCACTCTAACTCTCACACATCCTCACTCTAACTCTCACACACATCCTCACACTCACTCTCACACACATCCTCACACTCACTCTCTCACACATCCTCACTCTAACTCTCACACACATCCTCTCATACACTCACTCACACACATCCTCACACTCACTGTCACAAATCCTCTCATTCTCTCACACACATCCTCTCATACACTCACTCACACACATCCTCTCATACACTCACTCACACACATCCTCACACTCACTCTCACCCACATCCTCTCTTACGCTCACTAACACACATCCTTACACTCACTCTCACACACACACTCACACACATTCTCACACTCAGTCTCTCACCCACACACTCACTCTCTCACCCACATCCTCATACACTCACTCTCACACACACTCACACACATCCTCACACTCAGTCTCTCACCCACACACTCACTCTCTCACCCACAGCCTCATACACTCACTCTCACACACACTCACAAACATCCTCACACTCACTCTCACCCACACACTCACTCTCTCACCCACATCCTCTCATACACTCACTCTCACACACACTCACACACATCCTCACACTCACTCTCACCCACACACTCACTCTCTCACCCACATCCTCTCATACACTCACTCTCACACACACTCACACACATCCTCACACTCACTCTCACCCACACACTCACTCTCTCACCCACATCCTCTCATACACTCACTCTCACACACACTCACACACATCCTCACACTCACTCTCACCCACACACTCACTCTCTCACCCACATCCTCTCATACACTCACTCTCACACACACACACACACACATCCTCACACTCACTCTCACCCACACACTCACTCTCTCACCCACATCCTCTCATACACTCACTCTCACACACACACATACACATCCTCACACTCACTCTCACCCACATTCTCATACTCACTCATACACACATCCTTAGCCTCACACTCACTCACACACATCCTCACATACTCTCTCTCACACGCATCCTCACTCACTTTCTCATGTATACTCACTCTCGCACATCTCACACACCCTCAAATACGCTCTCAACATTCACATGCACTCACAACATACAGTCTCTCTCACACACAACACCCTCTCACATGCACATCTTTGTTGCCAATGTCCACTACAAGCATCCCCTGTGCATATTCCCATTATTCTGCTACTTTTATTGCTAATATATTAAGAGCATATTTTACAGTCCATGATTTATTACTGAGATTTCTTTTTTCTTTTTTATTCGACAGATGCCTTTTCAAGATAAACCCAGAGAAGGGATCAAAAGTAGAAAAGAGCACATCAAGAAAGCAACTGGCAGTCAGCCCAAAGGTGCTTTCACTGATTAACAAAATTGCAGACTATGAATGGATGGACTAAAAATTTTGGAAGAGTGACAAATCTGAGTGTTGACAATTTTTTATATTGGTGTATTGTTGTAGTTATGAAGTAAAATGAGTTATACTAATGGTTATATTTGTATATTGTTGAATTAAACATTAAAAATCTACTGGCAGTTAGTCTAAAGGTGCTTTCACTGATTAACAAAATTTTTGAAGAGTGACAAATTTGAGTGTTTAATTATTATTATTTTTTTTTTCTAATCTTATCTGTTGACAAATTTTTATATTTGTGTATTGTTGTAGTTATGAACTAGAACGAGCTATACTTAATGGTTATATTGTTGAATTAAAAAGGATGTGTGAGAGCTCAAGAAAATACAGAATGTTATGTAAAAACTGTATTTAGAGTTATACTAATTGTTATATTGGTATATTGTTGAATTAAACATTTAAAAGGGATGTGTGAGAGCTCAAGAAAATACAGAAAATTGTATGAAAACTGCTTTTTGAATAAAGGAAAATTGTAATTTTACGTGTTGGTTATTTTCTGTAATTTGACGGATTTTTTCTGGCACCCTAGCTGCCGGAATATTTCTGTTTTTTAAAGGGGATTTTTTTTACTGTGTGTGTGTGTGTGTGTGTGTGTGTGTGTGTGTGTGAGAGAGAGAGAGAGACAGAGCTGGTAATAAAACAAGAATCAACATCAGCTTGGCTTTTGGAGATGAAGAATGAGGGATTGCAGTGTTGTAAAAGCGAGGTGGAGATGATGGTGTTTTATTACTCAACAGGAGAGTAAGTGTTTTATTGAACAGATAAACTGTCATATGTCTCTCTCTAACAGAGATCACTGTAAAGCATTATCTATTGTGAAGATCATTTGACTATGTGTCACGGTCACCAGCTAGTCGCCACCTCCTCACTACATTTCCCATCATCCTCCCTGGCCCTCACGTGCATTCACTTCCCAATTACAGAGATCGCTGTCACCTGTCACCAATCTTCACTGATCATCATCCAGCACTATATAACTCTTCCCACTGCAGTTCACCATTGTCTGGTCTCGCCGTTCCCTCAAAGAACACTTACCTGACTCCTTTCCTGCACGATACCTACATGATACCTGCACGCACAATACACGATACCTACACGATACCGACACGATACTCGATACCTGCGCGCATGATACACGATACCTGCACGCACGATACTCGATACCTGCATGCACGATACTCGATACCTGCACGATACCTGCACGATACCCACGCGATACCTGCACGCACGATACACGATACCTGCACGCACGATACTCGATACCTGCACGCACGATACCTGCATGATACCCACGCGATACCTGCACGCACGATACACGATACCTGCACGATACCTACACAATTCCTGGACGATACTTGCACGCACAATACACGACACCTGCACGATACCTACATGATACCTGCACGCACGATACACGACACCTGCACGATACCTGCGCGCACGATACACGATACCTGCACGATACCTACACGATACCTGCACGATACACGATACCTACACGACACCTACATGATACCTGCACGCACGATACACGATACCTGCACGATACCTACATGATACCTGCACGATACACGATACCTACACGATACCTACACGATACCTACATGATACCTGCACGTACGATACACGATACCTGCACGCACGATACACGATACCTGCACGCACGATACACAATACCTGCACGCACAATACACAATACCTGCACGATACCTGCACGCACGATACACGATACCTGCACAATACCTACACAATACATGATATCTACACGATACCTGCACGATACCTACACGATACATGATACCTGCACGATACCTCCACGCACGATACACGGTACCTGCACGCACGATACACAATACCTGCACGCACAATACACAATACCTGCACGATACCTGCACGATACCTACACGATACCTGCACGATACACGATACCTGCACGATACCTGCACGATACACGATACCTGCACAATACCTGCACGATACCTACACGATACATGATACCTTCACGATACCTGCACGATACCTGCACGATACCTACACGATACATGATACCTGCACGATACCTACACATACAATTCGCCTTCAGTCATCTGCTTCATTCATCTATCTTCAGTCATCTACATCGATCTCCATTTCAGAACCTGCAACAGATAAGACTATTACTCTTCCGGATATCCATCCTGAACACTATATTCATCAGTTACTCACCTGACATACTTCTGCAAATAAACCTGTTGATTACTTTACCTGTGTGAATCCTTCTGTTTCATGACACTATGGTGGTTGTGCTAGAGTTTATTTTCAAGGAAGTATTGTGTTTATTAATGTCTAAAACTACAGTAACGTCTTCAGTTAGTCAGCTTGAGATCTGTCCATCTAAACTGGTTATTTCTCTTAAGCCTATAGTGAATGTTTTATGAGCAGGAGGATATCTCTCTCTCTCTTTAGTTATGATAAAGAATCATATTCATCCGCACCGTCACACAGAGCCGAAGCACAACTAAAACAATGTTCTTCTGCAGAATGCATGCAGTTTTTATTTTTAATCACTTTCACTAGTGAAGTTACAAACAGACACATTTAGACATATGATGAATACAAATGCAAAGTTTTAGAATTTGTTTTAGATTAAATATGTTTTGTTTTTTTAACTAAAAGCACATGATGCATAGGGCTTTCAAACACACAGCATCCTCAGTGCTTAGGAACAGAAGCACACAATGAAGCCCCCCTCTCTTTCAAGACATCACAGACTTGCACATGCAAATAAAATATGGCAATAACTGTCCACAGCCATGATAATTGCAGTCAATTTGCAGTCAATAAACAGATCTGAGGGTGAATGGAGGCAGCATTATCAGCAGAGGAGCAGCCTCTTATTGTAACAGTGAGTCGTGGAGTTTAGTGAGACTAATGGAGGAGTGCTGAGACAACAGAAGGATTACTGAGCACTGCTCCGCCAGCACCAAGGACATTTGCCAATAACAACTTTATCAGCCTTCTGCATGTGCCCAGGGTGCTGGCACTCCACTCTTTGCAAATATCGGAAAATAAGAAGGTTGGCTTTCTTGCTCCGAAGTTGCAGCATCCATTTGTTTAGAATAGATAGATGTTTGTGGATGGAAGCAGACCATTGTGCAATCAGGAACAATATTTTGATTGGTTTTTGAGGACAGATTAGTTTCCCAGATTACTTCATATATACTGTATCACTAATCTGAGAAGATTAAAGTTGGTTATGTGTTCCTTGCATTTAATACAAAATTATATTTTTATATAAAAAAAATTATAATCCCTCTGCATTGAATTAATATAAAGCAACTATATTTTCAATTTAGAAAAAATATATATTTTTCCTTTCAACCATGCCTTTTTACACGATATATTTAAAATATATTTTGGGCAGATTTCATTGGGGTTTTTTTCGGGCACTGATGAAATGCATTTATCTTGAGAAAGAGCATGATGATCATAAAATGTAGGTTGTTAATGGTATAGGCAGTGCAGTTCCTACTTTTTCTCTGCTGTGAAAAACCAGGTCATGCCTTGTTTATAAAAAAACATTAGAACTCAACAAATGTTCACTGTAGAAGCAATATTGACAGTGGAACCTCATGACAAATATGTCACTTTCTTTCTTAAGCGTCCTTTCAATTTGTCTCATTCTGCTAATGTTGATGCTGGTGGCTCGCATACTTTCAAGACCGTCTGCTTAATTTTCCTGTTCAGTGAATAACTTTGATCAAGGTTCAGAGAGGAAGGGAGGGAATGAGAGAGATATTGTTTTTAGGGCAGTCTGAGCCAGCTAAAATGTCAGTTTATATATTTTGTTGCCTTCCTTTCATCCCATTAGCACTAATGAGCCTATTGGTCTCAAAGGAATGTGCCTTTTAAGGAACTCTTACAGTTATATTTTGTGACAAAGTCTTACATTTTCCTGAATGCTTTAAATTGAAGGCAGAATCTGCTCCCAGTTTTCCTCATGCAGCACCATTTTGCATTTTTTTATTTATTCAGTTAATGGTTGACTAGTTTTACAGGCTTATTTCTTTCTTTAATGAATCTTACTATCTATAAGCTAAAGAGTGGAAAGTCCATTAATAGAGTCCTGGTGTGAACCAGCCAACATTTTAAATAAGAAAACCATTCTCCAAGTGATCTTTTAAGACTACATTATATCAAAATGGGTAAACCTTTACAATAATAGGGCATGCAAAATGTAATAGTTAATAAAGTAGTTACTTCAACATGAACTCGTGATTAGTGAAGATATGAATTTCTTGGAAAAAGAGAAAATCACTCAACAAATTAACACATTTTAAGATAAACGATTAGTGTATTTAGTATGTTCTATATTTGATAAGGAGGATCAGTGAAATGAACACTGTAAAACCTTACAATATATTTACTCAATTAAATTGAGTTCACTGCACTCAAATAATACTGAAAAACTTGAAGTGGCTTGAATGACTGAAACAGAACTCAAACTGAATGAGTTATAGAACATTTCAGATCCCAGAATGATAATTGAATAATAATTGTAGTTAAGTGATCAATTAAGTGATGATTGATCATTAGTGATGAACACCTGCTGTTAACAAGCAGAATCACTGAAGGAAAGAGGAACACAAGAACTACAAGGTTTAAGGTCACCATGATGGAGATCAGCGCTTGCTTTAGTTGGGCTCTTGACCCTTGACTTTACAGTACTAGTTTTAATTGACTGCTGTAATTGAGTGTTTGTCAAACATTTGTTATGGCACAAAATTCAAGGAAAAGTATGATTGGGAATGGTGGTCAAGGTTTGATGATGACAATCATCAGTTAATGACTTGATTCAATGATCTCATTCAGAGTCTAGTCTCTAATTAAAAGGGTAACAAATTATTAGTTTGATTCGAAACTGAGACTCTACAATATAAGAACTAGCAATGTCATGACTATCAGATAATATGAAGGATTATACAGAAAATGTAATTCATTACCAAAACTAACACAGAAATCCTGAATCAGCATATGAATCTCAACAATAGTGATCATTAAAAAAACTATTCATACAGCAAAGCATGCTGGGTACTACCATAATACGAACCTTATCCATGGCTCCCAGCATGCATTGCAGCATGAATAATTTTTTAATGGTCACCATTGTTGAGATTCATATGCTGATTCTTGATGTCTGTGTAAGTCAGCTTGACAGCATAGAGGTTTTAAAATCTGATTGTAACACTGGGCCTTGCAGCAGAATCACAGTTCTTTTATAATGAATAATACAAGTTATATATCACCTATTTAATCAGAGATTATTCTCTAGAAAAGACCAGAAAATTTAAGACACCAAATGATAATTCATCTTTCCATAAATCATCATCAAAACACAACCACATGCTCACATTTTCTTTTGGCTTTTGTTCCATAACAAGTGTGTTATATAAACACTCAGTTACAGCAGCCAGAGGAAAAACTGGTGTTATAAAGTCAAGGGTCAAGAGCCCAACTAAAGCACACACTGACCACTATCATGGTGTCTTTAAATGAAACCCAATAAATCATCTTCATCTAAACCTCTGTTCATTCACAATAACACCTTCTGTAGACGCATGACTCAAATAACTCAATAACTCATAATTTAAACTGGTTAATAAGTGAAGCTGGTAATGCTGTTTGTGGAGTTGTTCAATCCTCCTCTGAGATCTTCAGAGATTTAATCATTTTATCTTCAGTGATTTCATCTAAAGTTGTGTATGAAGTCAGCTGTAGTTCTTGTGTTTCTCTTTCCTTCAGTGATCCTGCATGTTAACAGCAGGTGTTCGTCACTAATGCTCATTAATCACTTAATTAATCACTTAATTTCTTGACTGCAATATCTACTTTTAGTGAACTCAACTGAAATAATTTCAGAGTACTTATAACTATTTTTTGTTATAAACTTAAATGAATTGAGGTAATAAGTTTCCTCAAATGTAATGAGTTATCTTAACTCATTGGATTGGACTTTGTGTGTGATATTGTGAGCTAGCAGTAACTGCAAGTGCTCTGAGTTCATTTAAAGTTTGTCATTTCACTGTTTTTACTCAATAAAGTGAAGTTTCAGCTATATACAGTATTAAATGCAGTGTAAAGTTTAATTGTGTATTAAGAAATATTATTGTTTTAGTAAACTCAAATAAAATAAGTTCAGAGTACTCATAACTATTGTTCCATTTCGTAGTCACTCCGAGTAACGTCGGAATGACGACGAATGGGGTTTCGCTTAGAAAGCCTATCAGCTTCGAGTATTTAAAAACGATCCAATGGCAAAGAAATGCCATGGGTCTGCGGAATTTGCATGACGTAACTCCGCCCTACCTCGTGGGTATAAAAGGAGGACGCTAGCAACCTGCAGTTATGTTTTCGCTTCGGAGCCAAGAGTCTCTCTTCACTCCACAAGCCATTTCTCTGAAATTGTCAGCTTCACGTACGAGTTCCTCTAGTGTTGGTGTTTGTGGCGATATCCGGCGAGCGCGCGCTTCCTGCTGATCTGTGCAGTGGTTTGCCAGAGAGTGTGTGTCTCCCCGGGCGCTTCGACACTAGAGTGTTTCTCTCTTAAAAGAGCTTGCACGCGGCACGTCTTTTTCAAGATGCCTCGCCCGTGCACTTCTGGTTGCGGCAGATATGTGTCTGACTCTGATGGGCACGAGCGCTGCCTAGTGTGTTTGGGCATGGATCACGCTAGAGCAGCGCTCGTGGATGAGTCATGTTCTCTCTGCGGGAACATGACCATCGCGTCACTAAGGTCGAGACTCAGTGAACTCGCAAGAGTGAGAGTCCCCTCATCCACACCCCGATCTAACGCTCCCCCGAGGAGTGCTACTTCGGCTGGTGGCCAGGGTGACCTGAGGATAACGGTCTGGAACCAGGCGCCGACTATTTGTCCACGACCCCAGCCCCCCTCTTCAGTGACGGTGCCCGCTAGTGAGCCTCCGATTCTCGCGGGACCTTCGGGTGCCCCGCGGGTTTCGGTTGAAGCTACAGAGGAAGATGCCATGTCTGTAGCAGCATCACAAGGTGGGCTTGATTCTTCCGGAAGTGAAGATTCAGCGCAGCTGCCACCTTCCGGTGTGCATACGGCTGTGTCTGATTCGGATCCGGAAATGACGGCCATGCTTTCCCGGGCAGCCGCGAGCATCGGTTTAGAGTGGAGGCCTCCACCCTGTCCCGAGCGCTCGCGGCTGGACGATTGGTTTTTGGGTAAGGCTGCCGACCCCCGTGGTCCACGGCAAACCCCAATACCTTTCTTCCCGGATGTGCATGATGAGATCTCGAAGTCCTGGAGGACCCCGTTGTCTTCTCGGGACCGCTCGCTGATCCCATCCGCCTTTCCTCCCCTCGATGAGGCGGCCGCCCGTGGGTACACTGGACTTCCCCCGGTTGAACGCTCTGTTGCGATGCAACTGTGTCCTCAGAGTGCTTCTTCTCGGGGCGAGTCTAAGCACCCATCCAAGGCCTGTAGATTTTCGTCGTCTCTGGCGGCGAAGTCTTACAGAGCGGCGGGACAGGCGGCTACCTCTCTGCATGCTATGGCCACTCTGCAGGTCTACCAGGCCCAGATGCTCAGAAACATGCACGAGGGCAGGGCAGACCCAGGGCTCTTCAATGAGCTGCGTGCCGCAACCGACCTCGCTCTCCGGGCGACAAAGGTAGCCGCGCGCTCCCTGGGTCTGGTGATGTCCACTGCGGTGGTCCAGGAGAGACACCTTTGGCTGAACCTGGCTGACATGCGGGATTCCGAGCGGACTCGTCTGCTCGATGCGCCCCTGTCCCAGGCCGGCCTCTTCGGCGGCGCAGTTGAGGACTTTGCCCAACAGTTCTCAACTGCACAGAAACAGTTTGAGGCCATCAAACACATTCTGCCCCGCCGACCCGCTGCTGCCTCGTCGTCGGTCGGGCAGACGCCTCAGCCTGTTTCCCGCCGAGGGCGCCCTCCTAAGGCTCCCTCCCCTCCCGCTCGGCCAAAGCAGCAGCCTCCACCCAGGCCGACGCGAGGAGGAAGCCGTAGGAAGGCGCCACAGCTCGCTCCTGCCCCGCCCCCCGCCAAGCGCCGGGACAAGCGTCGCTCCTGAGACGGGCTGCTCGGAGATGATGTTTGTCTGTCAGGAGATGGTAGCAGGGCCACTCCTTCCCCCGGTGGAGGGCCGGGGGAGAATCTTTTGTTCTCCACTACCCGCTGCTCACCCACGGGTGGGCAGCACCCTAATGTGGTTAAAGACAGATACAAACCTCTCATCTCCGAGCACACAGAGTTCTCGGACGACCCAGAGCGCCGCCCACCAGCCGTGCTCTCCTCGTCCCCCTCTGTCCCAGAGTCGGACACGGCGTGCCGCCCACGGGCCGTTTCGTCCCTGTCCCACTCTGTCGCCAGACCCCTGGCAGAGCAGGCCCCCGTGGAACGCTGGTCCTTCCCTGGCCTCCTCTGTCAGGGCGCGGAGCTTAACTGCGCCCCCACACCGGATCGCTATGCCGTCCACGTCGGGGCCAGTTACTCCGCTTCGCTGCCCCTCCGGGGGGACGCCGGTGGTCCGCATGACCCCGCTGGTGCAGTTCCTAGAAGCCTGGCTAGAGCTTCCCCAACTGTCCCGCTGGGTCGCCCGCACCATCCGGTTCGGCTATGCGATTCAGTTCGCACGGTCTCCTCCCCGATACAGGGGAGTCCGCTCCACTTTGGTCGGTGGCAACGCCCCGGTCATGCGAGCAGAGATTGCCACTCTGCTGGCGAAGGGTGCAATCGAGACTGTCCCTCCAGCCGAGATGGAGTCCGGCTTCTACAGCCCTTACTTCATTGTCCCCAAGAAAACCGGTGGGTTACGACCAATCCTGGACCTGCGAGTATTGAATCGCTCCCTTCTCAGGAGGCCGTTCAAAATGCTCACCGCCAAACGCATTTTCGAATGTGTGCGGCCCCAGGATTGGTTTGCAGCGATCGACCTGAAGGACGCCTACTTTCATGTCTCCATTCTCCCTCGACACAGACCGTTCCTCCGGTTTGCTTTCGAGGGACAGGCATATCAGTACGCGGTTCTCCCATTCGGGCTGGCCCTGTCTCCTCGCGTCTTCACGAAGGTCGTCGAGGCAGCCCTTGTTCCCCTTCGGGTTCACGGGGTTCGCATCCTGAACTATCTCAACGACTGGCTGATCCTAGCTCACTCTCGAGACCAGGTTTGCAAACACAGGGACCTTGTGCTCCGGCACCTAGCCCGTCTGGGCCTTCGGGTCAACTGGGAGAAGAGCAAACTTTGCCCCGTGCAGAGGATCTCTTTTCTCGGTATGGACATCGACTCGGTCGCCATGTCCGCGCAGCTTACGAGCGAGCGCGCGCAGTCACTGCTGACTTGTCTGAGACGAATACAGGGCAAGAGTGCGGTTCCACTGAAACATTTTCAGAGGCTCCTGGGGCATATGGCATCTGCAGCCGCGGTCACGCCGCTCGGATTGCTTCATATGAGACCGCTTCAGCTTTGGCTTCGCGACCGAGTCCCGAGGTGGGCATGGCAACAAGGCAAGCTCCGAGTTCCAGTGACTTCGAGCTGCCGTCAGACCTTCACCCCGTGGTTGAACCTCAGTTTTCTCAGGGCTGGTGTCCCCCTGGAACGAGCGTCGAGGCATGTTGTTGTCTCAACAGATGCCTCCACCACGGGCTGGGGCGCCATGTGCAATGGTCATGCTGCCGCGGGCTCCTGGACAGGACCCCAGCGCCTATGGCATGTGAATTGCCTCGAGTTGCTGGCAGTACGCCTTGCTCTGCACCGCTTCCGAGCGCTGCTCATGGGTCAACACGTACTAGTCCGATCAGACAATACCGCCACAGTAGCGTACATCAACCATCAAGGTGGTCTACGCTCCCGCCGTATGTCGCAACTCGCCCGCCACCTCCTCCTATGGAGTCAGAAGCATCTGAGGTCCCTTCGTGCTATTTACATTCCCGGAGCCCTGAACCGTGCTGCCGACGAGCTGTCACGGCTTCAGCCCCTCCCTGGAGAATGGCGACTCCATCCCCAGTCGGTCCAGCTGATTTGGGACCAGTTTGGCGACGCACAGATAGATCTGTTTGCCTCCCGCGACTCATCCCACTGCGCCCAGTTTTATTCTCTGACGAGGGCACGCTCGGCACGGATGCACTGGCGCACAGCTGGCCGAGGGGCCGCAAGTATGCGTTTCCCCCAGTGAGCCTTCTTGCGCAGCTCCTGCGCAAGGTCAGGGAGGACGAGGAGCAAGTCCTTCTGGTTGCGCCGTACTGGCCCACCCGGACTTGGTTCTCCGAACTAGTGCTCCTCGCGACAGCACCTCCTTGGCCAATTCCTCTGAGGAAGGACCTCCTTTCTCAGGGACGGGGCACTCTATGGCACCCTCGTCCCGATCTCTGGAACCTCCACGTGTGGCTCCTCGACGGGACGAGACAGGTTTGAGTACCCTACCACCTCCGGTGGTGGCTACCATCACTTCCGCTAGAGCGTCGTCCACGAGACATGCCTACGCGTTGAAGTGGAACCTATTCGTCAATTGGTGCTCTTCTCGCCGAGAAGATCCCCGGAGTTGTTCGATCAGTCTCGTGCTTTCCTTCCTTCAAGATGGGTTGGAGCGAAGGCTGTCTCCCTCCACCCTCAAAGTTTATGTTGCCGCTATTGCCGCTCACCACGACTTAGTGGAAGGTAAGTCCATAGGGAAGCACGACCTGATCGTCAGGTTCCTGAGGGGGGCGAGGAGACTGAATCCTCCTCGCTCTCCTCTCGTTCCCTCTTGGGACCTCTCAGTGGTTCTAAGTGCCCTGCGGAGTGCTCCCTTTGAGCCTCTGCAATCAGTGGAGCTTAAGTTCCTGTCAATGAAGACAGCGCTCCTGATTGCATTGGCTTCTCTCAAGAGGGTCGGGGACCTGCACGCATTCTCCGTTGACGAAGCGTGCCTGGAGTTTGGGCCGGCCGGTTCTCACGTTCCTGAGACCCCGGCTTGGATATGTGCCCAAGGTTCCTACCACTCCCTTCCGGGACCAGGTGGTGAACCTGCAAGCGCTGCCCTCGGAGGAGGCAGACCCAGCCTTGGCACTGCTCTGTCCAGTACGCGCTCTCCGCGCTTATGTAGACAGGACGCAGTGTTTCAGGACCTCAGACCAGCTCTTTGTCTGTTATGGTGGGAAGCTGAAGGGAAAGGCTCTATCAAAGCAGAGGTTGTCTCACTGGATCGTGGACACCATTGCTTTGGCTTACCAGCAGCAAGGTCGACCGTGCCCCCTTGGTGTGACCGCCCACTCCACCCGGAGTGTGGCATCCTCCTGGGCGCTGGCGCATGGCGCCTCGCTGGCAGACATCTGCAGAGCTGCAGGCTGGGCGACACCTAATACATTCGCCAGATTCTATAATCTCCGAGTGGAGCCAGTGTCCTCTCGTGTTCTCGCTTCAAACAGCTAGTTCCGGACCCGCTCAGGTGTCTTCGCTTGCTCGCCATTCCACTCCACGGACTGGATACGTGCGATATTCTGCTCAGGTGAGCTTCTCCGAAAGCCCTGAGTTCCTCCAGCACCCCTGATGCTAGCGCCAGTGTCTATTGCCTGGGCGTCGGCTAGGTGCCTCCGTGTGCATGGTCCCTCCCATGAGCTACCCCCACACGTGTATTTCCACTGTAAGCCTCTTTGAGCATGTGTCTTTCCCTCGGCAAGCCACCTTGCCACCCCTGAGGTTGAAATATTCCACCTGCGGCTGGACACCTCAGAGTTTCCCCATATGTTTCCTTCGGGTCATATGTGTATTTTCAAATGCCCCCCCCCGCTGGGTTGGTGATATTTGCATATTTCCCCTTAAAAGCTTGGGATATGCTTCCCAGTGTACCTTGGTATTCCTGTGCTAAATAGGAGTCCTTCGTCCTAATATCTCGAGGGCTCAGATTTTCGCAGGGCGCTGGAAGACAGCTGTGAGGTGGCGTGATTAGACTGGTAACCCCATTCGTCGTCATTCCGACGTAACTCGGAGTGACTACGAAAGGGAACGTCTCGGTTACGTATGTAACCCTCGTTCCCTGAGTAGGGAACGGAGACGTTACGTCTTCCTGCCACCTCCGCTGTGCTGCGGGATCGCCGAGTTCAGTCTTGGCTCCTCAGCGAGAAAACATAACTGCAGGTTGCTAGCGTCCTCCTTTTATACCCACGAGGTAGGGCGGAGTTACGTCATGCAAATTCCGCAGACCCATGGCATTTCTTTGCCATTGGATCGTTTTTAAATACTCGAAGCTGATAGGCTTTCTAAGCGAAACCCCATTCGTCGTCATTCCGACGTAACGTCTCCGTTCCCTACTCAGGGAACGAGGGTTACATACGTAACCGAGACGTTTTTTATAAACTTAATTGAATTGAGGTAATCTGTTTCCTCAAATGAAATGTGTTAGCTTAACTTGTTGGGTTTTACAGTGAATGACAAACTAATCCTGTGCCTTTCAGTAATGTTTATGATGAAGCTGCTGATGTCAATAGTTTAAATGATGACTAATAAAATGTTTAACTGTATTTCAAAATAAAAATATTTCTTATTTATTCTTGGAGCCTGGTTGATTTAGTTTACCCCTAAATGTTAATTTAATGCATTAACTATCAAACATGTATTAACATGTTTAAGGCTGCTGTTATTCATGCATGAATCATTATGACTCCTGTCCTAGTTAAGGATCGTTCTTCATTGGTTAATAACTTAACTAATCATGAGTTCATGTTGAAGTAACTATTAATTCAGGTATAAGTACATAATTATTCATGCCCTGTTATTGTAAAGAGTTACCTCAAAATGGAACATATTTACTCTATTAAATAAGTTCCTGGTCTTATTGTTTTCCAATCTTTCTATATAAAGAAATTGGGTAACACTTTAGAATACTGTTTCTTAGTTACTGCATAAGTAATAAGGA
Organism: Meda fulgida; assembly: GCA_030578275.1. Taxonomy (NCBI): domain Eukaryota; kingdom Metazoa; phylum Chordata; class Actinopteri; order Cypriniformes; family Leuciscidae; genus Meda; species Meda fulgida. The sequence continues at coordinate 3,450,253 of CM060629.1, forward strand.
ATTACGGAAGAACTAATAGGTAATTCTTCATTAACACTTAAGTCACTACTGTTAACTACTAAGGAAGATGTGTTAACAGTTCAGTATGTAATAGAATTTTATGATTGTGTTAAGTATCAGTTAGTTAATCAATAACTAATTAATTATGTCATACCTCCTGAAGAACTACTATTAATTATGATTCAAGAAAAATAACAATGAAGTAACTACTAATGAACAGTCATACACAGTAGTTACTACAATAATCTGTTTTATTTTAGCAGTGGAGTGGCGAATGAAGTACACAAATCAAGTACTTGAGTAAAAGTACAGATACCACAATAAAATATTACTAAAATTATTTAATTGATAAAAATAAAATTGTAATTAGGGCATTTTCAAAAATTACCTTAGTAAAAGTACAAAGGTAATTCATTTTTAAAGTACTTGAAAAGTAAAAAAAGCACAGATTTTTTTTCTATCCAGTTTTAGTCATTCTTCAGCCCTAATAAGAGAGATAAGTGCAGACATTTACCTATAGGATATATTCATCTGCAAATAACTTTTTATTTCATTAGCAAAACTTATCATAATGTACAATACATTCATAGTGTTTTTTTTTAAAGTTTGATATGAGTCAGAAGTATGTGGTAATTGTTTATTAATTATTAATGGGTTTCCTATATTTTCACTTTAGAATACTGTTTCAGGTTATAAGTCATTCCTGAAGAATTATCTAATAATTATTTATTTCTTACTAATCAGTTCCCTATATTTTCAGTTTCCCTCAGTCAGTGCCTCAAATCCATGAATTTACTCAATGGCATTCTGTGCTGAGAAAAACAGACACACACAGTACTGTAAACAATAAAACTAATCTGAGTTTAGTTATGGCAAAGCACTTGTGTATGGCTCCTTTCTGAAGTTGATTTCTTACAGAACACACTCACAAAACCACACAGGCAAACATTTAACTTTAACATTATGTGTATTTGTTAAAATTGCTACTTCTATTAATAACATTAGTTAATAAGAAAGGTCACAACTCAATGTACTTTTGTTTGACTGTTCATTAGTTACTTCTTAGTTATTTTTCTTGAACCTTAATTAGTAGATAATTAGTAGTAGTTCTTCAGGAGGTATGACAGAATTTATTAGTTATTGATTTACTAGCTGTTTCTTAACACAATCATAAAATTCTATTACATACTGATTAGTTAACACATCTTACTTAGTAGTTAACAGCTGTGAAGAAGTAATTAATGAAGAATTACCTATTAGTTCTTCAATAATTCCTTATTAGTTATGCAGTAAGTAAGAAACAGTATTCTTAAGTGTTTCCAGAAATTGTATTGTTTAGGCTACTGTTGTAGGTAATGCAGCTTTTTAAAATCTTTCCAATAGTAATTTAATGGCAGTTAATGTTAATGTAAAGTCCCACCCATATTTTTCTTTTTGTAAATTCTTTCGGTCAAATGAGTTGTGAACACGATGACTCACAGTATTGAAAATAATATTTGCCAGTTACATGAAAATATGCACATAAATGTTTGTGTAGGATTTCCAATATAACAAAATGCAATAAAATTCTCCTTTACTGTATGTTAATTTAACTATAGGCTTGGCTTCATGACACAACATGCTAACATACGATAGTACACATCAGAGCAAAAGCAAGCCCATAAATGATGGCACACCATTATGTGTAATTATACAGATAGCAAACATTAATCTGATGACATCTCCCACCGATTCCCCACTGTAGCTTCGCTAGTAAGTGTGAAACTGTGGTTTGAGGGAACACAAGAATCAGTCTATCAAATGTTGCAGACACTGACCTAAACAGTCAGAAAAACAGCCTAATTATTCCTCTATTCCCCCATAGCTGCTCATCAAGCTAATTGTGATTAAGCGTCCTCTGGAAATCTGCCTGTAGCCTCAACACGACGACATCACTGGCCTACAGCTGTTTTTACAGGCTCAGGTAAAAGAGTGTGTCTTGAAAATCAGCAGTTAAATGGATTCGTTTAATTGAACTAATGATTAATTTCTGTTTGCTCAAATTAAGCTTTATGCAGGATTAAAGGGATAGTTCACCCAAAGATGAAAATTACCCCATATGGGTGAACTATCCTTTTAATGTAGGTAAGTGTTTTTTCTGGATTCAAGTGACTTTTAAATATTAAAAACCCTGCTTTACTTCTGTTGCCTGACATATCTTCATACTGCAGGTAAATGTGGTCCAAATCAGATTTTTTTTTTTAATCATATGACTCGGATATGTTTTTGTCATGACAGTGTGAACAGCACAAACCACATGGAATCTGATCTTTTCGATTCCGATTTGTGCCACTTTGATATGTGGTCTTAAGTCCGATACAGGTCAGATGTGTCACGTTTCTATGTGTTTAAGTTCTGTTTTGTGATCTGGTTTCCCCCTGTCTTTGTGATTTTGGTTTAGTCCTGTTAGTGTTTCCCGGTCTGTTTAATTAGTAATTCCCTTCACCTGTGTTCTGTTAATCATCCTATTAGTCCCTGTTCATTTAAGCCCTGTGTTTTCCCTAAGTGTTTGTTGATCGTCGTCGATGTATGGTTGTGTGTTCCTGAGTTCCCTGTGTTTCCCTGTGTTTTCCTGTAACCTGAGTTTGTGAATAAACCAGCTGAAATTCTGTTCCCATGTCTTCAGTATCCTGCAACAACCCTGACAAGATCTTTTACAATGCGACCTCAGTCCGAACAGTCGTATTCATGTGACTTTTTCGTTACTCTAGAGCAACTTTCATCACAATTCTGCGTTCATGGTAGTTACTTCAAAGATTTCCTAACCCGAAGTTATCAAGAAAGTTGCGAGAGGAAGTCAGCGAAGGACAGTGATGTGTCAGAACTCATAAGTATTACAGTGACAGCTCTATATACAAGCAAAACATCATAAATGTTTAAAAACTCTGCTCTCTTTTCTCACATCCTCGTCTTTGTTTTTAATATTGCCTGTGCATCAATTCTCTGGGTTCCGCAGCAGATCACACAATAAATAAACACATAATCACTTACTTTAATGTTTTACATGTTTACTTCCATTTTAAGTACTTTTATCATTCTTTTACGCACACGGGTCAGTCCAGGACCATGATCTGTTCACACTGGAATCTGATATTGGCAACAGCTAATGCTATACTAAAAATTTGAGAAAGATTTACTATTACTCAAGAAATTAGAAAGATATGGGACACGAGGGGTGGCTGGAAACTGGGTAAAAAGCTACTTAAGTGACAGAATGCAGTATGTGCAGATGGGTGAGTTCTCATCTAACTGTAGCGTAATTTTTTGCCGTGTCCCCCAGGGGTCAATATTGGGCCCTAAATTATTCAACATGTACATCAATGATATATTTAATGTTTCAAAATGACTTTAGTGTGTCTTGTTTGCAGATGATACCAAAATTTTCTACTGTGATGACAATTATGATAAGGTTATTAATGTTGTAAATACTGAACTATGGGATATAAAAAAATGGATGGATAGTAATAAGTTATCTTTAAAATTTAATAAAACTAAAGCCATATTATTTGTCAATTATATAAAAAATAGGGAAAAGATGATTGATATAGATGGGATACAAATTGAAAATGTCTTTGAAATGAAAATTTTAGGAGTTACAATAGATAATAAACTAACTTGGAAAACTCACATCAGACACATGAAAACTAAAGTCTTCAAAAGTCTTGCAATAATAAATAAAGCTAAACATGTCCTGGATTACAATACACTCCGTACCCTATATTGTTCCCTGATTCTACCGTACTTAACTTACTGTGTTGAGGTATGGGGGAATAATTATAATAACTCCTTAAAGTCATTACTTATCTTACAAATAAGGGCTATACGTACCATCCACAACGCTGAATATCTTGAACATACAAACTCACTTTTTCTCAAATCAAAGTTATTAAAAATACAGGACCTTGTCAAACTTAACACGGCACAACTCTTATTTAAAGCATTTCACAACCTTTTACCTGCTAATATACAAAAGTTATTAACACTGAGTGAGCAGTTGTACAGTTTGAGGAGCTATGGGAATTATTCTAAACCTATGGTTAAAACCACCAGGATGAGTTTCTGTGTGTCTGTATGTGGGCTTGAACTTAAACAATGTCAATGTATTCACCAGGTTAAAGAACTCTATAAACAGAAGGTCTTGTCACAGCACAAGGAGGTGGGGTTTAAATCATTGTATTCATGCATTCATAGGCTGTGTTATCTTTCTTGTAGGTATTCTGATTACCATTGCTGGTATTTAGTAACAGATGAATTCATGTATTCATAAGCTGTGTAGGTATTCGGATTACCATTGTTGGTAATATTATAATTATTTACCTGCGGCAATACGGTGTGTATTAAGATACGCGGTGTTCTTCTGTTTTGGTTTTTTTCATGTATTCATAAGCTGTGTAGGTATTCGGATTACCATTGTTGGTGTTACTATAGTTAGTTGCCTGCTGTAATATATAGTGTGTATTTAAGAGATGCAGTGTTTTTTTGTTTTGTATTTTTCTTTTTATACATGTATAAATAAATCTGTAATTGAGAGGAATGATAATGTTAACAATTAAGGAAGTAGCTACCTTTGTTTTCCTTTCTTGTTTTTCCCTTAACTGTAACAGACCGAGGTGGGTATAAATAAGTCTGACTTCTTCCCACTCCGTTTCGAGCAATTGACTGATTTATGTTGTTAATAATTAAATGCTTCTTATTGCCTTTGTTATATGTCACTATATTGCTTGAAATAAAATAACATTTATTAATTACATTCATTCATTCAATGACAAAACAATTGTATTATTATTACACACACATTTGGGGTGTTACATCCCAGGATAGAGGTGGAGGATAGATTTCAATACAGGACTTGAAAAATAAGAGGAATTTGTGACATTAGTCAAAAAATACTGTCATTTCGGAGGCGTAGCAAGTTATTACATTTTAAAGAAAGATTGCAGCTTTCATTGATGAATCGTGCAACACAAACACCAGGAATGTGCATTAAAAAGTAAACAGGATTTAAAATGTACCTTTTTGCCAACACCATCGTTGTTTTGATAGTTTTGACACCATAGTTTTTTTCTCTGCATACATCTGAGAAAGTGTACCATATTTAAAGTTTTCATTGGATTTCTACATCTCTGTTGGCATGAGCAGAGTGCTAGTCCATCTGACGCGCCTGAGGGAATACCTGACATTACAATAATCCAGTTTTTCACAGCTTCATGTTTAATATGTGAGGAGAGCCCTTTCGCTTAAAAAAAGGTCTGCTCTCTTAATCCACTTCCTTTTCATTTTCATGTTAATATGTGAAGATATCCACTAAATTAAAGCCGCCCCCACAACCGCATGTACATGTTCTATATTTACCAAGACATATTAAAATCGCCTCTGACTATTGAGTTGATCATTTGAATATATCAAGTAGAAAAGAAATGGCTTTCTCAACCTCCTGTCTGGATAAGTCTCCTTTTCTGTGTCCTTTATACTTTTTTCCTCCCAGGAAAAGCCCCCTGATTAATTGCTTAGTGCTTTGCTTTTTGTGCTGAGATACCAAAGAGGAATTTATTGAACGTGCTTGAAATTCTTACCCCATTTTCTGTTGCCATAGAAACCATAGGAAAGGTCAGGCACTGTTGCTCCCTTTTTCTAATATGGATAGAAACACTGATGAAAAAGTGAAAACCATACGAGTAATTAAAAGCAAGTTGTGTGTTATTTTTTGTCCTCCATTCTCTTACTGCTAAATGGTTTAGTTACTAAATGGTTATTCAAAGCGCAGCTCAGTGCAATGAAACACATAGTGAAGCGTGAATTATCTGTTTATGCGATATTTAATGTGCAAAGCAGTTGCATTATGTGTGACGTGCAAGGCTGTATCTTTCTGCGCAACTTGCTTCGATGTTGCAGCCTTTAAGGTTTAGAACATGAAGAATGTACAGAACCGTTTATACAATTAAATTCAGTGGCTAGTGTGCCAAAAGCAAAATAACTATGATAAATTCCACGATGGGCTTTGATGTTTCCATAGTCATGGTGAAAGCCACCAGGGAGATTCAATTAGATCACCATTTCATCCTTTTTTCCCCATGAAAAGCTCAGTGCCGGGCTGGAAAATTGCAGTTAAGTCTACCTGGAGCTGCCGTTATTTTATTATTTTCTATGGCTGCTCTGGTCTTCTGTGCTAAGTGGGTGTCTTCCGTTGATCTGAGCGTCCTTTAATGACATACCTGCCTAGAGTGAGGCATTATGGGTAAACCAGACTCCTGTCTGCACATTCCTGCCTCATTTCTCATTATAGCACATGATTTTTGCGGCGTAGGAGAGCTCTCTGTGAGAGAGTTGAAAAGGATGTTGATGAACCACTTCATTTCTGCTGAATCTTTGCCAGATTTGATTATTCTGATAGTGGTTGTTAATCAGAAGGGAAACATGCATGCTCCCACTACAGGATGAGACAGGAAATCTTGGTTGTATGGCTATTTCAGTGTGCGCTACCATTGGGAGTCAGTCTTCGCAACATGCCACAGGACATTATTTCATGCATCGCTGCAGTCCCTTGAAACCAATTTAAAGCCATAATTCTGTTGCAGATGCAGACGTACATCAAAAGACTTAGCTCACACTCTCTTGATATTTTACTCACCATTTCTGGAGTTGTTATTCCACGTTATTCTGTCATCTCATGGAACTGATTGCCTCTTGCGTCACAATATTGCTTAAACAAACATTAGAATAAGAAGTCTCATTGCATTGTCTTGACAAACCAACGTCCTGAATTTATGCTGTGAATAGATTGTCAAATAATGATCAAATAAATTATATGCTTATATGGTGTGATAATCATGTCATGTTGAATAATTAATTGAATTAATCCCAATCAGTGACAATATTTGCTAACATAAACCTCAAGAAATTAAACAAATGTGGCAGACGATAAGAGTCTGAATAGACAAAAAGTGCCTTTAGAAGTCAAAATATTGTTTTGTTTTAATTTGCGCATCACTGAACATTGTAGTAATCACATTGTAGCTAGAAGCACATTTGGTTTTATCCAAAACAGATGAATTTGAGTCTGCAAAGTTTTACTACATTGGTTGTTGCACGTATCGCAGCAGTCGGAAATGAAGTGTCCAATGAATGGCACTAAAAGATTAATGATCACGCTCGAAAATAACGTCGCATCACTGAACCCTAAACCTAACCGATAGTGTTAACAAATAACAAATGTGAGAGAAAAGTGCATCTTCTGAAGCAACAATTTAATTTTAGCTTGCTTCTAAAAGTCTTTGAGCTCTTTTATCGTGACTCATGTTTCACAGGACTTCGCATCACAACTATAGAGCAAGTTTACTCTTGTAGAAAAGCCACACATTTGGAGCTGTTTATGTGATGGAAATGTCAAAATGTATAAGTTTACAAACCATGCACCATGGTTGTTTCACTTATTCAATTGTGTTTGTTCTTAGTTTGTTTTCATGGACTTTTAAGTTTGCCACATGTGTTCCTTTGTTTGAGTTTCCCGCCACTAATCATCATCAAAGCTATTCGTAATTTAGTTCATCACCATGTGTATTTAAGTTCCTCGTCTTCTCTCAGTGTTTGTCCGGTCTTGTTTGCAATAGTGTATGTATGACCTTTTGGATTGTTATTAAACTCTGCATTTGAACTTTATTCCTGATCATCATCTTTCATTCTGCACCTGGCTAGCAGAAGACAGGATTGTAAAAGATGGATTATGCAGCAAAGTTTGCAGAGATTGGCCAAAATGGTGTTGATTTGAATTTTTAAAATTTTTTATACTGAACTATTCTCCCATCTTTTGCCTTCACCTGCCCCTACGATGACGAGCCCCTCAAATAGCTGTTCTGCATTGGAGCTGACAACCACCACCCTGTAGATCTCCCAGACACCTCAGGACTTGACTGGAGGGAAGCCAGCATTAGGTGTCTGAAGACCGTCCTGCCCCGACCCAGGACACAGCCAGACCCAGAGCCCAGCCCACCATCACCCTCAACCGTGGAGAATTCGCTAGAGCGACCACCCGCTTGAGCTAGAGCCTGAAGAGGAAGGGACAGTGATGACCATCGCCCCGGAGCCGGTGCGTCTGACTGGGGGTGTGATCCAGCGACAGCAGCAACAGAGGGAATACTGGTGGATTTGGACACGAGGGGCGGGCTGATGGATTTAGTCATGGAGGTACTGCCTTCCACCCGGTATTTTCTGTCTGTTCTGAATCATCGCTGTTTCAAGACAGCACTAAGACTGTTTCGTTAACCTGTTGGGAATTGGAATTACCGTTACCTTTCGTCGTCCTCCCATCACCTTTCCTTCGCCACCTCGTCATCCGCCTCCTAAACCTTCTCCTTCTCCACTCCATGCCTTCCAGAAGGGGGCGTTCTGTTATACTTATTCAGTTTGGTTTGTTCTTATTTTCAATTTAATGGACTTTAGTGTGTTTTCATTAGTCACATGTGTTAATCCTTTGAGTTCCCCGCCACTCATCAGTTTCCATGGACTCTAAACATCATCACAGCTGTGCGTCATTTAGTTCATCACCATGTGTATTTAAGTTCCTCGTCTTCACTCAGCGTTTGTCCAATCTCGTTAGTTTGTGTATGTATTACCTGTTGGATTGTTATTAAACTCTGCATTTGAATTTTATTCCTGATCATCTGTCTGTCTGCACCAGCCTAATAATGATAAATGTTCATAATATAGTATTTTACAAGGAACCACATGCAATTAAGTCTTTATCAATCAATGATCTGCTCCTGTTATCCTAATATGTGTGAAAATAAATAGCAGTTTTCATTTTCAAGATCCCTGACCATAAACATTTTTGTCTTTAACTTCTCCGACATCTTTCAAGCTACATTTACCAAACTTAGTACAGTCCTGTTCTGTGAACTCTGACTTTTCTAACTGATTAGACTTGCCTCCAGCGGCCAATCAAAGATCCAATAGACGGCCATTGAAAATGTGAACTCTGTTTGCCTCTTCAATACTGATTGTGAGTCTCATTTATTTGTTAGAAACAACTCGCATACATCAGTCTCTAGAACATTTAACCTTATGCATATGAATGACCTTCACTATAATTATGTTAATTTCACAGCAAACTGGCATCTGACAGGCCGCCTTCTCACCATGCTTTACCGCTCTAGTATGAGAAGAGAACGTTGCATAAACCCACCTTGTCGGCATAGCAATGAAGTCAAAGTGATTGGAGCATTGCAGAAGAATAAACAATGACTCACAGGCAGGGCTTTACAGTTAAATTTCAGAGGCTTTCCTTCCTCCGGTAGCATAAGCTAGGGTTCAAAGGGTTGAATATTTCACTGTTAGTCTACTTAATGATTAACTAATGTACATAATGATAAACAGAAACATACACTAAGTCCTCCATGTTAAGCACTTAAATCTAGAAATATTGGCCTTGCATGCTGTTTTCTGCACTACCATTTTAAAACTGTCCTGCAGCTATTTCTCCCTGCTGCGCTGTAGGAGCCCTCAAAGTGATGGAAAGCACACAGCAATGTTGACATTACAGTGAATATGTGATTCTAACAGTAGTATGTAAATACACAAGGAGGGTAAAATATGCGTGAGAGCCCCAGGGTGCATCAGTCAAAGAGGGTTAATGCTGTCGTGTTGATTTGACTTGGCTATTTTTTGCTAAGATGGTATTCTGAGATGCAGTGATGTTACAGGGAAGAACTGCCCTCAGCATACACAGAAGCAAGCATTTATTTGCTTCAGATGAAAGATGAAGAGGAACGACTCTGAAAAATTCACCTGGCGGAAACCGCTGTGTTGTATTTATAATGGAACGGCGATGAGGCCTACCGCAGGTTAAAGCATCTGACAAATAATACTGTTTGCAATCACTGAAACGGCACCACTTGAACCACTGAAATTAGTTTTGTGTTTGTAAACATATGTGCAGAGTCACCATACAGCAATGATTTGGAAAACTGATCTTGCTGATGTGAAAATTGAAGCAGTTATGTGTATTTCTGTTGTAATAAATATGTGCTATCACTCAACATTGCCTACTGCTGAAATGTAAAAAAACACATGAAATCAATTGAAATCAAAGATGTGTGGCTTTCAATTGATGTCTGCTAGCTTTAAGGCCTTGCCGCCATAGTACTGAAATTGTTTGTCTTTCAAATGTAACAAAAGCATCTTTAAAAATTAAACACTGAAATGTTTATTTCTATGGCCTCATTAATAGACCCAACAATAGCATTAGCACGTCCTGTTGATGGTGTAATGTGTCCATGTTGACACCTGCTGGTTTTATTTAACTTCTACCATTGTGATATATGAAGAAAATACATCATAGAGTTTGATTTGGGCAGACATGATCCTATCAGAACTATGCTGTGATCCATCTTGTGACCCAGAACCTCTGTGCTATAAAAATACTAACTTTACAGTCCCTTTTACTCTTCCTGCATTGACCAAAATATCGATAACATCATCTCCATGATCAGACATACCCCTGGGAAAAAGAAATGAGGTTATCTTTGCATTCTTAGAAGAATGTACCTACAGATAATACTGTATAATATTAGTGAAAGACTGTGCAAACAGATGATAGAATATTAGTTAAATAAAATGACTTAAAGAGAGTATACTTTCATGACTGTTAACACACTTAAGTACACTTTTAAAGTATAGTTTAAAAGCACACTTTGTATTAAGTGACCTTAACCACTATGTTCTTAACAGTTTGACACAATGTACATGTTGGTAATTGTAATTAATTTCAAAGTAGTTGCATTTACACTGTTAACCTTAACCCAACCTTTACCACAAAACCAAACTCCCCTAACCCTATAATCCTGAAACTCAGTAGTAAATATGGGATTCTTCCAGAACAATACCAGTAAATACAGTCTTGTTGATATTAATCATCCTCTCCTCATATTCTGTAACATATCCTTCCCTTGTGGTTTAAAATGACCCAAAGCCCTTCAATTATACTTTTGTTTTTGTTTTTGTTTTGAAAAGCTTTTATCATTTCATTTGTCATTTTTTTATAGAATTTTTAATGCAGTTTTTTTTATGTACCTTTAAATTAAAAAAGATTTTTTGTAAAGTTTTAGCATTTGTAGTTTTAATTAAGAGCATTCTTATTGTATTGTTTTTTCCATGTTTTTCTATTTACATATATAAGGCCATCTAATGTAAAGTTTGACTTGCTAATAATGACAACACTGTAATAATGTCAAAATAAAAGTTTGGCTTTAAAGTACATTTTAAATCATTATGTTTTAATAAACTTTTGTCATGCTTTTAAGAAGTATGCATATTTTGTTGTGTTGACTAACATATCAAAGCACTGTAAAGTATTTGATTATAATCTGAAGTCTAGTGAGTTATTCAATATTACATTTAAAGTTCATTTATTTTAAATGTACTAAATGGCAAGTTCATCATTACAAATGTAGGTTTCACTTTATTTGGAGGGTCCCTTTAACACATTCTGTTGACTATAAGTAATGTTGCACCTACATGTCTACTAACTCTTATTAGACTAGAGTATTAGTAGACTGGTAGGGTTATGAATAGAAAATAGAATAGAAATAAAATGAAAGTGCATTTTAGTTAACCGAAAACGCTTGTCGGTAATTTTAACCCTATTTTAAAGACAATAGAATTAATTATGAAATTACATATATAAAGATGAACTCCTAGATCATTTACACACAATTATATTCAGTTCACACTTATTCTTTGAATAGTGTATTATTTCAGTAATAACTACTCTTCTAATTTTTCACTCACCCTCAATGGAACGCATGTTCCAGTACGTCTGAATTCTCTGCTAAACTTTTTATTGGCATAATTCCTTCTTTTTTTATTTCTTTTTTTTTTTACTACCAGGTCAGTGGTTGTAAGGCATAGGTGAACAGTTCAACCGTTTCTCTCAAAGGAGAGTCGACAGGATGGTGCGCTATAATGGTCTGTCGGGCAGAGAAGCACAAAGAGCAAATGGATCTTGGCTTTGTCACTCAAACGGAACATCTAGATATCTGTGGAGCAATCTTCACTGCGAGGAGAGTTCAGGCTATCAGATGAAGACACTTGACTTCAGTACTTCAGTACAGTACATAGGAGTCGCATGTTCAAACCATACCAATGCAATGAAAAAAAAATGTTGTGCATTAATCCATCTAAAACGGTCAAAATCATATTCATCAGCCATTTGAAACAAGTCAGCTGTATGCTAAGACACAAAGAACCTTTTTAGAAGCAGAATGTCAAATAGATCAAATATGGCCTGTATGTATGTATCATTGTTCTAGAGCAATTATGGGTTACACCTTATTTTTGTTCCAGTGTAGCCTAATTATTCATTTAAGAATTTAGTATTATTAATTAAAAGCACATCATGTAACGTTTTTGTTCAAAATTAACAACATTTAAATACATAATTAGTCCTTCTTTTAAATGTGTTTGTTTATACCCTGATTCAAAAGCCTAATAAGTGTATATATTTTAGACCTGACTGGATGGTTTTCATGGAGAAAAAGCGTACATACGTCACTCGCCCGTGTGTGTCTCATCATATCTGTAAATAGAGTAAAGTTGATCGAGCTGCTTTGACACGTGTCTGGTGTGTGTGTGTTTGTGTGTTCACACAACAACATTTTGATTTACTGTGTGATTGTTAGTCTTTATTCATATCGTTAGCTCTAGTACTACATTGGGCTTTAGAATAGGTGGTTTATTAGCCACTAATAAACTTGTGTGTGAAAATTTCATCTGTCCCTCATCTGTCTAAGGGCTGAGAACTGCCAGGGGGAGCAGTGCCCCTTGTGGTGGTGGGTCTCTTGGTGTGTGCAGTGACTGTGTGTTCACCAAGTGTGGTCATTTCCTTGCTGTGTGTGTGTGTGTGTGTGTGTGTGTGTGTGTGTGTGTGTGTGTGTGTGTGTGTGTGTGTGTGTGTGTGTGTGTGTGTGTGTGTGTGTGTGTGTGTGTTTCCCACCTGCCCCACAAGGACCATATACCAATGACACTGTAAATTAGTCTTAAAAAGTCTAACCCAATTATCATATAAAAAGGTATCTAAACAACATAATAATGTGTGCTGTATTTTAAATGTATTAATTGATCCATCATTTAACTACGCAGTAAGTACCAGATCCAATGCTATTGTCAATATAATCACGGAAATAAGAGTGTTGTAAGGCAGGACACGGAGTAGCCTCTCGTAACGTATTGCTTAAAAAATAAATATAAAACTGCATTCATTTTTCATCTGTTCAGGAACCATCAGCTCCGAGAAGCTGACATGAGGCTGAGGGAGGGAAACATGGTGCATACTCATTTGATAAAGCATATGTCTTGTGCCAGTGTGTGCATATGTGTAAAGACATGGGTCGTTTAACTCGCTTTCCTCTGAGGTGTTTGTTTTTTGACTGAGGGTTGTAGGAAGCTTGAAACTGAATCAGCAGGGACTCTGGAACCTTTATCCATACCTTTGACTGATGTTTAATTGTATCTATGAAACAAAGCCAGATTATAAATGTTGACAAAATAGCCACCTGAATGCATAATTTACTTCAGTTTCCGGGTAAACATTTGGGCACATTTTGTTATATGACACTATGGGCCCTATCATACAGACAGTGCAATGCAGGCGTGACGTGTGCTGTGCTAGCTTCAGCCCGGCGCAGTTTTCATTTTCACGGTGTAGTGTTACAAATTTATTAAATGTTTAATTTAGGTTCCAATACAATAGTATATAAACTGAGAAAGTTTAGTAGACTGAATTTAGCATTTGAGTTATAAATGATGATTATATGCTGCTTTCAGGGGTGCTGGTCTGAAAATGAGGAGCTTTCAGGCGCATTGTTGGCGCGTTGCTATTTTGAGGAACTGAAATAGACCGGTCAACTGACCAACTGAAACCTGGTCTAAAGTCAATGGTGCAGTATTTTCTGTGTTATTTAAAGAGTGCATTAGTAATATGAGCCTATAGGCGGATGCACAACACGCATACACTCTGCTTATTACACACACACTTTGCTTATTACACACACACGGACGCACAGCAGCACACAAACATGCCAAATATTAAAAATAAAATGATTACAATGTAAAAGAGTAATATTGTGTACATAAAGATATGGTGGAATCCAGCTTGTCTCGTAGATGGTCCGCTTTAACCTCGCGCACGAGCAGATCCGTTTCATCTCTAGAGACACGTTCAGTTTTCTGCTTGCAAATTCCGCCATTTAAATAGTGAATCCGCCATGGCGCGAGCGCAACGGAATGGGAGATGAGACTCTGATGTGCACATTACACCCAAAACAGACCCATAACTCACTACTCAGGATAGAGACAACACTTTTAGACCATGTGCCGGGCGCGCCAAACATTTTTCCTGTCGTTGAACTAGCAAAAGTGGATTCGGACACTTTAGACCATGCACTTAGATCCTTAAAATAGGGCCCTCTGTCTTACAGTATGTTATAAGACACACACTATGCACAAATGAATATATCCAGGCAAATATGGGTTCGGGCTCAAGTTTAGGATAATTATTTGTGCCTCAGAGCAGATCTCATCCTGCGGAGTCTCTGCTGTTATATTTGTGCTCACGTTTGACTTTGAAAAAATCTCTGCATATCAGATTTTTTATAACATTTCTTGTGGAAATAGCTGCAATCACACTGATCCAAAGAAAAACAACAACTCTAAAAGGTCTCCATCAAAGCGCAATCCACGCGCGGCATTGCAATTGAGGTGAAATCCTATTTATATCAATTGAACAGCATTTCCTGCAGCTGACAGAACTTTTAAAGAGGACAGTGAAGATACACACGCCAGATGCCGTGTGGACCGAATACGGAATAGCTGCTTCTACCAATCTCCTTCTCGGCTTCTGCAGCACCACAGGCCCGATGAGACCACTTCAGATAAAAAGCCTTCAATTAACGGGAGAAATATTGATTGCGGTGCTTTTCATGTGGCTATTGTTAAGCGAGACACGTTTCTCTGGGCGAGCAGATACAGGCGTGATGCATTTCTGAAGATCAGCCCAGGCTTCACAGTGCCCTCATAAGAAATAAGTCACTGAGAAACAGCTGTCATGGCTGACTGTGGAGGAATGCTGTTTGTTAGTTAGTCTTTTCACTTTCACATATATAGTGTTCAATTACGAACAGATCTTTTGCTGTTTTTGTTTTAATAAGACAGTCATACAGTGGTATTTGTCTAGGCAAGTGAAGGACAAGTGGCAGATTGCTTAAATATGAAAAGGTTACGGCAATATCATGAAAGAAACGAATGTTCAAAAAGTAATTCGATTTACTAATCATGATCACAATAATAAAACAAGTCTTGCTCATTCGTTTATTAGCCAGAAGGCAGTTGCTAAACTACTTTAAAGGTGCTCTATGGAAGAATTTGGTAAATAAAAATGAATAAAATTCCATTATTGCCAGAGATATGCTACTTTCTCATATTTCTCTACATATTTTTCAGATATGCCTTGTAGGTCTTTCTTCTCATTGTCAATGATCTTAGTGTGGAATGAAAAATCCTGATTTATGTAACAAGTAATATGAATTAACTACGTGTACTTACTATAGGGTTAGGGTAGGATTTAAGGTTTGGTTTAGTCAAGTCATCTTCACTTATATGTAGATTGTTTCAAAGCAGTTTTACAGAGATAAACATAGCATTTAAGGTAACAGAGATTGTTTTGGCTTTAGGAGATTGTTTCAGATCTAGGTTTAGAGTTAGCTGCTTATAATTATGCATCTTTTACATTCAATTCACATTTATTTGTATAGCCCTTTCACAATACACATTGTATCATTGTACAGAAAATGCATGAGTCCACGTTACAATTTAGAGTGATCTGTGATCAGATGTAACTGTCTAAGTTATGTATTTCAGAAATGTACATATACAAATCACATTTAGCTAAAAATGTATTAATTTAAACAGTGTATTAATTTAAGGAAGAAACAATAAGCTCATCGAAGTAATGAATACTTGTTTGTTAACAAATGATTATGACAGAAAATCGTATTTGTTCTATTTGTAGCAATGTATAGTTCTTACTATAGTGATTAAACAAGGACACTTAAAATAAAGTACAATACAAAATGTTATTCCATGTTCGTAATTCCATTCCAAAATGAATTTTCGGCTTATTAATGTTGTGTGATACGTTCCACTATTTGGAGATGCCTGACCTCTTTTAGACATGCATTTACTATTGCTATCCTGCTAACAGTGTGACGCTCTCACATAACGGAAGAAAAGTGTGAAGGGACACAGACGGCCGTCTTTAATCACGGCTATCTGAACGCGGGCCAGTTTTGTGGTGGGCGGGCGGGTGGTCAGGATGGCCGACAGCAGTGACTTTGTGCTAGAGGTTTAATAAATGACACAGGAGACAGTAAAGATCCGCTCGTGTCAGTGGGGATATGCACCTCATTACTCCTATCAAGAGCCCAGGCTGACCCCTGTGGCTCGTCCCTAGCCTGCTGCCTCTCATCTGAGCCTCCTGTCCCCTCCTCTCTTCCTCACCCTCTCCATTTGTCCATTCCCTCCACGCTTGCCTCTGTGTATTAAACAAGATGAATCTCTCTGATCTCCGAAGAGGCCTCAGATCCTGACAGATTACAGAAGGGCCACTCAGTCTGGCCCTTCATTTTCTTTCCTTTTTTTGTGGCTTTCTCCAAATAAATGTCAGCTGTGGTCTTTTTTCCCCAGATGCCTGATGGTGTCTAATGATGATAAAATACCAATTCATTTCTTCATACCTATTTGTGATATTTGCATTCACCTGGCGTTCCACATTTATTATTTTCCAGCAGCACCAAGCTGACCAGTTTAAAAACCTGCGTGTGGATAATTCCATCTGTGAAATTATTTGGATAGCAAACTTTTGTAAAACTCGTGCTGGGCAACGATTAATCGTGATTAATCGCATCCAAAATAAAAGTTTGTGTTTACCTAATATTTGTACTTTTATATATAAATTCACACACATGCATGTATATATTTAAGAAATGTTTGCATGTATATACCATATATATATATATGTATACATAATTTATAATATATAAATATTTAATATATAAATAACACATTTGCGTGTGTGTGTGTGTGTGTATATA
The DNA here is from genome assembly GCA_030578275.1 of Meda fulgida. NCBI lineage: Eukaryota > Metazoa > Chordata > Actinopteri > Cypriniformes > Leuciscidae > Meda > Meda fulgida. The sequence continues at coordinate 3,467,430 of CM060629.1, forward strand.
CAAAATAATTGTACATAGTACACACAGTATATATTAAATATTTATATATAATATAAAATATGTATACATATATATACAGTATATAAATGCAAATATTTCTTAGAATACATACATGCATAGGCTATGCGTGTATTTATATAAAATAAAAAATGATACACAGTACACACACATTTGTTTGTTCATTGATGTTAATAGCATATTGATGAGCTTTTAAACTTCATGTGAATGGCGGTTGCTTGGCTGGCATATGACCCTCTGGTAATACTTGACCTGCATTCTGCCATCTTTCCTCAAGGGCACATAAACTTTTGAACCAATCAGCCGTAAATGTCATGTGACTAATTGCTTTAATGCAGGAGGAAAATTACATCGTGGCAATACTCACTGGCAGATGGCATCACAAGAATGACCTCAGCTCAAAGCCCTTCACTCTTCAGTGAAAAATCAAATAAAAGGAATGGCTAATGGCTAATCAGAAACATATTCTACATATACCACGCCAGTACATCATAAACAATAGACAATTGTTAATGTCTGAGTTAACATTGAGTTGATATGAGTTGGCTTTGTGTAAATGGATTAACCAGGAGAGAATGGGCTTCCCCCGGTGTAAGTTTTCTCTTCTCCTTATAAAATCCCTTCTCCTCACAATAGTCTTTCGTGTCGTGCCACTGTCGTCTCTGGCTGCTCACTGGGGCATTAAAGCATTATGTGTTGGCTCTCTAGCAGCTCACTGTTTAAACTGCTTTGAGGTGGCCGAATTCACTTTCAAATTCTTTACCTAAAAATCATTTTCAACCAAAATCTTTCCCATGGTCCCATTTTAACTATGTACTTACATTTAGATGTTTAAATAAAGCAGCACCCACTGCCTGATGCTTGGCATTTGTGACTCGGTTATTATAAAAACATCTTTGAAAATTGTGCTTTGGAAATACTTAATTACGTCATTCGTAAATGCGGCATGTTATTATGAAAAACGTCTTTTTGAAAAAACACATTTTATTATGAAAAAATAGAAATTTAAACGGTACTAGTGTGTGAAAGAGGATATTGTGAAACATTAAACAACAAATGTTGTGCTTTCATGGAATTTTAGATACATCTATTTATTTACTTTATAATTAATTCATTAAATTGTTTAATAATTATTTATTTATTTTAGAACTAACTGGTGCATTTAATTGTTGTTCCATTGAATTCATTGAATTATTTAATTTTGAGTAGATTTGTTCCTAGTCTTAAGCGGTTGTTCACCCAGAAATGCTTCATTGCGCTGAAAGAAGAAGAGACGTGGGCAGTGGAATGAGAAAAAAGCAAAGTTTGACGTGAGTTGAACTTTTTTTTAACATGAGTGCCTCGGTTTTAGAATGCCGTTTCATGGGTGAGACGCTGCAAAAGACACGAGACACGAGTTCACTGTGCACATTCAGCACTTGTAAGAGCTGTTGGCTCATAAGGTCATTTTTGACCATTTCCAAAGAGGTTTCTCAAACAAACCTTGTTTTCCATTGCTGGCACCAACTCAAACTATTGATAGTGATTTTTTTTTTATTTGCCTCGGATTTCTTGGGATATTCCCTTTATCCTAATGTGTATTTCCTGGGATGAAAGGCATTCACAGATTGGAGTAAGTGTGTCCTATTAGATCATCTCCATTAGCTAAAGTAAGAAGAGGCTGCCGAGCGTCAGCAAAGGTTTCTGAAGTCCACAGATTCCAATTATAGATCTTTTCTGTCTCTGTTTTTATCTATTTTTCCTGTGTATTCAACTTTGAAATACACACAGCTATTTTCACAACAGTAAACAAACACCATTCCATTCATTAACAGGCAAAGCTTCAGCAACATCAGCAAATTAACACTTCTGATATATATGTATATATATATATATATATATATATATATATATATATATATATATATATGTGTGTGTGTGTGTGTGTGTGTGTGTGTGTGTGTGTGTGTGTGTGTGTGTTTGTGTGTGTGTGTGCAGCATATTACAGAATAACACAGAATAAAGTACATTATGAGGCACACATTTAGGGCGGAAAAAAACAATATATCAAATTTAGTAAACCACACATTTGTATTATAACCAGTGTATCATTGTACCAGTAATGCTGAAATTCATCTTGAATTGCCAGTGAGCACAATCTTATCCAGAAGGTATCTCATAATGAAGCAGTGTGACCTCCGGTTTCTAAATTCTGATCAGTTTCTGCACACTGTCCTCCAGTGTGAGCCTTCTTCTGATGGCCGGTGTACAGAGGAGGGGGGGGGGGGGATATTTGACAAAACCTGATTTGCATTGAAAATCCAAGTCTCTCATGGGAATTTTCTGCTTCAACACAATGACCAATCACCTCTCACCAGCAACTTAGAGGGGCAGACGTGCTTGTCGAGAAAACTGACAAGTTATTCCACTCAAGTGTTTTAGCTGTAGAAGCTTTATAGGGTTTTTTGTGTGTTTTTTTTCTGACATTTTGAAAGGTATTACAAAGCAAACTGCTCTATTTTTACGGTTTTTGTGATGAACAAATAGTATGAAATAATAGACCTATGTAAAACCTTTTTACAGTCAGCACATGTAGATTTATTTCAGTATGCAGTTGGGTTAATGTATCCTTTATTGTTTGATTATTCAGTCTTCGGTCAATCTATTTAAAAGTTGTTTTCAAAGATGAATACTTTTGTTTTGTAACTTTAAAACTTGGTAAATAAGCCCAAAGTTCTTTTTTTACAGCTCACTGCCTCACAGTCAATGATGTACAAGTTTCTCGCAGTACTGTCTAGACAGACAGTCCAATATGTGTGAAGCGACGGCACAGTTAAATGCAGTGCCATCCCAACATAGTCCCGAAATGAAGATGTTTAAATGACTCTGCTGGTACATGACACCTTTCCATTTTCAATCTCAATCCCAAACCTTGAGGATGTTTGTGTTTGTGGATAGAGTGTTGAACAGAGAATTGATATCAAATCTTTTCTCATTTACATTTATCTCATCTTTTATCCTTCACCTTTTGTTCTACGTTCAGTTGCAGTCCATGCAGTGCTGAACACTAGATAGAGCTATGCTAGTCTAGAGAGGATTGTGAAGACCAGTGGAACAGAAGGATGACTAAGACTAGAATAAACAGTCGTTAACCAAACAATGAGAGAGAAAACTGATAATAAAACGTATAATCTGTCTTAAAATCTGTCAGTCTATCTGGTGTTTCAAACTGTGCCCAAGCAGTTCCAAATTTCAAAATATTTATAAAAAATGTAAAACCTGTTTTATAATATCAATCTCCAATCCATCAATGTTCTGCTGGACAGTGTTGGGGGTTACACATAACAAGTAAAACGAGTTACATAATCAGATTACTTTTTTCAAGTAACTAGTAAAGTAACACATTCCTTTTAAAATTACAATTCATTTTTCAAATAAGTAACGCAAGTTACTTTGTTTTCCCATGTACTGACTGACAGCTCTCCTGTCCCCATGTAGAGAGGAATCGTAATTGCATGATGGTTATTGTAGTTCTAGAAAAAATGTGAGCATTTACTCATGTCACTTGCACAAAAACAGTTTAGGTGTTCCTAAAAAATAAAAAGAGTGAAATGCAAACTCAGGTAATTACACAAACCTGCAATAAATAAATATGTTTAAAAAAAAAAAAGAACACGAATACATTCCTTAACCAGTGTCTATGCTGCTGACCTTCAATGATCAACCATACTAATAAGCAAAAATGACTATAGATAAACATCACATTTGAGTTTATTTATTTCTTAATTGATAAAGTAAGAGTGTTGAACTTTCTTCTCCTGCGTCCTATTCCAGAATGGCAGCATCTGAAAGGTGTGTTTGAGCTGCGCTCTCTACTGTGAATTTCTATTTCCTCTAGGTGCTGGAACCCGATTGTATTTGTACTGATATTCTACTTCTTCTTCTTTTCTGCCCTAAAAGTGTCTGGCCAGCCAGAAACACCAAATTTGGTAGGGTGATCCCAAATGCCCCCCACTACTCAGTTGCACACATCCACCCGGATCGGACCATATGTGGCGGTGGTAAAATAAATAATTTTATGTTTTTACTCATATCTCCACAACCATACACAGAGCTGCCAGCTCTCACGCATTGACCGTGAGACTCACGTAATTGACCCTTTTCACACGCTCTCACGCCACACATCCATTTTCTCACGCAGAGAAAAATCGCAAAGCAAAGAGGGACACTGACACCGACACACTAGACAGAGAAGGTTACTTTTGATATGGAACAAATTATCAGCTCTCAGATTCTGTCAGTTTTATTACGAAATTCTAACAATAAATATTGTTTTGGCGCTTTTAAATGTGACAGATCGCTGTAGCGCCTCAGTTCAAATGGCACGTGAACTGATCATCTCTCTTCACTAGCCTAGTTAATAGTAAATAAACACAAATGATCAATGGGTGTGTAACGTGTGTTGAAAGATACAGTAGCCAACAACTAACGTTACATTTACCTCAGGAAAGCCAGTTAATAACCATAGCACATAAGTTGGCTAGAAAAAAATTGTATTTTATAACAAATTTAGTATTAGTGTAAATTAGTATTGTGCACTATAAATATGTGCACTATATTACATATTTCTTATACTTTTTACTTATATCATTAAAATATTATAAAGTTGTTGTAAAAAAACGCATTAGGCCTATATTTAATTTGAGTTGTTATTTTTAACCTTTAATAATACCAGCTGACAGGGCTTTCTGTACTATATGTTTACAGCATTAGGTGAGATTTTCTTTCTTGAGAAAAATTAGCATCTACTGTAGCCTACCAAATACATATCCAAATTGAATCAAGATCGGAATAAAACCACAAGAATTGAAATTGTAAAATTTGTATCAAGCAATAATAAAATCAGTAGCGGTTTAAAAATAGTAGGTTTGACTAATTAAAATTATATTGATAACTTTTTGTCATAAGTGTCTATAGATGACACATGCCAAAGTTCATGCGAACCATTCAATTGGTGAGAATATAAATTGTATTTAAGGCAACCAGTTACAGGAATTTTTAGTTTACCCAATTTGAGTTTTATTGCATTTGCAAACTTAAAGTTGGTGTTCAACTAACCTAAACTATTAAGTTCAGCAAAGAAGTGTCAATCCATGAGTGAATGAATTTAATAAATGTAATTCTGTATGACAACATTGGCCCTCCAAAAACAATTTTTAAATGGGCAGAACCACAACCATTAACAGTGACAATACAGATAAACTCTACACTCTACAGATAAAACGTTGTGATTCTGGTTCGCGTACCCACCCCGAAGTGATAAAATAAAACAAAATTCTGTATCAAATTACTGTTACTGTAAATCCGGCCTCTAGTTCATAAACGCCAGAGGAGAACTGGCCCCCGACTGAGCCTGGGTTCTCCCAAGGTTTTTTTTCTCTCCATTAAGTCACCTGATGGAGTTCCCTTTCGAGAGGTCTCTCCTATTGCGTAAGTAGCTTACGCTATGGGAAAACTCTGTTTCTCGCGAAATATTGAAGTCTTTATGTAAAACACATTGCAGCTGCACAGCAGACAGCAATGAGGGAGGCAGCTTGGTCATTGGCTGTGCTGCGGCAACTTGCTCGAACTAATGACGGGGCGGCTCTGAAAGCGCGACGCGGCTCATTCTCCTAGCGCCTCTCAGGAAACGAACAATTAGATCGTTTTTCCCTAAAGGGCGTCCCTTCACAGGATCGTGTGATGCTGTTATGGCTGCCACATACACTTTGAGCGTGGAGGGGGTGCGGCCCGCCTCCAGAAGCTCTCGCAAAAAGGCGAGTACACTCGGTATTACACCAGTCACTGAACACCTTCCATTTCTGGGCATATAAGCGCCTCGTAGAGGGTGCTCGCGCCTCAGCGATGGTTTTCAACACTCCACTCGGGAGGTTCCTGGGAACCCGTTAAGGGTCCATGCATAGAGGGCCCACAGATCGGCATTGGGATGAAGTATCATCCCGTTGGCCTGACTGAGGAGGTCTAACCTCAGCGGAATCGGCCATGGTGCTGATTGCAGCATCAGTTCTGGAAACCGAGTCTGGGTCTTCCAGAGTGGGGCTACCAGGAGCACTGTGCATTTCTCCTCTTTGACCCAACTGATGACCTGAGGTAACATCAGGATCGGGGGGAAAGCATATAGGGGCCGCTCGGCCAGTCCTGGGCGAACGCGTCCTTGCTTTTCGAGAAGAAAAGAGGGCAGTGTGCATTCTCCTTGGAGGCGAAGAGGTCGACCTCTGCCTCGCCAAAGGTTTGCCATAACCACTGAATCGTCAGAGGTTGGAGAGACCACCTCTGTCTTTGTCTCTCTGGACAGCATGTCCGCTCCCTGGTTCAGAACGCCTGGCACATGCGCTGCTCTCTGCTGGGACTATAAGAAGAGTCTCCTGGCCATTGAGTGCAAGGAGCTCGACCTGAGTCCACCCTGGCGATTTATATAACACACCACCGTCATGTTGTCCGTTCGGACCAGGACGTATTCGTCTTTCAGGTACGGAAGCAGGGCTCTGAGTGCCAAAGCAACCGCTTTCATTTCCAGACAGTTTATATGTAGGCGCTTTTCCGGGTTTGACCATGAGCCGGAAACAGGCCTGCCCTCATAGAGGGCCCCCCATCCTATTTTGGAGGCATCTGTCGTGACATTTTTCATTTTTCTCCTTGTGTTCACACCCAAACTCACGCCGGACTGGTACCAGCCGACGGCTCTCCAGGGCGTCAGGGCTTTTATACAGCCGTGATTCGCTCTGATTAAAAACTGTCCCGAGGGCCAATTGTGAGTGGGAACACGGCTCCTGAGCCAGCGTTGGAGAGGATGCATGTGCAACAATCCTAGCTGGAGTACAGCTGATGCTGAGGCCATGAGACCGAGCATCCTCTGAAATCGCTTGACGGCGGCGCGCGCGCCCGTTCTGAACGATGTTGCAAGGCGCCGAATGGCGAGCGCGCGCTCTGATGAGAGGCGCGCTGTCATTTGCACTGAGTCTAGTACTATTCCCAGGAAAGAAATACTCTGGCTGGGAGATAGTATGCTCTTTGCAAAATTGATTCTTAGACCCAGGCATTCTAAATGGCTGATAATCCAAGACCTGTGTGTCATTAACTGACTCTCTGATTGTGCTAGTACTAGCCAATCGTCGAGATAATTCAGTATTCGCACTCCCCACTGTCTCAGGGGGGAAAGTGCTGCATCCATACATTTCGTGAACGTACGGGGAGCCACTGACAGGCCGAATGGTAGTACCGTGTACTGGTAGGACTGTCCCTCGAAAGCGAATCTCAGAAAAGGCCTGTGCTATTGGAATGTGAAAGTAAGCGTCTTTCAGATTCACTGAGAGAAACCAATCTCCCGGGCGAACTTGCGCGAGGATATGTTTGGTCGTTAACATTCTGAACGAGCGAATCATTAAAGCTATGTTCAGATGCCTGAGATCTAGGATTGGGCGGAGACCGCCATCCTTTTTCGGGATGAGAAAATACCGGCTGTAAAAACCTGTCTCGCTCAGTGAGGGAGGAACAGTTTCTACAGCGCCTTTCTCTATTAGTTTGAGCACCTCGGTGCGTTGAACACAACAGCCGAAAAACGGGGTGGTCTGCGAGCGAATTGGAGCGAGTAACCATGTTTTATTATGTTCAAAACCCATTTCGGTATGTCGGGGATATTTTCCCAACCTTTCGCTCGCACAGATATGGGCTGAATAAAGGCTGGGGGCGGGCCGCTGTGACGCAGGGACCTGGCCGGTAAATCGCCTTGGGTTATCAACGCTGAGCTTACAGCTCTCAGAGGCGCAAGCGCGCACTGAGTAGCTCTGCTGAGTGTTGAATGTAGGGGTGCGTGTGAGATAACAGGCACGTGTGCTACATCTGTAATGCTCGCAGCATGGACTGGAGATGTGTTTGAAACTGTATGGACAGCGCTTTTGAGTGGGGGTGCATAAACCGTAGCAGGCACGCGCGCCACCTTCATAAAGCTTCCCGATTGTAGCGGGGAGTTTTTGGCCATGAATACAGTGTTTGTGTGTAGGGGTGCGTGCATAACAGCAGGCTAACTTTATACTGTTTCCCGCTTTTACTGGGGAGGTTTTTATAACTGTGTACACAGTGCTTATGTGTAGTGGTGCATACATGGCAGTAGGCACGCGATCTACATTTATGGTGCGTCCAGCTTGAGCTGGGGAAACATTTGGCACTGTTTGGACAGTATTGGTGTGTGGAAATGCACACTTTAGTGTGGACACGTGACCCATTAGTGACACAGACAGAAAATGACTCTTTTCGTGATTTCTTTGTGTCGCCGTTAAAACGACGTTTGTTTGCAGGTGAGCAAGCTCTGCGACTGGCCCATTGACTGCTGTATAGACATTTCCAGCCGCCTGTAAGGGGACTGGGTAATGTCTGAAATGTTTTGGAGAGAGTGGTCCGGCTTCCGCGAGACACGCACTCTCTCTTTTTCGTCCTATAGCTAGGAAGGCTTACGAGGCTCCGGGTTCAGCACAATCTTGGGCCGAGGTCCCTGTCGCTCAGGAGGTTGCTTTCGGCTGGCAGAGCGCGAGCGGCGTCGAGTGTCAGTCTCTGGTCTGTGCCGGTAGTTCAGGGCCAGACTCCTCCATGGTGCGAAGAAGTTTGGCCTGAAAAACTTGTAGTACCGCCATTGAGTGAAGCGCTGACGCGGCTTGGTCGGCGGCGGCGTATGCGCGACCGGCGAGAGCTGAGGTTGCACAGCAGGGCTTCGACGGATGAGAAGCTTTGGCTTTCCATCTAGCGGTGAAGGGCGGGCAAAGGTGGTTGGCCACAGCCTCCTCGAGGGGTGGCGTTCCCTCGTAGCCTCTTTCTTTCGCGCCGTCCACAGAGGAGAGCAACGAAGAAAAGGAAGGCTTCAAGCGAGCAGAATGCGAGGCTTTCCACGACTTGGTGAGCTCGTCGTGAACTTCCGGGAAGAAGGGGGAGGGCCTTTGCTTAGGGGCCTGACGGCGTCCCTGCAGAAACCACTCATCTAGTCGGCTGCGAGCGGGCTCGTCCGGTGAAGACCAATCGAGCCCGAGGTCTTCCACGGCCTTGGAGAGGATGCGGACGATTTCAGCGTCCATGTTGGTGCCCGTGCTTGTGTTCGACAGTGTCGACGGCGCGGGGTCGAAGGCCGAGCCCGGCCAGTCATCAGATGCAGCGTCAATGGACAGGCTGTCATCTTTTTCCCCGTCGTCCTCTGACTCCGAACGAGACGAGACCCACCGCTCTGTTGGAGGGGTGCTGGTCCGCCTTTGTGAACTGGACCGGCGGCGGGGAATCCTCAAGCAGCGGTGAAGCACGCGGGGACTGGCCCGGCGTGACGTCACTGTTCTCGGCGCGTTCTCGGCACTGTTCTCTTTATTATTATTATTATTATTATTAATATTAAAAAGCAAACAAGCAAGCCTAGCTGAGAAAAAGTAACGTAACTGATTACTTTCCATAAGTCACACAATAACTTAAAAAAAATACTTTTTAGGGAGTAACGTGATATTGGAACGCTTTACTTTTAAAGTAATTTCCCCCAACAATGTTTTGGTATATATACTATATATATATACTGTGTATTTAATCAGCCAATCAGATTTCGATTTTACTGCACCGGGCCCAGCTAGCAGGCGTACAATAACATCGGCATTTACACGTCCTTTGATTGGATGTTCAAAGCGCGTACCATTACTGGTAGTCAGAGCTAGCTAACCGCACCTGTAGCGAACTGCGTAAACTAAAATATATTCATGTAGTTTTAATAGTTTTTCAACCCACAAATTAATGTTTCTTTCCCTCCTTGACAAACCTACATTTGACTCCTCGTTCAAACCTACCGAAAAAAAATCCTTATTTAGCCTGAGCTTAATGCAGAGTCACGGAACTCTATTCGATATGTCCGGGTAAAAACAGGTAAAAAAATAGTAAAAAAATTGACTATGCCATGAATGGTTTTGAAGGCAAAAGTCCTGTTGATCTCATTGATTTCTTTCAAAAATCTGTGTGAGAGAATGGGTCAGCTGTACATTTCGATATCTTCATGTTTTGCGGTGACTGTCCCTGTGTCCACTGCTTCTGTCGAGCGAACATTCTCAGCCCAAAAGCGAATTAAAACTTATGCCAGAAGACTCGACTTTCAACATTAGCCTCGATAGAAAAGACTTATTGTTGGAACTGAAACGCACAGACAACCTGAACAACAGAGTTGAACTCCTCTTGAGGAAAGAAATAATGTAAAAAATGTAGGGGATTAACCCTAACCCTAACCCTAAATGTAAAAAAATAATCAGTAGGCTTGGTGAGTATAATGCTTTTTTTGCCCCCGTTTTATCCGTGGTGAATATGATTTTCTTCTTAATTTTCCTTTTAAATTTATGATCGAAACTTTTTTTTTTTCAAACATTCATACTATTGTAAAGTCTGAAAAGGGACTATTGTAACTCTTGAACGACAAGTCAAGGGAGGCTCCATTTCTCAACTTATAATCGAAACGCAAGAACCATACACTAACACAAGCTGAACTCACTCGCTCGTTTCTCTCAATCTGGCCCTTTCCGAACTCACCGCATTAACCCAATAACTGCCGGTGCAAAATAAAAACAGCAATTTCACAACAATTATAGAGAGTCTGAACGCTCCTATACTATTAAAAGTTATTAATTCAGGTAGGACACCACTGAAGGCCTAGGTGTGAAATGCACGGCCCGCCACTGATATATAACAATGATAAATGGGATCGCACAATATTTTTTTTCACTTCAGTGTTTCCTGACTTTCTTACTTTAATGTGTCTTAAAACACAAATGAAATCAACATTTCCGGATACCTCCAGTTGGCCTTCACAAAAAAAAACAAAAAAAAAACAAAGGAGTTCATACAACATCTCCATTCATTTAAACTGTTTTATGTGTCCGTTCATTAAGTCTCCTACTGCTTGGGTTCATTTGAACATTTATTGGCTCCAGTTCACACTGATGCAGTGATCATCCCAAAGTGGTTAAGCAGTCAGCACACATTTCTGTCTGCGTTGGCCTACTTTTATGTTTCCGAATTGATTTTAAATTCCTTTTACATGGTTTTTAGAGTCTTGACAGGTTCTGCACTGCCAAGCATGGAATAAATGTTACAGAACTGCAGCCATAGCAGCCTTCTGACAGGGCCATGATTGTAAAAAACAAGAAAATAAAGGACTGAATTATGTTGTAAGCTGTTATTGACATAACAGCACAAATTGTATTTTGCTCTATGATAATGCGGCAGTATTTTATCATCCCCGACGCAACAGCCTTTGTAGCGTCAATTACATCAGTGTGAAACGCCTCCAAAGGTCAGCCCTGCCAGTGGTGTGGAGTTAATTGGTTCAATGTGCTGCAGACCCTTCCTTGTTTCCTTCTGCGTTCTGGATCTGCTGTCCTCTTTCTGATGAGTCACCCACACTGCAGTGTGTAGGAACAGACCACAGGGTGAGGCTCATATTATAGAGCCTACATAACAACTACTGCTGTTGGGCAGAAAAAGTTGGAACTGTGTCTGTAGGAAAGAGAATGACAAACAGCATTTCTTTTATATGTCAGTGGTTAGACAGCAGAGAGACAGCTAAAGTCTCAATTTACTCTTTATTTAAAGGAATAATTCACCAAAAAAAAGTAAGTTTTCTTGTCATCGTTCACTCACCCTTGTGTCTCCACAAACCCATGTAGCTTTCTGCCTGTCTATCTAAAGATGTTGAGCAGAATGTTCACACATACAACGACAGCATACAGAGAGGGCTGTTGTGTTCCAAAAAAGACAAAATGAATCATAGAAGTAGATCACATGATGTTTTGTCACATTTCCTGAAGTCATGATATGGTTGTGTGTGAGAATCAGAATGAAAAAGTCATCATCCACTGAAAATCTTCCTCTCCAGCATAGCTCTTAAAGGGGCAGGTTTTTAAAATAATGTTTCAAATGTATTTTTGCCATTCAATGAAAGTCAATAGGGTCCAAAAACCAGGTTGGGATTGAATGAATTATGACACAGTTTTGATGACAAAACTCCTCATCAAACTCCAGACTTTTTTCCTGAAAAAGGCAGTAGTCTCACATGTCTTGTTTAGGGTTTCAGAAGAGATCCCATTTTTGTCGTCTTTTATTTCTCCAAACAAATTTTAGGGAGAAAAAACATCTGAGACTAAAATAATTCTTGAACAAAACATGATTCCATTAAGCCTCCCGAGCTCTGAAGAAACAGCAACCCCTATAAATATAATGTTCTTCTGGGGCTTAGCAAAATGTGTTTGTCAAATTACGTACAAAATAGCATGCAGTTGAACACACGCGTACATAAACACACAATGATGACAAAAGGGCATACAGGCTGTATAAACCCTGGCGAAGAGTTCATTTTACAGCAACATTCTCTCAAGCTGAGGAGAAAGTGTAGCGCTGGCCTACATGATGTTTACAACCTGAGTCTCTCATCTCTAATTATGGAATAGGAAACTTCATCTTCAGCATCTGTGGGAGGACAGCAGTCTCTTCATGCATCAGAGCGCCGTCTACCTCGCAGCCTAACCCAATATTGACTCAAATGTGGATTTCAGAGCTGCTGTAAACAGTGAAACGCTTGACGAGGCCACTTCCTATTTCACAGATATGGCTTTCCAAATCCACAGCAAAACCATCTACATTGTGAAAAATGTATTTCCTTATAGCTGAGCACTAACAATTGATGATGGATAGAAAACGGTTTGTCTTTTATCTTTGTGAAAGGGTAGTTTACAGACCCATTAAAGGAATCAATGTATTCTCTCATTTAGAATGTCCTCAAAGTGCTGGTAGTAACAATGCATTTTAAAGAGGAGATTGTTATTATTTTGGTTTATCGGAAGCCTTACGGTCAATTATGTATTTGAGGGTGAACACATATATCAATTGTGTGAATTTTTATTTACATGATTTGGACTAAAGGCTGGATAATTTTTAAAGCGTCTTTAAATTAATTTCCATTAAGCGCAGGTTCAAGCTCAAATTAAAATGCAAATAACCTCCGGAATTAAACATTAAAAGGACAGATAACACAATTTTACTGTACTGTAAGTGCTTCAAATCCAACATTAAAACGAACATCTCTTTCTCTAGCAAATTACAGAGCATTTTGTCATTTTAATGCTATTGTCTTTTATTTACACTCAAGATTGACACTTTTAATCTTGATTTCTGAATTCAAAAAACATAAACTATAAAGCTTCTGTTTCCTGAGAAAGTTAAAACAATAGAACATGTGAGCAGGGATGAGGCAGAGAGAGAATCCAGATGCAAGCACCAGTTTATTTGAGAAACACAGATAATCCTATCCAAGAACAAGAGAATAATCAACACAGAAACAGAATGCAGGGAACAAGAGCAATGACCACCAAACAACAGAATAATAGGGGTTTAAACAGACAGGTTAACAAAGGGCTGATGAGGGACAGGTGTTGGTGATTTGTTGTCATGGGAACTTATGAGAGTAACTATGGCGACAAAACAGGAACCAAACACAGGAAGTGAACACAGAAACAATGGGAACTAATGAATATACTTCTACATAAAAGTCCTTAAAGGAACACGTCCACCGTTTTTTTCATATTCAACGATGTTATTCCCTTAACTAAGACGAGTTGATGCATACCTCTCTCGTGTCAGTGCGTGCACTCAATCGCTCTGGCGCGCGGGGAAACTTTGATAGCAGTTAGCTTAGCCCAGTTCATTCATTAGGATCCAAACAGAGATGAAGTTAGAAGCGAGCAAACACCTCCACGTTTTCCCTATTTAAATACAGTTACACATGGTATGGTGACACAAAATAAAACATGGCACTTGTCTAAGCGGGTAAAATGGATAACTATAATGTATGGCAGAATAGCACTTGGGAGCACTTCGACTCGGCGCAGTAATATCATCACTCCAGGAGTATTACAGCTATTAAGTGCACGCACTGAGACGAGAGAGGTATGTATCAACTCGTCTTAGTTAAGGGAATAACATAGTTTGATATGAAAAAAACGGTGGAGTGTTCCTTTAAAAAACACAAGACACAGCACAGGGATCGTGACAGTCATTCCAAAACAATGTAGTGTCCAATGAAACACACACACACACACACAAAAAAAATGAAATAAAATAAAATTGATGGAAAATTGATTTTGGAAAATCTGCAGGGATTTAATGCACCAAAAAGGGTGAAAAAAGCCCTAAGAGAAACAAAAACTTCACCGTTTTAAGCATATAGATGTCGTGTAAACATACCCTTAGTTTTCATTGTGTTTCAGTTTGTCTCCTTGGTTACAGATTTGATTAGAGTCTATATGGTGTGCCTAGTTAGTTTCTCCCTACATTTTCAAAGTATTTAAGCCCTGTGTTTAGTCCTGTTCAGTTGTCTGTCGTCGTTGCTATTTTCTGGTTGTTCTGTTCGGGTTTTAAGTATGAGTATTTCAGATAGTTAGTATAGATGAGTATTTTTTTTGTACTCTTACTAAGATCCAGTTCCATCTCTGCTGCCACCAGCCCGTGATACATGTGCTATATAGTTATTCTGAAGCGCTACGATAATAACAAAATTTAGATATAGTGTGTTGCATTTGGCCATGAGACACATGAGAACCAATGGCCTTTGATGTCACTGACATCAAACATGGCTGTTCATTTCGCGAGGCATCGGATTTATGTAATGTTTTAGCTATGGTGGAGGGGAAGATTTTCAGCACATCCTATTGCCGTGTGAACGAGTTCATATGTGTGACGTTGTGGATTGCTATTGAGTTATTGTTATTGTTGAATTGGATTTGTCAATGTCAAGGCTGCCTTATAAACTTATTAAAAGTAAGGCCTTGTAGGTGAGAAGGGCCAATATAAGAAATATGTTATCCAACTGTAAGTAATGTGTTTTATTGAGAAGGAGAGGCCACATAATACATCAAGAATATTAATAAACACAGATTTTAACTGACAGGATGATTTTAGTGGAGTCAAGAGCAGAGCAATCTCAGGCCGTTTACTCCTGTGGCCTGTTGCACAAAGCTGGTTTCAGTTGCTATGCAGGAAAGTTCGAGATTAGTTTGAGAAAACTGATTTTTCGGGCTCAAGAAGGTGGATTGGTTTTGGCATCATGCACTTGGCTAACCTGCTCCAAAGCAGATTTTATTCTGAGAGATCGGAGATCCAGAACGGACCAATTAGTACAGTGACGTGGATCTGATGCAAGATAAAAGCCACTACCTCTCGCTCCAAATTAAAGCAGTTTAAAGTGACAAAAAGACAAAATTGCTCATCTTTTGCTGCTAATTATTCATTATCATTATGTTATATAAAATATATATAATGTATTCATATAATTAATATAGCTTAGTAATTGACAAGTAATATTAAACTTTTAATTCATATAAATATAATACATGCATTCATATATAATGCTTTTAAACATTGTGTATTCATTTGAGCTATTTGTGAACCTGTAATGATTAGGCCTATTTCTTTGATTCACCTGCATTGATATAGCATTGATATTTTCTTTCAGCTCAAACTTTTGAGGGAGTGTTTATTGCTGCCTTGTAAACACTTTTAATTTCATGGCAATCTCATAATCTTCAGAAGAGAAGTAAACTGCGCCGTCTCTTTTGCGAGAAGTGAATCAAACTGACGCTCTTTATGTTGTGTGTGATTGGCTGTCCGCTGATGATGTCACACTTTAAGGTGCAGCACATTCTTCCGAGTTAATCGCACACTCTGGATCAAACCTGAGTTGACAGAGAACGTTTATACTGGCGTTGTGAGCCCGCTGAACCTGATCTACACCAGGTTGGATTTATCTGCATTAAATCTACTCTGTGTTTGTTCAGATAGCTTCATGCAACAGGCCACCGGTATTAAGAAGTGTTTTCATCAATCTATTCACAAGTGGATGACGCTAAATACAGGTGGACAGGGTCTTAAACGTTTTGAGCTTGTGTTATGTGCAGAGCGTAAGGTTTTGTTTGTTTGTGCCCAAGCTGTGCTCTGTTTTTCTCTCTCTCTCTACCTTTCTCTCTTTGTAGGAGAAAATAGTTTCCACCTGATGCCCTGCTGTGATTGGGTGATGGGAGGGGAAGGAGAGTATTTAATCATCATCAGAGCTGTGTTGGTGGTGACTTGACTGTGTGCAACAGATTTGAGGTCTCATCTTCAACCCCAGACTTGATGTTGTGTTGAAGCAGAGTAGTTGGTGGTGTTGAGTATCTTTACCTCATTTGTTGTATCTTTAGTCTCTTTGATTACACTATGATTGAGACTTAAAAGGCAAAGTGAGTGTTAACTTCTATGATCATTCATTGTATGGTTTAATTCATCTGTTTTGGTACTTGACGTTTGCTAGTTAATCATTTATTTCTCCTGTTTATGTTAGGAATGGAGTTATTTTTTTGCTGTACTCTTCTTTTCTTTTAGTTTAAGTAGTTTGTCTAATAAGGAGTAAGACTGATTATGTTTTTTTTTTTTGTCAATACCCCCTTCTGAATCTGATACCCCTCTTTTTTCTTTTGCATGATTTGTAAATAAAAACTACCTCTGGAAGTAGTTGAAAGTGGACAAAAGTTACGATTTCCTGATTGGTCTAGAGGAGGACAGCAACAGCAAAAAAATGGATGGAAGTGAAATGAATGTGCAACAGTGATTTGTAAATAAACACAAATTTCTTTCATGAAATATTATGTGGTTATTTGGGTTGTTGTGAAACATTTAAGGGTCTGGAGACAACCCAAATAACCACATAATATTTCATGAAAAAAATTAGTTAGACATACGTGCTTTTCCAGTACTCCTCGAGCCCATACACTCCCTTGTCTGATCTCAAAAACGCCTCCCTACAGCGACCTTCCAGAATGGTACTGGCCGCATCTTTCCTATGGAGCCAATATATGTGTATTGAGATCTTCAGCAGTGTTTGTTCGATTTTTAGTTTCAGATAAGTTGACATTCTGGGTGGGGTAGGCATCCACTTTGTTGGAAAAAGTCTTGACACATGGTCTTCCAATGTCTGCAGCCCCTTTTTCTTGGTCATCCGACCTGTTGAAATGTCCAGTATCAGGGAATTAAGTTCCACCGCCACCAATCATGGTTCTTCCAGGAGTAGCAGTGCCTTTTCTAGCATTCCCTTCCTCCAATCTTTCCAGGGATCAACATCCCTTGACAATCGGGGATGTTTGACATTAGCTGTCATGGGGGGCCGATGAATAGAATGAGCAGTCCCTGAGTCCTCCTTGACTCGGCTGCTCGGATGTGTCCTACCTAATTTCAATGTCCGTTAAGAGAGTCATAGTCACACCCTCTGTTTACACTCGCTTTATTGAATTTCTTCACTTTGACATTCACAGCACTGGGCAGAAATGCTTTTAATTAACAGTCAGATTCCCCTGGTCTGCACTGTGAGAAGGGCCCAGCACACGTCCAGAGACGGGCCCTCCCCTCCTGCTGGACCCACCTCGGCGGCGGCGGATGAACCCTTCTATGCGTTTTGGCTGTTTATTTACACAACAATGGCATTTTGGAGGCCTGCAAACTTCCACCGCCCAAACTTTTGCAAACGGGTTTCAAAGTGTCCGTTTTTAAAAATGTTACTGCTATTGTCTCTGTGTAAACAACAAAAACGTGAATTTGTGAAAACAGTGGCGTCATATGCATGCATATTACGTGTTAAGTCTATTGCATGTGTTTCTTTACAGAGTGACATTGCCAAATAATGGCCTGCCAGCAGAATACAGCATTTTTAATCTTTTAAGCTGATCTGTGTGAACAGGATCGTTTTGACAACATTGTGTTTTGTTCACAAAAAAAAAACACAAAGGAAAACCCTTTCCTTTTTTAGTACTTCATTTTAGATGTAAACTGCCTTAGGTATGTTTGCATTGGTTATCATAGTATCAATCAATTAGTTGATTGATTAGTGCCTTGTTTTCCTCCTCAGTTAACCTGTGTATGTCCAGTTGGTGTTTGTCCTTTCTCGTCGCTATTATGGTGGTTTGCTGTTTATCCTTGGATTCTCCTGTGCTCTTGAGTATTATTTAGTCTTTATTTAAGTTGTTACTGCATGCTGCGAGGTGATCCAGCCTCAATTCATCCTTGATGCAACCAGCTGTAAAAGTCATGTCTGTTTTAGATTTTGTTTCATGTTCATTCTCTCATGTCTTTTATTTAAATATTAGGGTAATATTTTATCATCATTGATTAATAACTACACAGGAACACATGAGTAATGCAATATTAACATTCTAGCAATATTAACATTCCCAACTCACTGGTGATGACTCAAGTATTACCAAATCCTTTAGAAGGAATTATTTGGAGTATTCTAAAGTGAAAAGCATAACTCTTAAAGGGGTGATTGATTATGATTTCACTTTTCTAACTTTAGTTAGTGTGTAATGTTGCTGTTAGAGCATAAACAACATCTGCAAAGTTTGCTTTTTAAGGACTACAACAAACAGCTGGTAGGGACTACACAAGCTTTCTCCGGGGTTAGTGACATGACAAACTCTAAAATTTGCATAAGCCCTGCCCCTGAGACCTCACAACAAAGGGAGTGAGTCCATGAGACGAGGAAGAGTTGTTTCACATTTATTGCAATAAAGTACGTAACACAAATGCATTATCTTGTCACTGTGTAGGCATCTTACAACAGTTCCCACACTAGCGATTTATAGATGATCATGAAAGAATATGCTAATCAATGACTTGAAGATAGTTAATTCCACATCAGCTACATAAATTCATCAACAAACCATTCAGAGACGTCCTGTTGCATTCTACATGTTTTCACTTCTTTTTGAGTCTCTCTTTATCATTGTCCGACTTCGGTTTGAACATAAAACGCAGGACAGTTTCTGACATTACAGTGCTTGTCTACGTGAGGTAATCACAGCTGCTAATACACACAAGCTCTTGAAGCTCCGCCCTCTGTGCCGGGAGCAGCAGCTCATTTGTATTTAAAGGGACACACACAAAACCACTGTTTTTCCTCACCCTCAAAAAGGGACAATGTTAACATTCTATAAAATGTTCATTCTATAACATTCTATAAAATAACATTCTATAAACATTCTATATGTGGGGTATTTTGAGGTAAAACTTCACATTCACACTATGGGGACATCAGAGACTTAATTTACATCTTGTAAAAATGGGCATTATACCACTCATTTAAGTAATGATTTAATCATTTTAAGCTTTTTTTCTTTTGTTAGGTTTTCACAGCAGAATTAGAATTTATCTCATATTTGATTAAGTTTGTTATTTTATGGTTACTTGAAGCTGCTTTTGAAAAATATTGTATTGCGTAAAGCTCTATATTAATAAAAGTGATGACATACAGTATGTCCCAATAATATTCAGATCATTTTTGACACTGGGTATGAATATGGGTTTTTCAGTAGCAAATTCTTAAACTATTACGCTTGGAGTTCACTTTTAACTCAATCCTGAATATTTGGTCACAGCATTAGAATAAGTACCATGGTATTACCATGTGATACCATAATAGTATCACCACATTAGTTATTCATATGGCATATTAATGTAGAAACCTATTGCTATTTTTTGAGAATATTCCAAACACTCTTTTAAATGTTCCATGAATTAACAACTAACCAGCGCATAATCTGTACATATTCTGTTCTTACAAACTTCATACACATTTTTTTTTATTTCTTTATTTGAAGTTTTGCAATGTAAGCAAAGAAACTGTTCAATAAGAGCTCCTTTTATTTAGTTTGAACATTAGAAGTACAAACATAACACTTATCTCGTCGCATGCACTCTCTCTTTCTCTCTGTAATATCTCGACTCCTCCACTCCCCTGCGTCACTTCTCTCTGGCTGCTCGGTATTATGATACACGTGTTCATGAGCTCTGCTTGAATTGAATAGATAACAGCCTGATGTCAGGTTTGAGTGCAAGCATATTTTCATGTATTGAGAGGAACGTGCAGCACAAAAAGGAGATATTATCGATCAAGCTGTGCATATGTGAAGCTGTAGCGGGGGGTTGCCTCGAGTTTTGCCGCTGCACTTTCTCGCGACTTCTCCTTTGCCTCACCTCTCCCTGACACCTCCATTACCATTTTTGAAGCTCTGACCTTTAGCTCCCATCAAAAAAAAAAAAAAGACAGCATAATCGCTAACCCTGCCATCCTCCCAAGGATGATTAGCAATGCACCATGGGACGTAAGTGGTGATAGTGGCCGTTTAATGGACGCATGCATAGCAATGAGAGAGCAGACAGGCAGAGTCTGAGCACATTTGTGAATGTAGGTCAGTGCAGGCCCTTAGGCTGCTGTTCCCATCTGGGTTTGCCTCTTTAAGTCTTGTGTGCTAGTGTGTACTTTGTGCAGTGTCTAAAATAAATAAAACAAAGCCAGACTTGGCATTCTATAGCAATGTAAGAAGTGCAGTATTGAGAGGCCCCTTTGAAATGATCTGCATGTCTTTGTGATAATAAAAATCAAGCGTGGCATCAGTTCTGGCAGGTCACGTTAGTCAAGCTCGCATCAGCTGACTCTCAGCTGATACACGTCTACCTATAGGAATACGCCGCATATCACTGTATACATAGATAAGCTCCTCAGTATTATCAGCAGCTATCGCGTTTCTCAGGAGCTAATTACCCTCCTCCATCCCCAGCTCCTCCTCTCGTCAGACACTATGGTATTCTGATTCCCCTTGAATCAGATACATTCTCGAATTATGTTGTACTTAAAATTTTGAATTATTGATATCTGCAATACATTCATGTTGGTTCTGTTCTGTTTACCTTAAGGGGGTTATTGCTGCTCTTATTCATGCTAGGCTGCATGGATGCACAGGGAGTTCTTGCCCAGAACAGAACCATACCGCTAATCCAAACTGTATGCTAATAGTCAATCATATTTGACGATAGTGGTCCTGACAGAATTTAAAATGTAATCCTATATTCATCTGTATTCTCTGATTGAAACTACTTAGGCAGTATGTAAAATGCTGACTATTCCAAAGTACATGTTAGTTTAGTATTGATTTACCAGAAGTACAAATAGATACAGCCATCAGAAGGGGGAATAGGATCATGACATGTCACAGGTCAGACTTGAAACTATTTTACCCATATGAGTGTCAAGGCTCAAGACGTCCTGCCACAGCTCCAACAACATTCTATAGTTTCACATTCCCATATGTTTACTAAGGTAAGTGCCCCTATTACAATTGTTCATACTCTAAGTATTTACAGTCAGTTTTTGAATTGAATAATATTGCAGCTTGTTGAGAGAACTGTGCTATTAATTTTCAGACCATGCAGCCTTTTTTGTGCCTGATGAATGTTAAAATGTGCAAAAATCCCACAAACATATTTCATGGAGAGACTAGAGATATATTTATGGTCACAAAATATCAATACTTGGGTGGTGGACTCTTTTTACTTAGGCTAATCCCCCAGAACACTGTGGCTACATTAATCCAGATATGTTGGAAAATAGCATTTTAATTTACAAACACTCTCCATTCACACTACTGTTTTCAAGCATTTTCCCAAACGTTGCTTGTCCATATTCAAACATTGGAAAACGCTTAAATCACCTTACTGCACATGCGTAAAACATACTAAAAGCTCACTGAGATGATGCAGAAACCAGATATTATAAAGTTCTCTTGCTAATCTTCTCATATTTATCCACTTGGAATAGTGTCTTCAAAAAGCTCAATCTTCACAGAACAAAAATGCTGTCTCATTGTGAATGGAAGGCTAAAATGAGTAAACAAATAAAACTCACTCTCCTGGCCTCAAGAGGCGCACTAGCGACTGATGCTAGAAGCTGCGACTTTTTGCTTTCTTGTTAGCGTTCCCACCTTACATGCCATGCTCAGAGAGATGCGAGTAGAACTGCGGGAGTTACATAACTGCCGTGACCCGGATTTAATTGACTTTTAGGGGGGGTGAGTGTAACGAAGGCCAGCTTGCCAGAGCTGTGCTATAATACTCTCTCCCCTGGCCTCAAGAGGTGCACTAGAGGCTGCAGTCTAGACCGCTGGGGGCGTATTGCGTATTACGGAGCTGATTTCAACTGCCAGTGTGAAGGCGGCGTTAGTGTACCAGGGTGGAATAACTCCACCTATTGGGAGATCGTGTGCATGCGTGTGGCTTATTTGGCTGCCCTTGGCGACCGGATATGCGTCTTGGTATTGCTGTGATGTCATGTCATCTGTTGCCGCCAAAGGTTTAAACTGTAAGTCCTTGTCATCCTGTCTGCTGTGTGCTCGCTGCTTGCTTATCACAGCGGTATGTTTCTGATGGAGCGGTTGTATTCCCTCATGGTGTGCAACCATGAATGGTTTGTTTACGTTGACCATCCTGCGGTTTATCTGCAGATCTGAGGGTCCTTACTTAATGGGATTGAGCGTCAATATTAAATCGTGAAGCGTCTAGTTGTGACTACGTTGCGGTTTTGCCTCTACGTGTAGTTTTATAGTAACTGTGCGCACGTTGTTGCTGTGACGTTATGCACCTCGGTCGGGGCAGGTGCGGCTTGCTGGCTGACGTCTGTCTTGACCAGCTGCCACCTGCTTGATCTTCAGATTGTGCATCAGTATATTGAGTTTATTTTTATGACTGTTTGTTATGGTTCATAATTCACTCTGGGCGTTGCAATTTTTAACTGCTGAGAGTCTGGGTGAATTGTGTGCTTTTAATTTGTTCTCTCTTAAGAGAAAAGTCATTGTATGTTTCTCTTGGTGGTTGTTTCTTGTTGGCGGTGTTAAATCTATATTGTGTTTTATAAGTTTGTTGATTTGTGTTTCTGTGTTATTTCTTTTGCAGGAGCTGGGGGTTTCTGGAGAGGGGAGGCTAGCTGCTATCGTGTGTGGTGATTACACCTAGGCCGTGTGTTTTCTTGCATCCATTCTTCACGTGTGTGTGTGGGCGAGTGTATTGGGTTACTGGGGCTTCTGTTAATTTGGCAGCTAGCCTGTACCTCCAGGTACCTCCGCTGCTGGTCAACTAGCTCAATTTAAATATAGGTTTGTTGTTGTTGTGTGTGTCTGATGCAGATTGTGCACGTTACTGTAAAATTGATTCTAAGAATCTTGCTGTGACGTTTTAACTATTTATTTTTCAATGTTGATGAAAATAAAAGTGTAAATTTTTCTATATGTGACCCACGATTCTTCACCCACTCTTTTGATATGAACCTGTGCGCCCTTAAGGCGGTTATTCCCCAGTATTCTGGGGGGGGGGGGGGGGGGGCTTGGTCGACCGTTGTTGCCATTATAGAGCATCTACTTTCTCCTAAAGGAGAGTGTGCCCCTCCCCGCT
The DNA here is from genome assembly GCA_030578275.1 of Meda fulgida. Classification (NCBI taxonomy): domain Eukaryota; kingdom Metazoa; phylum Chordata; class Actinopteri; order Cypriniformes; family Leuciscidae; genus Meda; species Meda fulgida. The sequence continues at coordinate 3,490,788 of CM060629.1, forward strand.
TTGCCACATTAGCATGGCAGGCTTACATGCCGGAAACGCTGGTTAGAAGCCCGCTTGGTGCTACACTAGCAACCATGTGGTAATGGGGTTACAATGTCAGACATAAAGCAACGCCCTACTTACCACCAACAATTCTGTCCAAACTCACATTTTCTCCAGAAAATCTAGATTTATTTATCTTTTTATATTATATCTGCCATATTTATTATATGGGCCATTCATGCAGAAATCCATATAATTCTCAAATATTTACAAGTTTCTGTTGCACAATACTTTGTAAGGAAGAAATAAAGACTGGAATACATTTTCATCAATACTCCATGGGAACAAGTTCACTTATTGACCAAATCTCATTTCTGTCCACAGTGGAATCCTAGCCTTATTCATTGGCAGTTTTTAAACACATTAAAATACAAGGTACACATCTCTTCTTATTGTTACATTAATTCAGAGATTTCTTTTTTTCTGAACTGCTCACAGATTCATGTGGGTTTAGGACATTTTTAGATGACACACTTGCAGTGGGAGCTTATCACAGACGGTCCTATTAGACAAAGATATGACTTATAGAAAGCCTGCAACGCTGCCCTTTCATTGGAATTAGCACACTATATGCAACTTGCAGCTAGGGGAACTGCACATAAAACTGGAATATATAAAGTGTTGAATAAAGGAAAAGCACTGAATTAGGATGTGGAGGTTTCCACACTGGTACCACAAACAAACACATGCTACCATAATGGTGGAGGTAACCACCAGTTAATACAGCAATGAGACATGCTGTATTTGTGGTTAAACAAGACAATTGCTTGTAGGAGTATGTAGGAGTTATACGGTACACAGGCAGGCTCAGTATGCAACAGATTGTTGTGTATGTGAGGGAAAATGCACAGGGGACAATGAACTGAGTGATTTACTCTATATTCAGCCCCAGATAAGGCTCATTCTATCTGCATTGATCTACAGATGAATTGGAAAGGATGTTACTATATGGCTAGACACGGGCTCACCTCACATCATATGCTGGGAACTAAATCCCAGTATTGGGTGAACTCCAGGTCCCGGTGAAGAACAAAGAACACTGGACACTTCCATTGATTGACCTGCTCAGCTAGGGCTGTGGTGGAAATCGGTAGTCTGAAAGAGAAGCCAGTGGGAAATTCATCCCTCTCTGAAATAATAGACAAACAGAAAACAACTGTTTAGAGATGGATATCAAAGGATCCGTGGCTCCAAAGTCCCAAATGCTTGACACAGTAGAGGAAGTGGCTCATCTGGTTGAGAACAGAGGTATTTCTCAGGTTGAGAGAAATGTCCTCGGATATTGGAGTGGCAGTTGGGATTTAAGGCTAAGATCAATCCCAGGTACAATGAGACAAATTGCTATGGAACGTTTGTTGCCAATCTCACAGGTCTGTTGCATCCCCTCCATCATCTTAAATGCAAGCTGATGCCAAATGGATTTGGTCTCTAAAATTTAGCGTTCCTAGTGTTCATCACTCTACAACATTGAACTACGGAGGATTTTATTAGTCTTGTCTGACACTAATCAACAGAAAAAAATATATATCTCAATTCATATCGAAAAACAAATTTGTACAAATTTGTCAATTTATTACTGTCAGCGCACACGAATCTTTTGAAGAGGATTCACTTCATTCAAGTCAGTATTTACACTGCAATCTCTTTCTCTGTTCTTCTTTGCAGAACTATTCAAGCTCAGTCAGTTTGCATGTGTGACCCTAAAACAGGAGTCATGGGACAAAGTTATGGACTCTAGGGTGCTCGACTACGCTACCTGGGGCCTTTCACGGCAAGATTTAACCAAGAGGGCTCTCCCACACAGCAAATGAATTAATGACAGAGACGTGATATTTCAATATAAAAATATAACAATATTTATTAACTAGTAATTCAAAAGTAGTAATTCAGTAAAAACAGTCTGGGGTTTGTTTTCTCAACATAGTGTGAGGCAATACATATTAGGCCTCATGGGCCGGCCAAAAGGGGGTAGCAGCTGCCACTAGGAATATCACCACACAAACAATAATGGCTTCAATGGATCAGCTGTTTGGAAGGGGTTACCTGTCCTGGAAGAGGAGTGAGACCGACACACCACCCGTGCTGCTGATTATGTTGCCTATTCACGCAAACAAACCCACACACACACACACATATACACTCATACACTCAGGCACAGATACTATAAAAAGTGATCACTGTAAATAGTGAGGTGCACGTTACCACTACAAATACTGTGTGCGATGGGTGAAGAGGAGGACTCAAATCTGGCGACCTACTCCACAAACAGCTTCAACACTCTGGTTGGATCAGGAATAAGCAGAGCTAGATGTTAGCATTATCACAGCAAACTAATGGGGCAGCCATATTGCTGACATACAACACAATAGAGGAGGGAAAATAAATTAACAAAACCAACCCATAGGCCAAAACCTGGCCTATGTTTAGGCCAGATAAGACAGAAAACCAAAGTAACAAAACTAAAAACAAAATGAGGCAAAAGCTACAATTACATTAAATTTACAAAAGGAAAAACAGCAGTGACAATCTTTCTGAAGGGGGAAACAACCACAATTTAAAATCCAGTATGTACAATAAATATAACCTAAACCAGTATCAATCAATGATTGGTAATACAGGTACCATAACCAACATTTACCCTTACCTCCAGCGATACAACACTCAACATAAACAGAAATGGGGCTCCCCGGTTACCTCCCCCGTCTGCAAACCTACATGAAATCACACACAAGCATAGTTCACATACAAAATAGCCCATCATACATTAAGGTTATTGGTTAGTCACATCACAAGGGTTTACAGTGAAACATGGTCATATTATAGTATATCATTGTACTATAGACATACATATACAAACAAATTACCTAGCGAACATTACTCTATTACTGTGAGCCATACAGCCAATGTTACCTCAACTCGCATTCCCATAGGCAGTGACAGAGCACGCGTGCATAGCGTCTTCCAGCCAAGAAGTCATACACCGTCACACATCTGTTGTCAAACAGTTACACTTGACACACCGCTAGCTTAAATAACATGTTTGCAATAGAACTGGAGTGTTGACACATACCCTTCATAGGCGACAGCACAGCGAACACAGTGTAAAGAAGACGTACAAACTAAGGGATTACTTCGTTTTCCTTTCGATGTGTCGGCTTTATACAAAGTGCTATTGACACTAATGAATAACTAGCCACTTAAAAACTAACTAGAGGGCGTGGCTGAGGGGAAGAGGAATACGGCGAGCACAGAAGGACAACCCTGCTATGGCCGTTACTCTGCCGGTTACACATGGAGATTACAAGCCTTTTCTGAGGTCTACCCATAAATTCTCATTTGGATTGAGATCTAGACTTCAGGACATTCACACTGTTATTGTCAGTCATTACTGCAGAGCTTTGGCTTCATATTTGAGGTCACTGTCTTGCTTGAAAACAAATGTTCTCCCATCTTATGGTGTCTTACTGAGTTTATCTCCAGGATTTCCTTTGCTGCCTTTTTTGTACCTTCTACCCACACAAGTCTCGCAGGGTCTGCTGCAGGGAAGCATCCCAACAGCCTGTTTCTGATGATGTGTTTGTCAGACAAGCTCAAAACCTTCCTTCTTTCAACTGGCTTCAGTTTTATAGTAAGTTTCCATCAAATTGAATTCAATCAATCAATCAATTATATATATATAATTGGCCCTAATTTGGCACTTTGGGCCAAAGTTTGTTGCTTTTAAATGTGCTATTTATATATCACATTTAAAAACAACAAACTTTGGCCCAAAGTGCTTTACAAGAGAGACAAAAAATTGAAAAATCCATCACAGAATATAAAAAGAACAAAAACGTATACACCATCTCAGCATATAAGAAAGACTTAAAAAGCTAGAGAATAAAAATATGTTTCCAAAGTATTATTTAAAAGTGACAATTGATGGAGCTAAATTTCCAAAACCCCATTCCAAAGTTTAGGACCTATTTCAGAAAAAGCACAGTCACATCTTGACATAATTATAACAAGGAACCTTTTAAAGCCGTTTATCAGAAGACCTAAGTGCTCTAGAAGGAGAGTGAAGGAAGAGTATATGTATATCTAGTAAATGTATATCTAATATACATATAATATAATATGGCCTGCTAGTGCCTTCTAAACATAAATAAGAACTTTGAAATCAATTCTAAATGTGGTAAATGGACTGCATTTATATAGCACTTTCACAGACCCAATGGCCACCAAAGCGCTTTACATTTTGTCTCACAGGAGCAGCGGGGGTCAGGTGTCTTGCTCATGGACACCTCAACACTTGGTCAGGTGGAACCGGGGATTGAACCACCAACCTTCCGGCTTGTAGACAACCTACATGAACCACTGAGCCACTGACGCCCCGATATCACAAGGAAGCCAGTGTAAAGATGGTTGAATGGGAGTAATATGGTCTGTTTTTCTCATCAGATAAAAGCCAAGCTGCTGCATTTTGAATTGAATAACAGTTAAAGGGAAACAAATCCAAGCAAGTGGTTTGCCAATACTTGATGATCCAAAGAAACCATTCAATAGAGTTGGTTATACAGTTAATTCGCAAACAATTTTTTTTAGCTTTTGATAATGAGAGAGAACACCTAAGCTTAGGTCATTTAAAGGCTAATGCAAAAGAAATCTTTCTGAAAGACCAACTCTCTCAACTGACAGGGCAGCGTTTTAGAGTGATAGTGCCACCTATGTTAGGAGGCAGAGAGTTATCAGGGCTGTAGAAGGCTCAGACTATAAAGTCACCAAATTAGTTTGGTGGTCTGGGCTTGACTATGATATTCATCTACACTTAAAATAACTGCAACCCATGTGAATTAACTTAACAAGTCTGCTGGTGCACCTCTTTACTCCTGGACCAAATGGGAAGCTGGAAATGCATTTATGATGACTCTGATACAGACAAGCAGCACTTCCTTGTGTTTGTTCACTTGTATTCAAAGAGGTGAAAATGTTTCCCACTCAGCCGACTAATTCAGAAACGACTATTAATCTCGTGAGACAACTCAGGGCTTAGTATGGCTTTCCAAACAACTGGTGTGTGATATCACCCATCATTTGCTTGAAGAGGGTTCTGTGAATTCTGTGTGGCACATCTATCCCTTCCCTTTTTTTTTTACTTACGCAAAGAACATATATTTCCTTATATGAATCAATCATTATATTAAATTATTCAACACATATGGAAAATATACACAATAATATATTGTGTTAATATATTACAATATATTGAATAATACATAGGGAATTGGTGCTTTTCTTATATTGAAAAACATGTGACAATATAGTTGCTTAATATATGTCCTTAATATATTATGAACAAGCAATATATTAAATTATTTAATGTACAGTCTTGCTCAAAAGTTTGCATACACCTTGCAGAATCTGCAAAATGTGAATAATTAAAAAAGATGGATCATACAAAATGCATGTTATTTTTTTTATTTAGTACTAACCTGAATAAGATATTTTATATAAAAGATTTTTGCATATAGTCCACAAGACAAAAAAATATTGCTGAATTTATAAAAATGACCCCGTTCAAAAGTTTACAGACACTTGATTCTATATACTGTGTGTCGTTACCTGGATGATCCACGACTGTTTTTTCTTTTGTGATGGTTGTTCTTTAGTCCCTTGTTTGTCCCGAGCAGTTAAACTGAGCAGTGTTCTTCAAATTCTTCAGTTTTCCAGCATCTTTTGCATATTTAAACTCTTTCCAGCAGTGACTGTATGATTCTGAGATCCATCTTTTCACACTGAGGAAAATTGAGGGACTGAAACACAACTAGTAAAAAGGTTCAAACATTCACTGATGCTCCAGGAGGAAACATGATGCTTTAAGAGCCCGGGTGGTGGAAACTTTTTTGAATTTGAAGATCAAGATAAATTGTACTTAATTTGATTCTGGGAAACTGATAAGTATATTCTGTTGCTTCCCAAGGGCAGCAGTAAAAGTATATATATATATATATATATATATATATATATATATATATATATATATATATATATATATATATATATATATATATATATATATATAAACAAAATAAGACTAATTTGGACATATTCATCCTGTTCAGAAGTTTTTACCCCCCAGCTCTTAATACACTATGTTTCATTCTGGAGCATCAGTGAATGTTTGAATCTTTTTTAATAGTTGTGTTTGAGACCTGAAATGAATGGGTCAGACAAGTAAGAGATTCAAAATGTGTACTGTTGGTCCAAGAACAAGGTGGGGAAACACTGGTTTAGTCACTACTGGTAAATTGTAAACAAAGGGTCAAGGTTTGGCTGGTTAGGATGGCCTCGTGATCCACTGCGGGTAGATGCTGTAACCACACTAGAAATATGCTACCTGACCCAAGCCTGAAGGGTCCCAAAAGGTTTACAGGTTTTAGGTCAGGTTTGAGTTAATTATTCATGAATAGCTTCAGGTTTGGTTCGGGTTTGTTACTAAAGCGAGCGAGCGGAAATTCAGTACAGATGGACTAACTTATAATCAGAGGACAGGGCTAAAACCATCAACTGTTGGTGTGGTTTTATTCCTTCTTTCACAACTAATACAATAAGATTTTTGTAAAAATATTTGTGCAAATATGTCATATAGTGTACAGCTGCCATAAAGGTAAATATACATGCCAACAGAAAGCTCTGCCCAAGTATTATACAACTTGATTGTCCATCAAAGGCCATTTCATTTGAATTCTTCTGTAATAAGCAGCATCAATAAGATATGCTCATATTTCATAATTCTCTGTGCACTATTAGAAAATTCAATAGGTTAGAAAATTGAACAATTATATAATTTTCATGTGGAAACATTGATAGTGGTATAGCAGTGCATATTGTTTCAGTTGTTTGTTTATTTAATATTTACACAGTAAAGTCTACTTAAAATAAATTTAGACTGCCTAGTCTTGTAGACTGCTGAAGGTCTTTGAATGAGCCTCAGAGTTCCTTATGCGCTCTTATGTTGTTTCCCTCTGATGTCTAAGGACGTCTCAGGCAAATGACTGTCATTGAGCGAAGTGCACAGGAGGGCTTTCAAAGGCGAATCTTGTTTTTCTCTGGGCTGCCATCTGACATCAATCTGTCCAGCCATCTGACACAACTGAGGTCCCTTGAGAGCCTGGCAACCACAGGTTTCTCTCATCCCCAAGAAATAGAAGGAAGGAGTCTTAAGACACAATAGAGGACCACTAATCCCATCTCATGATATTCCAAGAAAACGTCCTTGCCCTGGAAACACCCTCATGGAATTTGGTTCAACTAAAGACTGAAAATTTAAATCACTGAACTTCAACATCTGGCAATGCTTTAGTTTAGCCTAGATGGTGCAAGGACCCTCTTGGAATTGTTCTGTTTATTATTCTTTTTTTAAATTATTATTTTAAATGCATTATTAACGGTCCATACATTATGCATTCATTGATCTTTAATGTAAATGTTTGATATTATATATACACACAAATGCTCAGGAGGATATTACCCGGACTACTACTGATGATTACATAGGAGACATATCTAAAGGAGAAGAAGGGTAGGAGGAGAGATGCAAAAAGATCTGATGCCTTGAAAAATTAAAAGGCTGCTCTTATATCCTGGTAATAATTAGATGATCAGATGGGTGTACTTCTCCCGAACTTCAATTCACGTGTTTGTGTACCCATGTAATCTTAGCGTAAATGGTAAACAGTTTTGCTGTCCACTATGGAGGGGCTCTTGAGGGTTTTCTACTCAGATCCAATTTGCCACCTAACATTGCAAAATTAAAATTCGGACAGCAAGCAGGATAAACCGGATCAAAATGCTCATAGCTATTTAAATGAAATTGCAATGTGTAATTAGAATCAGAGGTCCGGAAGTCCCACCCAAAACACTTAAATTGCTGAATTGAAAGGAATAATGTTAGCATGGCTCCTGCCGGATGCATGGCAGGGGCACTGCAGTGGCATTTTCGAGCTCCCCGGGAGCTGTATTGGAGGTTTGCCGCTGAGATTGGAGAGTTTCCCGTCATTGCATCCATGACATGGAGCCTAGGAATTATAGAAAATAAAGGCTCACAAATGTTGCAGAAGTGGCAGAAGTTTCTCACCCAGGGAGAACAGGCCCGAAGACCCTCAGAATGTGCCCCCGCGGAAAAGGAAACCATAAAATAACTCACCGGGCATTGCCATTCCCTCCTAACCTGAGGGCCTGAACTATGAGAGGACGTGCAGGTGGGGAGATTCTTCCAGGTGGGGAGATTCTGGCACCTCCAGTCGTAAAACGCTGGGACGAAAGGGTGACCCTACTGTATCCGATGGTAATTTCTCACTGCAACCGAAAGAGGGGGGGGGGGGGGGGTGGACTCCAACCTGCTTGAGGAAGAAAGAGTTTTTATTTCGGGAAGATTGGAGAGTTAATAGTTGGAGGGGAAAAAGCTAAATTTCCTGAATGTCAGACATGATGCCGATTTGACGCCGGAAAGAAGAAGTTGCTTTTATATCCTGGTGATAATTTGAAGATTAGATGAGTGTACTCCTCCCGAATTTACATTTAATAACTTCATATAACTGTGGATTGCTGTGTCTCAACTTTACCCTGAAGATTAAGTAATTGCGTAAAATGCGAAATTTGGTGTAAAGCAATCACTCTGCATGCTAATAGTTCTTCTCAGAGTAACGAGTCAATTACAGGTAACTGAATCAAATATTATGCTCATTTCATTCAAATCGCTCATTTGCTTACAGTAAATAAATGTTAGCCTAACCTTTCAGTCATTTAAACAGGTTTACATTTCACTCACTAGCTCACTCAAAAACAACAACAAAAAAACACTACAACGTAACACTATTGAAGCCAATAAGTTGTAGTATATGTATTAGTGGCCTTGAGATACACTTTTTTTTCTAGAATAATATTAAGTAACATTTTCCACCACATTTTACTCATAATACATCAGGGATCGTTCTGGAATCCTGGAAGTAAAAGAATCAATCTATTCACTGTAATGTCATGTTCAGAAGATGCATAGCCAGCATTACTGCAAGTAACCGTTTTTGGATGTAGTTACATGGGGAAAAGACTGAACATTTAGAGTGCAATTGAGTTAAGAGAGAAATATCAACTGCTGGAATGCTGGAGGCAATTCTTGTTTGCTCTGGATTGGGTCATTACATAAGTGACTGGAACAACTTTGGTTGCAAGCCAAAATATAATCGCTGCCATTAATTACTCAAGCCATATGGTCAACAGTGTCTAAACGCCATTTCCAGTTAGTCTCCTTGGGAGGTGCTGGAAGGCATGCTGACATTTACACTAAGATATCTGGTCTGGCCTTGGCCTGCCACTGTTTCATTACTCAGCACTCAGCGTCTGTCTCGCTGTAAAACGTCACATGCTTTAAATTATACTTTGATAACTGAAAACGCGATAGTTATGTATACAAGCCATTATGAGGCCATTACATCCAATATCTTTTAATCTGAAAATTATTTTTCTTAAATATCTCACTTTTGATGGAATTTTAAGGAGACTGATCTAAAATGCTGAAAGATACTGAAACACAAAAATGTCAGTTGAGCAGTAATTTTTCACTTCTGTGAGTTTTTCCAATTAAAAACTCAAATTAAACGACAGTCAAGGTACCCTTATGAAACATAGTTTGATACACTCAGTTGCAACACAATCTTATGGAAATTCATAACTATTTTATGTTGTGGGGAACTGGTTGCTAATTCATACAAACTCATTCGTGCATTTTCGTTTAGGGCTGGACGTTCATGTCAACTCTTTATCTAAAAACTCTACAATATTTTTCCTACAATATTTTGAAAACTAGCATCACTAGTAATTTGGATCAGTTATTTAATTACTGATCCACTATATACAACTTGACTTTCAGCAACTATACTTAAAAGATTACATTTTGAGTCTCGGTTTGTTGCTGCAATATGTTTTGACTAAATATTTTATATATCCAGATATATCCAGACTTTTTTTTTTACCCTTTTCAAATAGTATCTAAACGGTATCCCAGAGCTACCTTCTTATTATGACGACACATTTTTTTCTCACTTAAAATGTTTTCTAATTTAAGACTTTTGAAGTTTTTTTTTTTTTTCCTCATTGAAGCAACATGTTTTAATAAAGGGTTGGTGGTCCAGAGTTTCTTACATTTTGCACGTATTTAGTCAATTGTTGGTAGTAGTCATTTAGCAGAAGCTTCACTCAAAGTGACTTATAGCACATTACAGGGACGATCACCCTTGAGCAACCTGGGGTTAAGTGTCTCGCTCAAGGCCACAATGATAACAGCTCATGGCTCATACCTTGTGGTGCTCTAACCAATAACATTTACTTCCTGCTATCATATTGAGAGACTGTGGCATGTTTTGTGGTATAAATTTAATGGTGGCCTAAGTTGGACCTGTCCACTCTCCGTCTCCTAAAGGAAATACAAAATTATACACATTTTTTATAAATTACTCTACAGAGAGGAGAGAAAGTGATGTATTATCCATCTTTGATCCACATTTATTTTAATCTCCATTAATTAACATTAATCTATCTATCCATCCATCCATCCATATTTATTTTGGTACCATCTTGAACTTAAAGGGACATAGACAAGTTACAGGCAAAGATTTATACCTTTAATAACACTACACTTTTATAACTTTATCTTTTGAAGAGCACTTTGAGAAAGTGCACATTTATACAGAGCTGTGTGTTATTATGAGGACTTTTTTTCTCATTTAAGGGTGTGTTCACAGTTAGCAGGTTTGATTTGATAAAAACGAAGTCTAGAGCGATTGCTCTGTAATATGAAAACAGCAACGACCAAAGACACCTATACAAACCAAAAACAGGAGGGGATGTTACAAGATGAGACCCTGAAAAGTACAGAATACTAAAGCATACTGTACCTGGTTCTTCTTGTCATAGATGCCATGTTGCCCATAACAGTTAGATACGCAGACCTTCGTTTTCTGAGCAACGGACAAAATCCTACCACTGTTTTGACTAATTTACACATTTTCTCAGCTCTATGTGAGTTCTCAGCTAGTCACACAAACAACAAATGCATTTATCCCAGCATATAGCATTGTTTTGGATGATCTGTAAGTTCCGTCGCAAAATATATGTCAAAAAAGACGTTTTTTGTTTGTTTTGTATCTTTAGGTTCGGTGTTAACTCTTTCCCTACCAGCGTTTTTAAAACCAGCATTTTAATATTTTTTACAAATTTTGAATGGCCCCCAGAATCAGAGCCGGATTAACGCAAAGGCAAACTAGGCACGTGCCTAGGGCCCGATTGGCGGGATGGGGCCCAGAAGGAGGGACAAAAAAAAGTACAAATGTCCTATCTACAATTTATTTCAAAAATTATTAATTACCTAAAAATAGTGACGATGTTTATCTTAAGACTAAGATCTTACATTACGTCTCATTAACGCCAGCCCATGACTATATATATATATATATATAGAGGCGCCAATTGTCACTCATCTGCAGTTAAACCAATTAATGTTTCCGTTTCAAAGCAGCTTCTGAAAGTTTGTGTAACGGACGCATCCATCAGGTGCTGTGAAGCAAAAGCCTAAATAGGCACGCAAAGAAGCACAGCTCGTAATGCAGGTGTGTGAGTTGTCGTCATCTATTTTGGAGTGATTGCAATGTATTCTAAATAAAAAACTTGTACTGTAGATCAGCGTAATTTCTGGAAAAATCATTCACCGCTTTATTACGAGTTTAAAAGAGCGCGAGCGTCATTAACGTGCCCAGACGCGATCGACGCTTTGAATTTGCGCATAATGAATAACATCGCGTCGGGAGCTGACAAAAAATGCTACAAAAGTAAAAGTCAAGACGTTTATATTCAAAGTTAAAAAGCCAACACACTACAACATTTTTAAATGTTTAAAATAAAGGATCTCTATCTTCTAAATTCTGCTGATGATTAGATTATACCCTGACATCATCTACTTAGTTACGCCAATAATCAGTTTAGAACTTTTTTTTCTAATCAGCAGCGACCGTGTCTTTCCCTTCCACTTGATTTGTGTATAGCATATAATACAATTGTTTTCAATGGGAGCACCGCATTTTTTAAACGCCATGAGCGTAACGAGGCGCTGAGCGTGTATTTCATAGACATAATAAATACATAGACACCCTATTGGCTGCTGGAGCGTACGTCAACGGCGCCGCCATATCAAGGAGGGCAGCTTGCCCATACCTCTCATTATGGGAATTGAGAAAATGGCTGTTTCGTGCGCTGCTTGGGGCTGAACAAGTCGCCACACAATTGAAAACAGGTCTCGGGGAATTACCTTTCACAAACAAGACTGAACAGTTTTTTCTGGTTGTATTTGGTAATTATATAATTAGTAATAGTAACGTACAAAACGTGCAAACCACTGAAATCGGCTGATAAATGTAAACGTTATTATTGTTTTTATCCAGGAAAACCGCAGCTCACCCGTTTACTTGCATTTGTTCACAGCGCAGTCTTGCCCTCCGCAAAATGGCGGACACGTTGACGTATCGCAGCAACGCTCCAAAGCGGCCAATAGGGCGTCTATGTATTTATTATGTCTATGGTGTATTTAACGCTCAAGCGCTGAGCGTTCGGCGTTTGTACTGGTCGCCGAGAGTTGAAAAATGTTCAACTTTTGGATAAAACGCAGCGCTCATCACTGTCACTTTTAACCAACCGTCCAATCACAGTGGAGGAGGGGCGGGACAAAAACCACACCGACCAAATGTCACAACATTCTTTCTGTACAACGACGTCAACCAGCAAAGCTAACCGAACAAAATGGATGGGAAATAATTTTTTAGAGTGAAACAAATGATCTGCGAAATCAGTTACAAGTTAACTGTGCTGCGAATATTCTGTATCATAGCAACGAATTGTCTCAACTGAAAAAAACGCAGCGCTGCCAAAACGCTCTCATTCTGGAACTGTGAATACATTGAATAAAACAGCAAAATAACAATAACATCTTCATTAAACAAAAAAGAGATTACCTTAGATAAAGTTTGATTCATATGTAGGCCTACATACAGTAGCCTACTGGTAAAAAGTCTGGACCAATTACTATTTTGGATGTTTTTGAAAGAAGTTTCTTATTATGCTCTACAAGCCTGCATTTATTTGATAAAAAAAAAAAAAAGAATATTCAGCAAGGATGTATTAAATATATAAAAAGTGATAGTGAAGACTTTTTTCAAACAAGTTTTTAATAATCAAAAAATCCTGAAAAAAGTATCACAGGTTATAAAATAAATATTAAGCACCATTGCTAACATTTGATAATAAATCAGAATATTATAACGTTTTCTGAAGGATCACGTGACACTAAATTCAGCTTTGCATCACAGAAACATATTTAAAAGTATAGTAAAATAGGAAAGCCATTATTTAAATTGTAATAATATTTCACTATATATTTTTCTGTATTTTTGATCAAATAAATCCAGGCTTGATGAGCATAAGAGACTTCTTTCAAAAACATTAAAAATAGTAATCTGTCCAAACGTATGTACTGTGTAAGTAAAAATATACAACATTTAAAATTAAATGTTGTATAAATTAAAAGGTTAGGAATCATATTTGTTTGAAGAGTATTTTATTGGGGGTGGGGGGCCTCCAACATGAATATTGCCTAGGCCTCCAAATGTCTAGAACCGGCCCTGCCCAGAATATTTTGTTGAATGAATATCTGAATATGCAATGTTATAGCAAAAGAAAAAAACAGACCCTCTGCTTTCAAACAAAACAACCCGTTTCATTTAGCTTCACGCATTTGTTTTTCAACCCTTGAATGTGGGTAAGTTTAATAAAAAAAGAAACATTTTGAGCAAAAAGCTGAGAAAATCGCTTTTTTTTGTTTGTTTTGTTATTATCGTTTTTGTGCATTATGGGCTGTTATGTATTATGTGCTTTATTGCGAGTAACAGGATCAATCTTGGATTAAGAAAAAACACCAATGCTGCGTCTCAATTCGCTTATACTACGTCCTAAAATTATGTATTCTTTTTGTAAAGAAAAAGTAGATACTTTAGAGTGTGTAGCAGAAGAGTAGACAGGCTTTGAGTCAACTTTAACGGTCGCATCCTGTCACCATAAACTGGCTTGTCAATCATCTTTTCACAGTTAAAATCTTCCACATTTCATTTAATTTCCTAACGTATCAGAGAGAAATGCAGAAACGTTTCTCCGTTGATCTGCAGTCATGGGTCTTTCATGCGGAGACTCACCTCATATTCATGTATAATGATGCATTTTAAATTTAATGGCCAAACGGATCTTTATAAAAGCCCACATTGTTATTGCAGATGAAATATAACACGGATAACATTAAATAAATATATATTTTTAATCAGGTTAAAATTTGATTACTCACTTTATCTAAACCTCTCACCATCGGTTGCGCATATCCACCATGTTTTGTAGTTTTTCAACACTTTTTACTCATGTTTGTAGTTTCACATCCAAAGCACAATGGGTTGTGGGCAATACTTCGAAAATCCACACTTCAAAAATCTTCCGGAAATATTAGACCCTATGGGGAATTTTGACACACTCCTTTCAACATACATTGCTTTGGGACACACTTATTCTAATCTCTCTCTAAAGTAGTCCAAGAGCGGGTTATTTACAAAAACGTGATCAAACAGAAAACAAAAGCATGGCGTGGCATGAACTCAAAAACATGAACTTGGACATGGCCGTGATGCTTACCAAACAGTGGTTACAAGAAACAATACTTGACAAAGACACATGGCAAACATGAGGGCTTAAATACACAAGGACTAATGACTAGACAAGGGACACATGTGAACAATGAACCAATAAACCACTGACAACATGACACATCAGACAAGGGAACACATGGCAGGATCACATCACCCACAGGGAATCACATGACAAAGACATGAAACATGACTGACATGAAACAAAACCAAAACAAGATGCGACAGATCCCCCCTCTATAGGCGGCTCTCGACACCTAGACAAAACAATAAAACAAAAGTACAGGAGGGTGGTTGAGCGGAGGCGGTCCCGGGGGAGGGATGGCGGGCCTTGGAGCGTGGTAGGACCTCGGCAATGGTGCAGAGCAGGAAGCCAGGGCAGAGCCGGCCTTGCAATGGGCCAGGGCGGAGCCGGCAGTGCAGGAAGCCAGGGCGGAGCATGCTGTTCAGGGGGCCAGGGCGGATCCGAAAGTTCAGGGGGCCAGGGAGGCAGGCCTTAATCAGGTAACTATTGCCCCCCCCAAAATATTTCTTGGGACGAGACTCTGGCGTGGTGGCGGCCATCTTGGGACTAGGCTCTGGAACGCTTGCAGCCATCTTGGGACAAGACACTGGAACGGCAGCAGCCATCTTGGGCAAGACTCTGGAACGGCCGCGGCCATCTTAGGACGAGACTCTGGAACAGTGGCGGCCATCTTGGGATGAAACTCTAGAGTGGCAGTGGCCATCCTGGGACGAGACCCTGGAACGGTAGTGGCCATCTCTGCACAGGGCTTGTGAACGGCGGTGGCCATTTTGGGACAAAACTCTGTCGTGGTAGCAGCCATCTTGGCCGTGGGCTCACGTTCTGGAGCCGATGTGTGTGCTGCCCACACACTCAAAAAAGCTGTGGCGACTATGAGGAGTGCGCTATCTTCCGGAGCTGACTCAGGCGTGGCGGCCATCTTGTCCAAAGACACAGGCATGGCTGGCAAGACGTGAACAGTCTCTGGCTGGGCAGGCATGATGTGAAGAGACTCAGACTTGGCAGGCATGACGTGAAGAGACTCAGACAAATCATAGTCCTCTGTCTCCCCCACCGTGAAACTTGAACCACTAAGCAGAAGGGCATGATTGATGTATTGGGTCAAGGGCCAATGAATTCTTCCTCCAGGTAGCTTAAATCGAACAGGTCCAGTAAGTCCATTTCGAAAAATGTCTTTTAAAGCCACATCATTAAAGTCCACCATATAAAAAAGTTTACAAAAGTCCTCAACATAATTTTCAATGGCCTGGTCACCTTGACAGAGGCACAGGAGACAAACTGTTGGGTTCATGGTGGGTCAAATATTCTGTAAAATAGTCCACTGAAGGTGAGCTTATTGAGAACCCAAGTGCAGTTTATTTACAAAAACGTGATCAAACAGAAAACAAAAGCATGCCGTGGCATGGACATGGGCATTTGCACTAGCTTAGCGCTCCTCACAGATAAGAGATTATGGGACTTGTTATTGACAGGGTGAAGGTCTTTGGGGTGGCCTGTTTGCACAGCCCTCAACTGTCCCAGTGTTAAATTTGTAATTTAATTTCATAAATCTTGTAGCCCTTCAATCCCGACTTTAAAGGTGACAGGAAAATGACAGGACATCCTCCTCAGCCAGGAATAACAATATGGAGTGATGGAGGCCACCTCGTGTAACAAGACTGATATAATTCTTCCAGCTATATTTTATCAGATCTTTGGATGCATGCTATATGGTGAGCATTTATTTTCCCTGGGAAAGTGGCCTCGTTCAATGCAGTGAGGTAATTTTTCACTGACAAACATTCTGTGATGCCTAGAGGAAATTGTACGATTCACAGAATCAACACACAAAACTACATACAAGGCTGAATAATGGTCTGCGTACCACATCACAGACTCCTCCAGGTATGAGCAGACATACAGAATTAAGCAGCGATGAGGGCTTGGAAATAAAGAGAGTTTGACAGTTTTCATTGGTAATATGGGGATGAGCACTCAGGAGACAAACTCTGACAAACAAATGCCTTGCAATATGAGGTGATAAAAGACAGCAGGCCAGGTTTTCATTGCTTGCTACAATATGGTTTTGCATAAAAATATGAACCATACGACATTCTGATTGTCCTTGAAACTTTAATTGAAAGATGAAAATGGTTTTAAGCCAAGGCAGTACATGCCAACTCTGTGTCATAAACTTACACTATATTTTACAATATATTTATATGAGTATATAACAAAACATTCTTCAATCATCATTCAATATATATATATATATATCTTTCTTTTTTTGGCATGACAATCTTCTTTCACTACTAATTTTAAAATAAACTGTGTGTATGTAAACTGTGTGGTCTTATTTAAAAATGCCACTTAGTCCAGATTGTGTCCGGCTGTCAGTAGAGAGAGAGAGAGAGAGAGAGAGAGAGAGAGAGAGAGAGAGAGAGAGAGAGAGAGAGAGAGAGAGAGAGAGAGAGAGAGAGAGAGAGAGAGAGAGAGAGAGAGAGAGAGAGAGAGAGACTATTGTGTCAATTGGATTGGCAGCTGCCACATATGCTCTGAGCAGCCATGTCCTTACATACTTTATTGGCAGAATGTGTGTGTGTGTGAGTGATGCCTTTTTTCTCTTTTCTCAACAGCATTTAACTTTTTAATCACATTGAGAGTGTGAACCGTGAAATGAAACCCATCTGTCCAAATGGCACTGGCTTTCACAAAATACATTCCTCCCTGTGGAAATACATTTTCATAGGATTAGGTTTGTGGCGACTATTTACCATAGGTTTTCTGTGGAGTATTTACCATATGTGACACAAATCAAATGTCTTGTATAAATGAAAGAACACAAAAATAAAAAGTTTTTGGTAAAACTGTTGGGCAGCCGATTATAGATTTGTAGTGATTCAAGTTTGCATATAAAATGTCACTGCAGCCAAGTTTATTTTTAATATGATACAATTTTTACAATTTTCTTGCAGTGTTACTTAATGAATATTTATTGAATGGTTCTAACGGACTTTAAAAATAATATGAATATGAATATGAATATATATATATATATATATATATATATATATATATATATATATATATATATATATATATATATATATATAATTTTTTTTGTATCCTTGAAAACTGTAATTTGGTTTAGCAAGTCTAAATGCAAAGTAACTTTACTGTTAAAGAGATGGGCATGTTTCTGGAATCAGAAGCCTATTTTATGTTTTGACATGCAGTCTGAGCTAGTTATCTATCTGACAATCCACTCTAGTGAATAATATATTTCAAATTGTCTATAAACCAGATACATTGGACATGCTTGTCGCTTTTTGTTTGCTGTCCTATCCTGCAGATTCCCTGAAAGCATTGTGTTTTTAACATACAGTAGAACATCTTCAGCGGTTTGACTTCAACATATGGGACAAAAATACTTTATGAGTTTCTGAAACCGAATGAATATAGTAGACAAGTGCACAAATAATAAGTAATCAAAAAATGGCTCACACTAGAAAAATTAAGACACAAGTCAGGTACAAATATTAGCTTTATAAGTAAATGCCATAGGTATGGCTAAATTGCAGGTGAGGAAGAACATTATTGGTGTACTGGTCAGAATATACTGCCTGCTGGCCCTAGTTGTCTATGATCTCCTATATGGCCCAAAATGGTGCACTGGATGACATTGAATGCCTGCATGAGTCTTTCGGTGGCAGATGGCACGTCTGATAAGGGCATCTTGCCAGAGCGCTTTGCTATGACACATCCTCAACAGCTGGAACATCAGAATATTCTTCTGACCATGTGTTGATCACCTAGGATGGTTGTCACAATTATGGAAAAGCTGACTAGGAAGCTGATTCTGCTGATCCTCCATCCATGGTAGGAACTGATTCCTATGAAAGCCAGAATGGTGATATTCCAATGACGGATCCAGGTGTGTTAAAAAATGTATGACTATGTGAGAGGGTCAGTGCAGTGCATAGGCTGGAGTACAGATACTTAACTTGAACTGAGACAGAATTTAAATAGATAGTGAATCCACTGTACGCAGTGGAGAGGGAGAGTCTGTGTAGGTGTTATATTGGCTGAACCAGTAAACAAAATTAAATATATAAACATTTGTTGGCAAGTATCATTTTTAAATATATTATATCAATGTTAACAAAGATGAAAAAGATGCATTGTGATGGTTATAAAACTACTGCCAAATTATTGAGAAAATGCAAGATATTAACAGTGTACTAAGAATGTGTTTAAGAAGGGGAAAAAGTAATGAGAACTCATTTAAAAAAATGTTGGTAATTGATCAGTTCCCTCGTTCAGGCAATGTCGGACCAATTCTTGTACATATATGACTAAACTATAGCCTGGCTCCGCTCTCCTACGTACTTCCGCTTAATTTACATTTTCCTTCAGTTCTACGTCTGGGATTGTGCTGTAGTCTTTGGTTTTCTCCAATTAATTTTTTACCGGACCAATCAGCGAACAGAGGGAGTGGCTGAGAACGATAACGTTGATGCCGTACATTATTTGGAGTTGTAGTTCGGTAATGGCAGCGGAGAAATATGCGAGCGAAGCCATTCAGTCCATTGTGGCAATGCTGCCGAATATCAAGAAGTTAAAGCCGGAGCAAGAACAATCTTTCCTTAGTTTTGTTGGTGGCCATAATGTTGTGGCCCTCCTCCCCACGGGATTCTGGAAAAGGTTGATTTTCATGCTCGCTCCGTTAGTGGTGAATGAGTTGGCTAAGGCGAACGCTAGGCATACGTCACGACCAAACGTTAGCGATTGGTTATGGCAGATCCAGAGTGACTCTGGGCAGATCCATTAGTTTTAGACTTCAATACAGTACCCACCTACAAGGAAGTTACCGCTTGTCAATGGAGCGG
The DNA here is from genome assembly GCA_030578275.1 of Meda fulgida. Taxonomy (NCBI): domain Eukaryota; kingdom Metazoa; phylum Chordata; class Actinopteri; order Cypriniformes; family Leuciscidae; genus Meda; species Meda fulgida. The sequence goes on from CM060629.1 coordinate 3,510,488, forward strand.
TGCCAGACTCTATGTACAAATTAAATGTACAAAAGTCTGGTGGGACCAGGCTACCTAACTAGCCAAACTAAGGGAGAAAACTTGCCCGGTTCCAAAACAAATGCTCCAAATGAGCCTGAAAACAGCCTAAAACATAGAACACTGACACTGTTGGATGTGATCTGTACTTGTCTTGCTTGAAATAAAGAACCAACATTTGGTATTCTCAGAAACTGGTCTGGATATTAGAGTGAACCAAAACACGGAGAAGAAAAAAACATCCAACAGACCTGCCATGTGTTCAGCCTCTGGGTGAGTGGATGTACTCTAGGTTTCTGTGTCTGTGCCAATCTGTACAAGACAAGGATGATGGATTCCATCAACTCTAAAGTAAAAAAAAAAAAAAAAAACTGAAACAGGTTGTAGGCACTATGAAGGACAGGTTTAGTGTAGATTGTACCCATTCTAATGCAGTAGGATCTAATAGAATTTGACAGTATTTTAAAACGACGAATACAATGCAAGCCTTATTCTAATATATTTATAATGCAATCTTGATGCCTTGTGCTTAACATGGTCACCTTCATGCAAGTCACGATCAGCCTGTCCTCGATCCTAATGTGGCATTAGTCTCAGCTTTAGACAAAATGAACTGTTCAGAGACTGTCTGATGCATATTGCCAGCTAGTTTGATTTTTAATACTGCCTCATAATTCTAAAATCTGACGGATTAGTTTCATTTGAAAAATCTAAGGAGTCTGGTGCGATTACTCTAGCATTGAAATGCAAGGTGAATCTTGCATCAGCTACGGTGGAAAAGTGTTGTTGAAAATTAGTGAAAGTTCAGTTAGCTGCTTCAGTGTGAGTTGCAGTGAGACTAATTCAGCAAAGACATGAATGGAGAAGCCATTGAATAAAAATGTCATGTTAACCTTTCAAAGTATTTAAACATTTAAAGCTTATGATTTCCACCAGATGTTTTGATTACACTTTCTATTAAAAATACTTGTCTTAAAATGTGTAGAGCTATGTATTTTAAGACTAAATGAATTATACAGAAAGCTTGTCCTCCATTATTTTCTTTTGTTTATCAATCACCACTAAGAGCTCTTGTTCTTTTATTTATTGATTATGTATTGAATCAAAATCATATAGTGACTCAAATGACTTTTGTTGTATTGCGACCTTGAGCTAGGAAAAGGGACTGCATTCTTCAGCAATTCCATTCATAGTTCTGTCATATAGTATTTTTTTCAGAGAGGCATGATATACCCAAATGCCATGTACATGTAGTCAAGTCAATGTATTATTTGTATAGCACGTTCTACAATACATATTGTTTCAAAACAGCTATACAGAAAATACTACAATACAAATTCCCTCACTGAGAAAGCCAGAGGTGATTGTTGAAAGTTAAAGGGGGAATCTGTAGACAGATGAGGGGGAAAAACATTGAGAGCAGCGAGACTGCAGTGGAACCATCCTATTTCTGGAAAGACAACTTAAAATAAAATAATAATAAAAAATAAATAAAATATCCTAGAGATCTACAGTGGAGGAAATAATTATTTGATCCCCTGCTGATTTTGTAAGTTATGTGCCCATGTGGAACACAGAATAGTCCGGTCACTTTAAGAAAGTACTCCTAATGTCAGCTAGTAATGTGTATAAAAGAAACCTGTCCACATAATCTTGCATTCCAACCTCTCCACCACCATGGGCAAGACCAAAGAGCTGTCAAACGACATCAGTGTCAAGATTGAAGACCTGCACAAGGCTGGAATTGGCTACAGGACCATCAGCAAGAAGCATGGTTAGAAAGAGACTTTTGTTGGTGTGATTATTCAAAAATGGAAGAAATACTAAGTGAAAAATAAATAGGTCCATGCAAGATCTGGCTTCATGGGGTAAGGATGATCATGAAAAAGGTGAGGGATCAGCCCAGAACTACACGGGTGGAGCTTGTTAATGATCTCAAGGCAGTTGGGACCACAGTCACCAAGCAAACATTTGGTAACACACTACGCCGCAATGGATTTAAATCCTGCAGCGCCCGCAAGGTCCCCCTGCTCAAGATGGCCCATCTGAAGTTTGCCAATGAACATCTAATGATTCAGAGAAGGCTTGGGAGAAAGTGCTGTGGTCAGATGAGACCAAAATTGAGCTCTTTTGCATCAACTCAACTTGCCATGTTTGGAGGAAGAGAAATGCTGACTATGACCCCAAGAACACCATCCCTACAGTCAAGCACAAAGGTGGAAATGTTATGCTCAGGGGCTGTTTCTCTGCTAAGGGTACAGGACGAGTTCACCATATTGAGGGGCTGATGGACAGGGCCATGTACTGTGAAATCTTGGAAGAGATCCTCCTTCCCTCAGCCAGAACACTGAAGATGGGGGGATGGGTCTTCCAGCATGACAATGACTCAAAACATACCGCCAAGGCAACAAAGGAGTGGCTCAAGAAGAAGCACTTTATGGTCTTGGAGTGGCCTAGCCAGTCTCCTGACCCTAATCCTATAGAAAATGTGTTGAGGGAGCTGAAACTTCGAGATGCAAAGCGATAGCCAAGAAACCTTAAAGATTTTGAGAGTATCTGTAAAGAGAAGTGGACCAAAATCCCTCCTGCGATGTGTGCAATCCTGGTGACCAAATACAAGAAACGTCTTACCTCTGTGCTTGCCAACAAAGGTTTCTCCACCAAGTACTAAGCCATGTTTTGCTTGGGGATGTTTTGCTTGGGGATCAAATACTTATTTCACTTACTGAAATGCAAATCCATTTATAACCTTTATAGAATGTGTTTTTTTTCTGGATTTTTTGGTTGATATTCTGTCTCTATCCATTACAATAAACCTACCATAAAAATGATAGACCCTTCATATTTTTGTAAGTGGGCGAACTTACAAAATCAGCAAGGGATTAAATAATTATTTCCCCCACTGTACCTTTCTGCAAAGTTCAGCTCCAACCCTGATCAAGCATAACTGTGACACTGTCACATAAGAGACGTGTTTTACCGCTCTAATTATTACAATTATTTGATGTATAATAGGGTTTGAATTGGTTTGCATGTTTTCTTAGTCCATTTTATTCCTATTCACATTTTAAGTTTGTGTGTCTTTAAGAAATGTGTGGTTGGCCTGTCATGTGAGCGGTCACATGACAGGAAGCAGAAAATACACATGTATAAAGAGTGCAGCATGGCAAGTAAAGGAACAGTCACAACATGCATCCACTGCATTGGGGATCACCAAAACTGGATTGAGGAGTTTCTATCTTGTGGACTTTCCTTTCCAGTCAAAAAAGCCAAAAGTCTTTTGGATTAACACCTCATTTGGAATAGGATTCTTATGGATGCTTTTAGTATATGGAATCTATGCTTTTAACAGCCTAAGTTTTCCTGGTTTTATTGTGAAAAATCATCTAAATCGACATCATGTGTTAGACCCTATACCAACTAAGCTACTGAAAGAGATGCTTCCAGAGGTCATAGATCCTCTTCTTAATATCATTAATTCCTTTTGTCATTAGGATACGTACCAAAAACGTTTAAGCTGGCTATGATTAAACCGCTTGTTAAAAAAACGCAACTTGATCCTACAGAATTAGTCAATTACAGGCCGATCTCAAATCTACCTTTTCTGTCAAAGATACTAGAAAAGGCAGTATCCTCACAACTATGTTCCTTTTTAACAAGAAATGATATCTACAACGATTTTCAATAAGGATTTAGACCATTGCATAGCACCGAGACTGCTCTCGTAATAAGTCACAAATTATTTGGTACTATCATCAGATCGTGGTTGTATCTCTATCACTGTTACTCGATCTTAGTGCTGCATTTGACACTATCGACCACAACATTCTTTTAAATAGACTTAAAAATTATGTTGGCATTAGTGGAATTGCACTAGCATGGTTTAAATCATACTTATCTGACCGTTATATCAATTTGTAGCAGTAAATGAAGAGATATCTTATCGATCACAAGTTCAGTGTGGAATACCACAAGGCTCAGTACTAGGACCGTTGCTGTTCAATCTGTACATGCTACCTTTAGGAGATATCATTAGGAAGCATGGCATTAGTTTTCACTGTTATGCTGATGATACTCAACTCTATATTTTTTCACGCCCTGACAAAAATGACCAATTCACAAAATTAACGGAATGCATAGCTGATATAAAAAACTTGGATGACTACCAATTTCCTACAACTTAATTCTGAAAAAACAGAGATTCTAATTATTGGACAAAAAACAATAATTACTTGAGCAGTACTTGAGCGAGCTCTTAACGCATTATAGTCCTTCACATCTACTGCGATCTCAAAATTCCGGCCAGTTGATAATACCTAGTATATCAAAATTGACTGCAGGCAGTAGATCCTTTTCCTATTTAGCACCAAAACTTTGGAACAATCTTCCTAACATTGTCCGGGAAGCAGACACACTCTGTCAGTTCAAATCTAAACTAAAAACACATCTCTTTGACCTAGCATACACATAACACATTATAGACTTATATAATTCAATGTTAGGCTGCATAGTTTAGATCAGCCGGAACCGGGAACACTTCCCGTAAATCCTGATGTACTTGATACATCATAAGAAGGATGTGCAGTTGTGCACGAACCATTTCTTCTTCACTTGTAAGCAACTCCGATCATCACTCTTCACACACTACGCTCCTCCCACCTGGACACTATTTACCTTCTCCGGCTACAACTGAGTTCCCACGGGACTTCAGCACGAGACTACAGCTTGCCGTCTAAAACACTATTTAGGTGAATTTAAACAATGGCTAAGTTGCTAAATGCATCTTGTTCACATGTAAGGCCCCTATTCATGTTGGACAGACATTTTAATTGCATTTTGAGTCTGTTAAGAGGCACAAAAACGCTCTTTATATATATGCCCCCATAACTGCTGTTTTAGCTGAGTGGGAGCTCTAGGCATTCGCTGTCGCAGCTCGGTGTTGCAAGCACCAATCCGGTTCGGGTTTTTTTTCTATAGACAGTACTCACAAAGGTATAACGATCAAGATTAACTTAAAAATTGCCCGGAGTTCCCATTTAAGACTGATAACAAGTTTTACAACCCCAAAAGGAATTTACAGAGAGTTGTGACTCTCACTTAATTCTTAATGAGAAGGAGAAATAAACCCTGTTAATCCTATATATTATATATAACCACTTGAGAAATGTATAAACATCTATCTAATTTCCCCATCTCATGATTTTCCTTTTATGTGATTTGGCCTATGTTTTCTTGTAAACTCTATTGGGTTAATGTTTCAGACTTTGCATACTATGGGTAACCAAAATCATATGTGTAGCATGTTGGGTCTCTATAAACTCCAATCTTCGTCCCCCGTTTGTTTATTTACATTACATTTTTCTAACTTTATGACGCATTAGTATTATAAGAATCTTGAAGATTCTTTTCTTAAACACCCAATGAAATTACACATTCAAATGCCCTGCTTGAACACTATGGGTCGTAAAAACTCCCTCCAAAGGGACAACTTCCGACTGGCTCACACACCTCCAGAGGGTGTGACGTCTTCACGCTTAAAAAATCAATTGATCACAAGATCAGCCCTCTCACTCTCTTACTCTCTTGCTCCTTCCTGAGAAGTCCTAATGTGAAGATAATGCTGAACTAGAAGTCCCCCAAGGACCCCCAAGCTTGTGCCAGGCTACGGCCTTGTCTTTCCATTCACCAAAGATCCTCTGACTCCCACTGGTTCTCTCTTATCAAGACCACATCAGCAAAGATTAACTGGAGCCTCAACAAATTGCATCAGGACAGTTTAATTCAAATGGGCGAGACATGCAAGTATAACACTTAGTCTCATTATTTGATACATTAAGTATTCTTACCCCTTTTTAAGAAGGGCGTGTTAGAACTAAACTGATGGTTTGCTCAGGCTGTTGATCTGCAGAACTTCAAACAATGCTACAACTTCTTGCTTTCATGTATTCTGCTTCAGCTCTCTTTTCCTTGGCAAACTGTATGAATGTATGTATGTTTATGTTAAGAGTAGTTTAATTGTTTAGTCTAGTTAAGAAAGTCTTGTTCATATCACACGTAAAGTTGTCTGTGTCTGAAGCTCATATCTGGAGTCACTAATCATATCGATTTTGAATACTTGCTCTTAGTAGTACGTAAGAAAGACATTTCCCATGCCCCGGAAATGTACATTTCTATTAATCAATTAATAATATTGAAGGTTCACAGGATGAACTGAGTAATTGGTTGTAATGTTAATGTAGCTACATCAAGTTAATCCGATTAACTGATCAAAATATTAATAATCAATTATAACAAGTTATGATTGTTTATTAATATTTCATAGACCTAATTTGCTACAACACAAACGGTTTACTTGTATAAGATGTTCACAGTTTTTCTCAATCGCTTTTGCTCAATTCTCAAATTAGACTTTTTTTTCTCTCAAATCAACAAGTTCAGATCTCTGAACAATCAGTTTCTTGTTCATATCAGATTTGAACTTTGAATTTAAACAAACTGCATTCGTTTTGGCACATGTGTGCAAAAGAATAAGTAAAATTGTCCTCAATTTGGACAATGACTAAATGCACATGGCTTGTTGATCAAAACTGATTAGTTGATTCTCAGTGAAAATTCACATGCAAAATGATCCATTCAGTGATCAAAATCTGTCAGACATTATATATTCCATAAATATTTATGGCATGTAATAATTGTTATGTTTGTAATCTTGTAATATAAATTGGCAAAGGGCCTGCCGTTGTAATGAAATATGAATCACAATCTTATCAATCAACCAATCAAGTTTGGACATGTGTATGTGTGTGTGTATATTTACTTTTAATTACTTAGAATAAACTTTTGTAGAAATGTGTTAAATGAAAACTGAAAATTCTTGTCATGGAAGAGCAATAGGAAGATATGTAAGAGAAAGACATAATAGAGTGAGTAAAAATTAACAAGCAACCTTAAATTTTCAGTTTACATGTAATGCATTTCTGCAAAAATAAATGTACTTTATTAATTCAAATGTTTATTTTCTTTTTGTGTACTACAGTTTTGATTTTCTTTTCCTAGTCAATGTGTACATACTGTCTGAATCTGTATTTAAAAAGCTCAGTGTGATACACAAGAGCATTCAGCTTGACAACTGTCATTCTTGTGTAGTATAGAAAGCAGTTAGTGTAAAAAAAAAACTGTTTCATTTACAGTATATAAAACAAATATTCCCATGGTGAAAAAAAACATCTAAACATTTTGACCAGTGTGGCTCACACGATGACAAAAATACCTTTTATTTTGGTGGCATTGGCCAATTTAGTGACACAATAACTAGGTTTTGAAGATTGAATTACATGTTTTGAGACAGTTACTACGTTTTGCAGACATGCAATAGAGTTCTGATGTTCAAGCAAACAGTTGTGAAAATTGAGTTTACAGATTAGTGAATGTTAAGACTGTTTCGAAAAATTGTCCAAAGCAATTGAGAAATTGTAATACTAATCTTTTTTTTATTTTTATTAATTGTTTAATCTATTAGTAAATTAAGTATTGCATTGCAAAGATAATTAGTTAAGGATAAATGATTATTCAGAACCAGGAACATTCATAAGTCCATTCAGCATCACCAAGTATTCATTAAGGCCATATTTTGTAGGCACTAAAAATAACCAGATCAGCAAATATTGTTTCCTCTATTTTGTTTTGTTTTGTTTTTTACTCCAAGGAAACAGGACGTAATAGATGAAACTAGCAGTGTTTACAGCTGCTTTGTTAAAACTTTGGTGATCAATAAAATGCAGGCGTTATTCTAATGTCTTCTTAATGTAATCCTTCACAGTCAGTGACTCAGGGATAGACAGTGGCTGGATCTATTCTCTGGGGAAGTCACAGCATGGAGATAATCGATCACACAGTCCCAGGGTCTATGTGGAGGCACACAGGGGGCTTTAACTTTACTGCATGCTGTAGATAGATCACTATACCCAGTAGGAATATTTGTTTGACTACACATCAAAGGGATTTTCAGGACTAATTCTCCAGCTCCTCAGGAGATTGTGGGATTAGAGTAGAATAGCCAAGGGAAACCCAAAACATAGAGAAATGAAGTTCATGGCAGATTTCCAAAGTCCAACCTTTTTTTTTTTTAACTATCAAATATAAAATCCAGTCGTACCCAGGGGGTTGACTTTTAAGTCCATTGACCTGAAGGGGTTGTTTGCATGGAGCATGGAGTCTTTTAGCAAGGAACAGATAAATTATATTGTATACTGTTTTGGTTATAATAAACAAAGAAGCTAAATGTACAAGAATTAGGAGTTGCTTATTGGACATTTCGGAGAATTGTGTCAATCTTATGTTCAGTTATTGTCACAAGGTGTGACGATGATGTAGATGACTGATCTAATCTCCTTTGCACTGCTGACATCTAGCTCCTCCCTGTATGTTCTTCCTGAGGTCTTTAGAGTAAGCTACCGTTTAATATTTTCCTGGAAAAATCCAGAAACTGTAGTAGCTGAAATCACAAAGGTGAAAGGGTTTAGAAAGGTAAAGGTGTTTCGGTCTTAAACTACGCTGGTTGACCGTGTTTCTGTCACAATGTACATGTGTCCCCATACAACAATGACACATGCACCTGTTCTTTAAGGCTCTTTGTCTAGTAGATATTTTCTTTTTTTGGCATTTAATTCTGAAACATATCTGCTCTGTTTGTCTAAATTGGGCTAGTTTATTATTATTGATTAATGGGTTTTCATAAATTCTGCACACAATTCGTATTCCTATATTTCTTAATTTGCAAACCAATTTGACTAACTGCACTGAATTTTGATTAGCAAATCTATTATCCATTATACTGTAGCTACATATAATTTTTGGTATGGTCATCACCATACATGATCAATCAACTGAAGAATTGAAATCAATATACCTAAAACAACAATTAGTTCAGTTGTGCTGATAAAACAACATGCAGCCCTCATTTTACCTATTACGTATAAGATGCACAAAGCTTACCTTAACCAAGTATAATATTTTTCATTTTGCAGTGAAACCTTCTATTTTTTATGCTTATGCCATTTACTTTCTTTCCAACTGGGAGAGTATTAAATTGAGTGACCCCTGCATGAAGAATAATTTAGTCCTACACTTGAGCAGACATCATGGCGAATTGAACATTTCCCTCTTGCGGTTCAGAGGAACACATGCTTACAAGTCATTTGATGATAAGTTCAAAGAGATGTTTGATTGTCCCATAGCTATTGGAATGGGGAAACGGTAATCAGTGTATGTCAAGGAAAAGGTCTCCTGCTGATTATGCTGCTTATGGCACAGTGCAACTTCTCACAATGTATCCACTGACAGCATGAGGACAGATGGTGCTGTGAAGACTGCCTATTGTACCCGTTTAAACTTCTGGTTAGATGTCCAAGAAGAAGTACCTAGTATCAGTTCTGTGATGGGGCATTTGTCTCAGCCTAAGATGGAAAGGATTGTTTAAAATTGCAGGCAGGTGTATTGAAGCAGGTTGGAACTAAACTTGGCATGATAATGGGTCTCCAGGAGCAGGGTTGAGGACCTATGGCCCAGACATTTTTGATCCAGTCACCTGCACTGTAAATACAGATTCTCCTCCTAAATAAGTGCAGAAAATTAAAATTTAAAATCAGGGCTAGTCTTGGACCTCAAGATCCACTTCCCTGCTGAGTTTAGCTCCCAGCCTAATCAAACACACCTGAACAAGCTATAATCAAGGTCTTCAGGTAGGGATGCACTGATACCACATTTTCCAGAACGAGTCCGATACCAATGTTTTGCCGATACTGAGTACTGATACCTGTATTTTCATTGCATTTTTTAAATTGTTTTAAATATTGGGTAGAGAAACCAAAATAATATGAATTATTCAAATTAGCTGGCTTAGCAAATAGATGTTTCCTTCAGTTATTTTCATGCCTAATTATGATGTCTTTCAGGAGCTACGGTTACTTTCACTGTTCATATTATTTGGTTTTTCTTTCTTTCTTTTCTTTCTTCAACTTTCTGGGTGCGCACTACGGATGTTCCGGTAATAATGTAGGTAACCACTAGTCATACATAAATCATGTAACAGTTCATGTTTTTACTTGCAAATAAGATTTAGTTTTAATTTAAATGACGCATATGTGCTGAGTAAACGATCCACAATCAAGAATATGCAACAGAGGTACTCTTTCTCTCTTTACCGTCAGTTAACGTTATTAATATGCTCCTTATTTTGAATTCTTTGCTATTGCCATAACCGTTCGAGCTACAAACTTTCCAGGGATATCTGTGAAAAAGGCATGTGCGCTCGACAAGCTCGCTTGCTCAATCTACTCCTGCGCACAGCATATTTAGTAGGTGTAAATATTTATTTGTTTAACATTCTATTAATTTGATACATTTAGGCTACTTCATAGACATCCATCTCTGATATATCTATTATGCTCTCTGTTTGTTTCTTTATTCCAAGCACTGTATTTTACACGCTGTGTGGTATCAGTTGTTGGTATCTGAGCATTTTAATGAGTATGAGCGCACAATACTGGTATCGGTGCATCCTATCTTCAGGATTACTAGAAAGTCACAGGCAGGTAAGTTTGATCAGGTTTGGAACTAAACTCTGCAGGAAAGTAGATCTCAAGGGCCAGAGTTGCCCAGCCCTGTTCTATATTCTGTATACCCTGTTCCTGGAGATATGAAAGCTTTAGCGTAAGTCCTGCCAGGAAGACTCAATCAGCGCGTCACGCATTACCTCACTTCTAACCAATCAGGTGCTAACACTCACAGTATAAAAGATTGGTACTTACATTTGTCTGAGTTTGCAGATACTGACGCTGCCAATTACCTCCAGCTTCCCCAGCCACCTAGATGGTACCTTCCCCTTCATCCTCCCCACCACCACCACCAGGATGGTCCTCCTTCCTCAGGCCGCACATGCAGATTCCGCTACCCTCTGTCACGGTTCATAAATTCATTGTTTCCTTCTTGTCTCATGTAGTTGTTGTTATGTGTGTGGGCTTGTGTGATTGTGGACGTGACGGCTCGTTCCACTTGATCAGCGATCAGCTGATCAATCTTCTCTCCAGCTGCATCCAATTCATTCACACATAAATACTCATCGCTTTCTCCTCTCCTTGTCAGATCGTTGTTTGGTATTCTCGTTTGTGTTTGGTCCTGTTCCAGTCTTTTCGTTGCAGTGTTGCGGTCTTGTTCCTGTTCTTGTTCCCGGCTTCTGTTTCGTGTCTGAATTATTCAGCGTCTTCATCACCTCTGCACTCTTCACCTGGATTCTCTGACCATCTAGTCCCTGCGTCACCAAAGCACCAGAGACTGTGCTTTTGTATCATCCTCAATAAAAGAGTCTACTTGCTTTATTGCTTCCGCTTCATCGATCATGACACCCTCGCATTGTTCGCTAAGGACGTGGCCTACGCCAAAGAACTTTTTTTTAATATTCAAAGAACAAATTTATGCTTGCCGAGCTGTTGATAAATATACGCTTGTTATTCAATTTATCTCCCGAGTCTTTCTGGTAGAACTATCTTCCTGAAGACTTCAGTTCCAACCTGCTCCAACAAACCTGCCTGTTATATTCAAGTAACCCTGAAGACCTTGTTTAGCTGGTTAAGGTGTGTTTGATCAGGGTAGCTGAAGTCTGCAGGATCTCTCCTGGAATAGGGTTGGAGACCCTGATATAGACCAACTAATAGAGCCCAAAGTATATAATTTTCTCCTACTCTTGCAAACAGCCAAATGTATAATGTGAACACAATCCTGCTGGTGTATTTCACAGTTTCTGCCCAGTGTAAGTAACATAAAACGATGTGTGTATGTACCTCCATAAGGTTCAGTATTTGTGTATTAGAAATTCAGTTGGTTTCTTAAGGACCCTTTGCGTAGCAGAACCTTATTGCTGAAGAGCAGGCGTAGAACCCCTGTGTTTCTTAGGTGTAAGATTGTTTCAAGCAGTGCAATCTGTCTGTGGCAAACAAGAGTGCTGCCGGGAGCCACAGCATGAGCGGAAGTACTTCAGCACATCCCTGGGGAAACACAGATTAAAATCTCATTTGCAAAGACAGGAATTTTGCCGCTATCAGACAGCTTCATGGCTCAACTGAATGCATTCAGATGAGAGATGTATCATAAACCGCTGTCTCCATCCTGAACATACTTGAGACATGGATGTCCCGTACCCTGGAGGATCCTGCATCCTCATCTTCAATCAGCGCTACGACTACAGCAGCTGTTGTCCTACCCAGAAATGGGAGGAAAGGCCTAATTCATTCCTTCTCTTTTGAATTTCAAATGCCGTGTTAGAGCTTTATATCTGAAAGACGTCTTTGTGTAGCCACTCAAAGTCCTGTAAATTATTTGAAAGCTGTGGGACAGGATAACAAAATGACTGGCTGCAAATTGAGGGATTTTGAGCCTAAATATTCAAATCCTGCACTGCTTGTCATGTAAATATAAATTTACAGTAAAGCTTTGTCACAATAACTGTCAGCGCTCTTCCCAAATAATCGCTCATATAATATGTATAGTTGTCCAATCCAGTCATTAGCCTGTACTGAGAACAGCAATCCTTTAATTCTTGTCTTTTCCAGTAGTGTAGGCCTAAATGGGCTCTAGTGATACATAATGCTCAAATTCATATTGTGCTGCCTTGCATTTTATGTGCACTCTGGGATTACGGTTTGAATAGAACTGTACAATCATTAAATTAAACAATAGGGGGATGGTTGTTACAGCGGTGCATAACTGACTGATTTTAAAAGAGTCACAAATCAGACATGCCGTCTCTTTAACCCATTACTATTGCTGTGAAAAGATGCATATCTGCTACTGACATGAATTGAGCGTTTTGAGGCGCTTTGTCTAAATGTGAACAAGTGTGAATGAGATTCGAGAGCTATAGTGGATGAATAATGACAAATAAGTCAAAGATCTTATTTTATGGAGTTCTTTGCCCTCTTATGACCTTGACGTATCGGGTGACTGTACTGTATGCCTTCATTGTATGGTAAAGAGCAACTTCGACTTTCTGCTAAACCCTTCCTTTTGTTTTTTTTCCACGGAAGTAATACGGATTTGGTACAACCTGAGGGTGAGTAATTGATTACAGACTTTTTATTTTTGGGTGATCTATCAGTAAAAGTTTAACATAAGCTAAATGTGTGTGCATTCTGCTAGTGTTGTTCAGTACTGGTGCTGTGTTGAATAAAGATAAGGATGTATCGTTAATAGACATGTTCCCCAGAGAACACAGCACAGGTTGAGCCACAGTACTTCAGTGCAAGCACTCATGGGAAATACAGTGTTTTCTCTCCATGGACTTCAGAGAGGGGCAGATATTAGCCACATTAATTACATTAGGACTGAAATCAGAACTGTTTTGCTTTTATTTTGATCGTGAGTGTGAGATACACATTGTGCACGATAATAAAACTATTAGTTTTAAAACTATGAGTCTTTTTTTAGTCTTTTCTTCAGCACATACTTATCGAGGTGTGCAGCAAATTACAACCCTTCCTGATGAAACAATATTTCTCACTGATGTGTAAAACAAAGCATGGCTTATCAGACTGCCACTAAATGTGAACAGGATCGGGTTATGGAACAAGAAGTACAAATTCTACTGGTAAAAGGGGCCATAGAAAAAAAAATGTCCCCTTCCAGAAAGGTAGTCCGGGTTTTACAGCCGGTTCTTTATAGTTCCAAAGAAGGATGGCGGGCTAAGGCCAATTTTAGATTTGAGACAATTGAATCGTTCTCTGAGGAGGTTCAGGTTCAAGATGCTCACTATTCCCATCATCGTGAATCAAATCAGATCCGAGGATTGGTTTGTCACGATAGATCTAAAATACTCCTATTTTCATGTCTACATCCTTCCATGTCACAGGAGGTTCACTTTCGGGGGTGAAGCTTACCAATATCGGGTTCTTCCATTCGGCCAAGCACTCTCTCCCTGCACGTTCACCAAGTGTATGGACGCAGCTCTGGTTCCACTGAGGCTTCAGGGCATCCGTATACTGAATTATATTGGCTCATTCTGGCCCAGTCTCGAGAAACGGCAGTTCGGCATAGAGATGTCGTCCTTGGCCACATTCAGAACTTGTGGTTGAGACTCAACATGAAGAAAAGCGTGTTGGAACCAGCTCAGAAAACTATTTTTAATACCGCGCGTATTGAGTCCATCCCGGCCATGGTGTCCGGGATAAAGCTAGGTCAGGCCATGGTTGTAAAGCAATTTCAAAGACTGCTGGGCCTCATGGCAGCGCCATCCAACATAATACCTTTGGGACTTCTACACATGAGGCCCCTTCAGTGGTGGCTCAAAGCAAAGGGGTTTTCCCCGAAGGGGAATCTGTTGCGTATGATCGGAGTAACACGCAGATCCCTTCGTTCTCTATTAATATGTTAATTAATATTGGTTCCTGTCCCAACCGCCAGTGTTAGGAGCATCATGTCGCCGGAAGACTGTTTCGACAGATGCCTCCCTCACTGGCTGGGGCGCGGTCATGGATGGCCGCTTTGGGGGTCATGATGAATGAATGATGATCTGCTTTTATGTAATTCTTCCTTTTTTATTCAAAATATTCACAAATGTATTAGCTATTGCATGAAACACTGATATTCCGATTGTCTGTGGCAGGACCCTCTTGGCATATAAATTGCCTGGAGATTTTGGCTATGTTCAGGGCTCTGAGGAGCTTCCTCCCAGATATAAAGGGTTACCACGTCCTGGTACGTTCGGACAATACATCAGTGGTAGCTTATCTGAACCAACAAGGGGGACTCAGATCGCACCCTCTATCCAGATTGGCGCATCAGATTATTCTATGGTCCCAAGGGAAACTATTGTCTATCAGAGCAATGTACGTTCCGGGGGTTCAGAATCAGGAAGCAGACATCCTGTCGAGGCAGGGGTTGAGGCCCGGGGAATGGAGACTTCACCCAGATCTGGTGAAGCTGATATGGGAGAGGTTTGGACCAACGCAAGTGGATCTGTTTGCGTCTCAAGAGACGTCCCACTGTCCACTTTGGTTCTCCCTCTCACATCCAGCCCCACTGGGGTTGGATGCATGGTTCGAATTACGTGGGAGCCAGTGGGAGCTGAGCTCCCATAGAGGAAGGATGAGCTCCCATGTAAGCAGTAAAATCATACACCAGTGGGGGTCTCTAAAAATCATCAGCACCATTATTTTAAATTACAATTAAAGCACTTTTTCCTTCAATATATCGAGGCACAATTATGTTAACCCTTTCACATGTAAGTTTAAAATATTCTAACTGACCCCCCCAGCGGGAGTTTTTTAAGGCGACAGTTATTTAGAACCTGTCATTTTAATGTTTCCATGATGACATGTGAACACAGCGCACAGCGCAACCACAACACAGCGCTGAATGAATGATGATCTGCTTTAATGTAATTCTTCCTTTTTTATTCAAAATATTCACAAATGTATTAGCTATAGCATGAAACACTGATATTCCGATTGTCAAATATGTGTAAGTGGATGTGTTTTGTTGTTTAAACACCTTTATAACGATCGCGTTAGTTGAGCTGTATGCACGATGGGCGGCCCTGTGTTAGTTTGTGCCACAGTTCAGAGAATCGTGTCTGTTGGATTTACAAGGCGACAATTCCTCCACTTCTCACGAAATACATGAAAGGAAGTGGCCAGTGAATTGGGAGAAGAATAGAGTCAACTTTAAAGTTATTTACACAATGTGTATCTGATATGAATAAAACGTGTCGTCTTATTATAATGGAAAGGATTATTATTGCGGCTTCCATTGACATCAGTGTGTATTTTACAAACTCAAAATCCTTGTTTTGTTAGTACTTATGTGTATTTAAAAGTTTGAAACCTAAAATAAACATTATGTTGTTGAAAACACTCAATAGTTGTGATATATGTAAGCACAGAGTGTGTCAGTCTCAGTCTCTGAATGTGCGAGAGCACATTTGAATTTAGCAGTTGATCACGTGATGCACTGGCCTTTCTAATCACACCGGTGATCATGCTCCAGGGACCAGCCAAGACTGATAACACCGGTGTTATCGTGTAGGGTAAACAGTCCAAAAAAAACATGTTTTCCAAAATAACACATTTGGGCTACTGCTATGGGCTACTGCTATAGGCATATCGTGGCTCCAGCATGGTTGTGTATGAACTTCACCACCAAGCCATAGGGGGCAGAGGAGCACACTATCATTTTTTGATCTTGCGAACGTTAACCCTTTTAGAAGAAGAACTGGTAAACATTTGTTTCATGGCTAAAATAAAAATTAATTGTGTGAAGTTTAGAAACAGAAACCATGCCACCAAATTTTTAAATAGTGCTACCAACATCAGGTACAACTTTGGCAAAATTCAAGTTTATTTAAAAAAAAAAAAAAAAAAAAAAAGGACAGTCTAAATCCACCTGCTAGCATGGTGCATAGTACTGGAACTGAAGGTGACTAAAGTAAAAGTGAATTAAATACCAAAGGATACCACTTTGAAGAGCCCATTCTTTGCCATGAGGACAACAAAGTCAAGTCAAGTGTATTTATAGAGCGCTTTTCACAAAATAAATTGTATCAAAGCAGCTTCACAGTATAAATCAAATAACATAATGTTTGTTTCTTAGTGGAAAAAAAAAACATCCACGATTGGTACGGCTGATCAATGGTATTAATGATTGGTTAATTAATTTGAATATCCCCAACTGAGCAAGCCAAAGGCAACGCAAAAGTCATACCATTAGTAGCAACAGGGTGATATAAGGTGGTTTATTATTGTCGTTTCTCTACTCTTGTATTAATAAACGTTGAACTCAAAAGAATGAAGTGCAGTGTTAAGCAATTTATTTATCACACACACCACGCCTGTTCATAGGCTACCCCCCCCCCCCCCCTTTTTTTCAAAGAGACCCCCACAAAGATGAAATCATAATTCGAACCCTGGTTGGATGCCATGGTACAGGCCTGGCCGAGGCTACGCCTTCAGCATGTGTTGGATAAGCAAACTAGGAGTTTGCTTAAATTACATGATTTAATGGTGTTTATCTTCATTAAATGATTCATTCTTGTCTGTAAAACGTGGTTAAACGAATATTCAGATGAATTATAAACTTTCATATCAAACAAATGATAAGTAGATTAATCAAAACAACGACCGCGTGGACTGTCAGCTATTGTGCATGCTCCACGCCCTTGACAGGCAGCTGATTGGACGAATGCATCACGTGGGGCTGGCTTCTCCCGAATTTCAAAACCGAGCATAATGGTGGCTCATTCGAAATAAGATCTCGTATTTTATGAAAATAGTCCACCGAAACTTGTTTCTGAAAACATTTTAAGCGAGATATAGGCCATAAAGTTGCTGAATCTGTCTTCTTTTCGACAAAGTTCAGTTTAAAAGATTAACGTTACAGGCGGCGGGCCGAGCGCTTTATGACCTCATTTGGATTAAGTTGGCTGGATTCAATCGATTTAACTCGATGCCCCGCTTCTCCAAAATCCCCGTGACGCTACCAGAATGCATTGCACGGCTGCTCCCATAGAAATGAATGTGACGAGGGAATAACGGACTCTGCTGAAGAACACATGCTAAGTGTGCATCGTTTGTCATCCTTCATCTACATGTAAGTATTGCATATTTTTATACATAAATGTTTGTAATTCAACCTGGTGAGTTATAAATAATACTTTATTGGCCCTTGAGAGACATTTCTCAGTTCGATTGTTTTCTATAGGCCTAACATTACAGTATACTCGTTTCTCAGTTAGCTAACATTATTGCCGTTATGTTATGTTTCAATAATTTAGCTACACCCCGGGTACATTATTTCTCGTAATTGCTTTCTTGCTGCTTGAATGGCGATAAATATGTTACATAAAATAAATAAACACACAGGAAAGTTTGTCAGTTGCTCTTCAATTAGACACGTGCGGGAGGGGAAGAGGGGGTGCCAGTCTTAAATTAGCCACAGTGAAATGTAAGGTGAACAACCTGCGTGAAGTTGGCCCCCCACCCAACGCAAAACGTCGTCAAACTATGCTCAATCGTTTGTGCTGGTTTGTGCTGGTAAAATTTTCGTTTGTGCTGTGTCGGGTTTTAAAATATTGGAAATTGAATTATAGACGATGACGTCACCAGCCCCCCCCACATGCTCCAAATTCACCCAAAATAGACGCAATCGTTTGTGCTGGTTTGTGGTGTAAAAAGTTTCGTTTGAGCTGCTTCGGTTTTTTAGATATTAAAAGAATATTTTTAGGTCATTCTGAGGCAGTGATGCCGGTAACGCGTTACTTAGTAACGCGTTACTCTAATCTGAACACTTTTTTCAGTAACGAGTAATCTAACGCGTTACTATTTCCAAACCAGTAATCAGATTAAAGTTACTTATCCAAGTTACTGTGCGTTACTATTTTTGTCATTTTCTTTAGTAGAAATTATGGCTGATGTGCGATATGAAACTGAAATGTGTGTGAGAAGGCAGAATCACGACACACCCCTTCCGACTCCCAGAGTTAGCTATCCTTCCCGTCCAGATCCAATGCTACCACATCTTTAAATTACTATTCGTATTATTTTAAGTTAACATTATAAAATACGTAGACCTACACCGCAAAACTAGTTGAGGATAAATTCTTTAAAATTGGGCAATTCCAGTGTTATGGACGTGACATCTGAGGTAAAAACTTGAAATGTAAATTCTCAGAAAATGCATTTACTACTAATATATTGAAGCGTCTGTTTCATACTCCCTTAATAAAGGAGTCCAGACATTATAAAAAAATATCAGTCTACACATGCGTTTTATATTTAATATGAGGGAAATACACATCCGTACACGGACGTGACACAAAAAACTTTAACTTTTATTTGGCAAAAGTACAAAAAGTAATACTACCCACCGGATGAAGAAGGGTTGGCTCTCCACATAACATAAAATATTCATTTTGTCTTATTTTTCGTGTACGCATTTATGAGGGAAAAACAATGTTACGTGACAGTTCCCCGTCACGGACGTGAGCGCTCTGAAAGCGTCACTGAAAGACTGCTTTAAAACTTTCACTGAGACATCAAACAGAAAGCACAAAGCCTTTCATTAAGGTGAATTTCGTTTTTGTATTAATTGTATCTTAATTTTAATAAATGTTTCAACCAATTGCCTGGATTTAATAAATAAAAAGTAAATATAGCAGACAATAGATAATCTCGACACGGAGGCGCCGGCGCGCGAACTGGAGCTCGTCTCATGAGTCATAAATGAACCGAAACACAGCGTATAAGGTAGGCCTATACTTGCCTCACACACCTGAGAAATATATCTATAGAAAGCTCGAAATGTGTACTTTTAAACAGAACAATTCAAAAAGAAAGAAAACAGACTGTTCTCTGCTTATGTAGTCACTAGAAAGACTGTCTTTTGTTTTGTTTTAGAAAAACAAGTATTTATGTTAAGTCAAGTAGAGAAAGACTATCTTAATTTAAATTATTTAAAAAAACAAGTAGGCCTATTTATGTTAAGTTAATTCAAGAAAGACTGTCATTATTTTAATTTTTTATAAAAACATATGTGAAGCCAAGAAAGACTTCTATATTTTATTTTTTATAAAAGCATGTATTTTTTCAGGAAAAAGTTTTTAAGTTCAACTTAAAATGTCAGGAGATACATTGTTGACGTTACTGTTAAAAAGGGATGTTTTTGGCAGCTGCTGAATGTAACTAAAAAAGTAACGTGTAAAGTAACTAAGTTACTTTTAAAATCAAGTAATCTGTAAAGTAACTAAGTTACTTTTTAAATCAAGTAATCTGTAAAGTAACTAGGTTACTTTTTCAAAGTAACTGTGGCAACACTGTTCTGAGGTCACTCAGCCCCCCACATGCTCCAAATTCACCCTAAATAGTCTCGTTCGTTTGTGCTGGTTTGTGCCGGTAAAATTTTCGTTTGTGCTGTGTCGGGTTTTAAAATATCAGAAATTGAATTATAGACGATGACGTCACCAGCCCCCCCACATGCTCCAAAATTCACCCAAAATGGTCTGGTTCGTTTGTGCTCAGTTTGTGCTGGTTTGTGCCGGTAAAATTTTCGTTTGTGCTGTGTCGGGTTTTAGAATATTAGACATTCAATTATTGTTGATGACGTCACCAGCCCCCCACATGCTCCAAATTCACCAAAACTAGTCTCGTTCGTTTGTGCTCCGTTTGTGCACAACTAACTGAATGGGCGAGACACTGAATGAGAGAATTATAGACGGTGCACCAGCCCACTTTTTTTAACAGTAGGCTAGTTAAAGTAACAAGGTAAGACCTAAAGAATCGGCAAACCAAATCAAACCTGGTTTATTACAAACGAAAATTTTACCGGCACAAACGGAGCACAAACGAACGAGACTATTTTGGGTGAATTTGGAGCATGTGGGGGGCTGAGTGACCTCAGAATGACCCAAAAATATTCTTTTAATATCTAAAAAACTGAAGCAGCTCAAACGAAACTTTTTACAGCACAAACGAACGAGACTATTTTGGGTGAATTTGGAGCATGTGGGGGGCTGGTGACGTCATCAACAATAATTGAATGTCTAATATTTTAAAACCCGACACAGCACAAACGAAAATTTTACCGCACAAACCAGCACAAACGGAGCACAAACGAACGAGCCTAATTTGGATCATGTGGGGGGGCTAAGTGACCTCAGAATGACCTAAAAATATTATTTTAATATCTAAAAAACTGAAACAGCACAAACGAAACTTTTTACAGCACAAACCGAGCACAAACGATTGAGCATAGTTTGACGACGTTTTGCGTTGGGTGGGGGGCCAACTTCACGCAGGTATTTGAACATGGTTTTGAGTGGTTAACGTTAGGTGAGGGCTTGTGCGCAGACTAACGTTAAGTTACACGACTTTAAGCGTCGGCCCATTCAGTCCATATCAATGCAGTTTCAACGGTCTTGAAGTCCTTCAACGGGCTGTGCACGATCGCAGCTGAGGAAGAGGGTCTTATCTAATGAAACGATAGGTCATTTTCTACAAAAAAAACCTACTCGGATTGAGGTGATTGCAACGGGCCGGGAACCACGTCATCACGTTGAAAGGCCACGCTCGATGTCGCCGGCGCCACCCAACTGTTTACAAACACCCAGGATACGCACACGTAAGGACCATTTTCAACAATAATATGACACAAAGACATACGTATGTCATTCAACATACAATACAATTTGAACCAACGTTATCCTCCTTCGCACGGTCGCTTTGTAAACAGTGTGGCGGCGCCGACGACATCGAGCGTGACCTTTCAACGTGATGACGTAGTTCCCGGCGCGTTGCAGATCAGCTCAATAAGATTGTCCTGTGTGCTTTTTTTAATCTCTTCACAGATAGTAATTAAACTACTAATAATTCATTGTTCCTTGTTGTTGTGGTGTACTGATGGGGTTGGTAACGTGCATTAATGATTTCCAGATCGATAGGGAGTTCCATCGCATATCAACTTTACCTCTACTTTCTACATTCTGTGCTGCTCTCGACCAGTACACTCCGTGCCTGATGGAGATATTTCAATGCAATGGTGGAGCAGCTGGAAGAAAAATAAGAAATATCATGGAGGAGATTTCAAAGGTTTGAATTAAAATGTGTTGATTTATGCTTATACCATTGTTTTTATTTAGCATAATGTTCTTTAAAAGTGGCAGACAAAATAACACTGAGAAGAGTACTAAAATATATATGGAATACCTTTTGGTTGGAATCAAGCACCATGTGTCACCTTTTAAAACTGCTCTCAAAAATAAAGAATATTGTCTAAATTACTTTCCTTTTTTCCCTCAGGACGACACAATTCATACACGCATGTTTGACAAAGAAACTGTAAACCAGTTGAAAAGAGCACATACAGTATTTATTTGCTTGTGGGGATGAAACAATGCATCGCGAATCGTTTAAAAATCTGTTTAAATGTGTTAAGCTTACAACTGGTTGAGATAAAAAACAAAATCTCTATGCGGCAGCCTAGGGCTTGTCTCTTAACGTTAGTTAACATACAGCAAGTAACCTTAGCTGGTTTAACGCGGTTAAATGCTGACAAGTAATGGTCCATCCTGTGGCTGCATTTCACTGAAAAGAATTCCAGCAGCAGGATGAACCAACAGTCTGCATCTAAAGAGACAGGATTTATTTGAATCTAAAATACTGTTTCAGTTGCACTTTTGGTAAGAGTACACATCTCTTCTTTTGCACAATTTATATAAATATAGAAATATGTCTTTTTTTGGTAAAGAAAATTGTGAGAAACTCGTATTGTGGACTTTTTAGAAATGACTTGGTATAAATTAACTATAATTAAGTGTTTTAATTAACGTGTGTGTGTATGTTTATGTATGCATGTATGTAAATGTATATACACACATGAAATAAAATCAATATAAATGACTTCATATTCAAGCACTTATAAAACATTTAACCTAAAACATCCCACAGAACAGAGACCTCGAGGCCAGCGCTTCCATGGAGAAAACTGTGATGGGAGTGTATGTCATTCAAAAGGAAGGGTGCATGTGCTGGAGATGACCCAGAGGACATCGGTGTCCTGGTCGAAGGTGTGGAGGTGTGGAGGTCCTCCGTGAGTTACGAAACATTGGGGATGCCTGTGCTTTGTTATTTGGACTAATTTACTGTCTGAACCTGGGCCACCCACCAGACCTCAAATGCACCTTTGAAGTGATGCAGAAGATTCTCATGAATCTGGATGGCCAGAGGTTGTCATCCAAGGCACAGTTCTTAAAAAACAAGCTCATGAAGTAAATTTGCTCAACTAGAAGTCTGGTATGCAGTTTTTTTTTTTTTTTTTTTTTTTAAACACACAAGGACTTTAAGTTTGCTCAATGAACGCGGACTGTAAAAAGGTGAGCGGTTGTTAGACTTCAAATGCACTTTTGAAGAAATGCAGAAGATTCTCTTTAATGTACGTGTGCAGAGCTTCTATAAAGCTCAATTACCAAAAAACAAGGTCATGGTCAAAAACAAGGTCATGGAACAAAAATGTTGCTTAAAGTAGAGGTCTAAAAGGCAGATTTTCTTTTGTTGTTAATTTTTGCTTGGCTTTCAAAAGGACTTTTAGTTTGCTCGATGTATGCGGACTGTAAATACTTGACAAGCATTCACAAAAACTGAAATTGTATGTTTACTAGTGTTGGATTGTTTAAGATGTTTACTAGTGTTAAATATTTTGATAATGTTTTACATGCTTCAAACGTTTAACATAAAACCCCACCAATTTTACAAGTTAAAGATATTTTAACAGTTTTAGATATTTGATACTAATGTGAAAACACGTGTTTGATGCAAAGGTGGAGCAGCTGAAAGAAAAATAAGAAATGTCATGGTGGAGATTTCCAAGGTTTGAATTAAAATGTGTTTCCAGTTAGTCAGTAGCCAATTGATACAATTCAGTTATATGTAATGCAGGCAAAATGTTGCATGAATAAAAATGTAAAATGGATTTGCATGTTGTCTTTTTGTGTTTTGTCAAACACAATACATTCTTGTCCTAGGAATGAAAACAACAATTAAACCAGCAAGATTGACACCAGTTCATTCAACAACACTGGTACTACTAAAACTGATAAACCCTATACGAGTTGATATATCAAGGTTGAATTTTGTTCAACTGAAGTTTGACCAATGTAGAATAAACTCAAAGTAATCTCACTAAATTAACTAAGAATGAACATGTAACTCAAAAAAGATGCAAATGAGTTTAATGGAAATGTAAATATCATGTTTAAGAAACACATCTATTTTGTGTTTAAATAACATGATAAAAGTTGTTTGACTTAACTTGATTTGTTTAGATGGAATATAGGTGGCATGATTAAATCATGTTCATCCTATGAATTATGTTTTTGAGTGTATGCTATTGCCCCTGAGGGGGTTCAGTACCTAGATGCTGGACTGTCAGCTGGAGTGGTTGAAACCATACTTAGTTCCAGGGCTCCGTCCACTAAGAGATTATATGGCCTTAAGTGGAATGTGTTTTCCACTTGGTGTAGAGAACAAGAGTTATATCCAGTTAACTGCCATGGCTTATGGATCCCGCCTTCTGTTTGGATCTGGCCACAAGACCTGGTCAACATCACAGGCGATGTCCTCGCGGGCTAGGCATCGTGGGATAATATCGCCTTGTGTGCCGAATCCACCCTCGGATTGATCCCACCTCAAAGTCTCTGCATGCCTCTTCTATTGCTTGCAGAAGAGTCATGCGGGAGTGTGGTTGCCGATCATATTTCCACCGCCACGCTGAAAATAATTCCTCGATTGCATTTAGAAAGGGGCTGGAAGGGGGCAGGTATAAAAGTGTGAAATGGTTATGGTTGTTGAACCAATCTTAGACCAGAGCAGCCCGGTGGAAACTAACATTATCCCAGATGACAACAAACCTGGGCTGCTCTGGTCTGTCCTGCACAACTGCATGTAGTGCATCTAGAAATGCAATGATCTGTCCTGTATTGTAGGGACTAGAGTGGGATGGTAATGCAGGACTCCTTAGACACTAATTGCAGCACACAAGGTGATATTTCCCCCACGCTGCCCAGGGACATTTACAACAGCCCTTTGTCCAACCAAGTTACAGCCCAGACGCCTGGTTTTGGCCAGATTGAAGCCTGACTCATCGACGTAGATAAACTCATGTGGCAGTTCGGCGGCATCAAAATCCAGAACTGTCTGTAACAGAAAATATTGAATAGTGTTACTGAAAACACATACAGTAACAACAATGTCTATATTTTCACACAAGTAGGGGCTGTGTTGGGTCAGTATAGACAAAAACTACAAGCTACAGGCAGGGCAGGTGGCAGCATAAACCCTCATTCCCACATCACAATATATAGTATGTAAAGTAAAGTGACACATACCTGCACATAATCATGGTGCAGATCCTTGACCCTGACGCTGTTCCTCTCAAATGGCACCCTGTACAGCTGCTTCATTCTGAAATTGTTTCTGTATGATGTGACTTAGTGTAGAAATGCTGACCCTGTTGATATTGTTGAATACATTTCTATTTGCAATTACGCGTTGCAACTCACAAAGTCGGATTGCATTATTTTCTCGCACCATTTCAATGATGGCAAGCTCTTGTTGTTGAGTGAAGAGCCGTTCCCTTCCACCTTCAAACTGTACACAGTACTGTAACATCACAATGGTATTCCTTTAAATACACTTCACAGCACTACCCATTTTTGTATAGTACAGTTAGTAGAGTAATACTGTAATATGATACAGATTCATGTGACACATACAGTAGGTACAGTCTGGAGTAGAATGAAGATATACCTGTTCTCCAGTCGGAATTTCCTTATTATCGATGCTACTGTGTAGTGACTGAGGTTAGGGTGGACTCTTTACCCAGCCTCGCTAATGGACAGGCCATGATTTATCACATGGTCCACCAGAGTAGCCCTGATGTCATCTGATACACGTCTCCACACTGGTCCTCTTCTTTGTCCTCGTCCTCGTCCTCTTCCACGTCCTCTTCCACGTCCTCTTCCACGTCCGACTCCTCTCTCTCTCTTTGTCCTCCTCTTACTCTGACTCTCATTGCCTCCATGCTTGCAATGTTCTCACCTGAGGCCTATTTGTAGTGCTAAGGCTCAGACCGATTGGTGTTCTGATTTCTTTTGCAAGGGTTTTCAGGTGTGTATGTAAGTGCCTACAATTGCCAGATGAGTTTTGCATTTTGAACAGAGTGTTTTCCCAAAGATAACAGGTGATTTCGTTTTTGAACAAAGTGTCGATGTAAGAAAACGAGGTATAGTGTTTCGCAATAAGTGTGTTAAAGATTTTGTTGATTAGTTTTGGATAGATTATAAAGTTTTCACAGTAAACTAGACTACTGCCACATCAATTAAGCTTTTGCTCTCAAATGTCTGCTCAAATGTTAAATATATAGTATGGGATGTTTTGTCAAAAATGAAGTAGGTATATTTAATTATCAACTAAGATGTTATTATAGTGTTTGTTCCAATGTATATTCAAACTAATTAATTCCTAACTTAGAAATACGTATGATCAAATGTATGCTTTTTACAAATAAAAGAAAGATTACACTTGAAATATTGTTAAAATTGTAATTGTTGTTGATTTACAAATTTTTAATAAAATAGCAAACAAATATATATTTACAAGATACATGTAAACAAAATCGTAAGTCATAAGCCTTCTCGTTACATCATTTATCATTGTGTTTTATTAGAGACACATTTGGGGAGAGGAAAAATACCAAAACTTTCTGAAAATACAGTATGAGAATTAACTGCACAATTACTAGAAATGTATACCTTGGATATTAAACAATTTGCATACAAAACTGGTGGGAAAAGACCATAAAAAAACATAAAATAAAAAATAAAAAGAGGTTTCCAACTCTAACCTTGAACCAATTCTGTAGAATGGGCCATATAGCCCATTTGAGCAGGATTTGTTTCCAGGTATGACTACTCAAAATGTGCTTTTGGCTTTCATTTATATTTGGATTATGTTGTTAAGATTCTATATAAATTACAAGCAATATATATATATTGTCATCACATTCTTTAGTTCCCTCTCAGTGACATACCTGACTGAAAGGCTCATTATGCAGCTCATTACACAGGTCATTGTCTTCTAAGGTGTGAATTACAGCATTATTCATGATCATTCACATCCCGTGCGCATTGCCTTTCTAAACAAAAAGTGTCTTACACAATTTAAATCAATGTATTTTTTTATGTGAATGAGTTGGCAGGATGATTTTCACATCATTTTGAAGCAACATATTTGAAGAAACACATATTTAGTATGTGTTTTGTGGTCTTATTTCAGATTTCAATTTTTTTTCAATAACTATGTATAAACATTATTTTCTCAAAAATACAAACATGTACATACGTGTTGCTCACAGGTATCCCTGTTTGTGCTGAATAGAGTTTAATGACACCTTTGCCATTAATAAGTTTAGTAGCAACTGAAAAAAGCACAAATGTCAGGGCATGCAAAAACATCTCATGTTTTCAGACAAACATTGTTTTTATGGCAGACTGCAGGAACAGAACACATCTTACTTAACATTAATCAATGTTGTTTATATAGCCCAATATCACTAATCACCATCCAAACATCATCCATCTGGTTTGGTTGAGCACTTCATTTCTAAAGTTTTATTATAAAATGTTAAATTATTACACTCTAAAAAAAATGATGCAGGTATGTTTCAACCCATGTCTTGGTCAAAAATGGACGGACCCAACCCAAACCCAAATTAAAAATATAAACCGGGCGAGACTTCTGTGCTCAGGTAAAAGGTGGATACAAAGGCATCCAGATATCACAGTAGCAGAATAAAACACAGATAGAGATGTAGTGACTGATGAAGCATGAAGATAATAAATAAACAAACAATATATGGTTTATCTGTATTCTTCTAGACATCTCAGGTATTGTTATAAGAATAAAGTATATTTATAATGCACTGCTAATCGACATAGTTGACATATGGGTATGAAATGGGCTGAAAAACTGAGCCCCACACAGAATTGTTAGTGGGTTCCATAATGGCCCTGTGCCAATTGCCCATGTGGATTTCATGTAGGATTGCACTTGCCACTAGGTGGGTCCCAATTGGGCAACATGCACAAGACCCATCTCAGTCTCAGTTTTAACCCAGCTAGTATTATTTTGTAAACGGGACCCATGTGGATTTGAAATGGGTTGAAAAATGGGCCCTATATGGGATTGTCCATGGGTTCCATAATGGCTCCATGCCAATTGCCCACATTGATTTCATCCAGGATGGCACTTGCCAACAGGTGGACCCCAACTGGGCAACATGCGCAAGACTCATCTTAGCCCCAGCTTTACTTTTATGTGGGTACTAGAAGATTACTACAAGGGATGAAATATGGGTTGTAAGTAGGTTTGTCCACGGGTTCCATGTTGGCCCCATGCAACATACGTATGTGGGTTTCATGCAGGATTTAACTGTGCTTTAGATGGGGCCCAATTAGGGATCATATGCAAAACACCTCTGGGTTTCATCTAAATATGAGTTGTAAGTGGGTTTAGTCCATGTTGGTCCCATGTCAATTGCCCATGTGGGTTTTATTTTAGATTTAATTGGACATTAGGTGAGGCCCAACTAGGAAACATACGCAAAACTGGAAAATCTGGATCCCATCTTCGAACTCTATGTGGGGACTACATGGGATCAAATCCGGGTTGCAAGTGGGATTGTCCTTGTTGTCCTTAATGCAGCCATTAAACTGCCCACGTGGATTTCAAGCAGGATACACTTAAAGTGTACACTTATACACTTAAAGAAAAATTGGTTTCAATTTCAGGGGTACAGTCCAACTGCAGGTTTTCATTCCAATCGAGTAGCAACACCACATAAATATTTTTTTTTAAAGCAATACAGTACACAGTGATATTGAAATCTTTTCAATGGTTTTATTGAAACTATAATTTTATGCTATATTCTGACATTTCCAGAGAAAATATTTAAAGAAGCAGATTAACGTCAGATTAAAGAGTATCTCTTCAAAATGATGTAGCTAATTTTTCTAATTAATTTAATTGTTGAAGTTTTGGGTTAGGGGGTTATAACAAATTTTGAACCTGTATTTGAACCAAACTTTACTGAAAGCTTTGCACTAGAAATAAATTGGGGATAGTTAGAAGCGGCAACAACTATACACTTTTCAGCACTGCTTACACTGCAGAGTCATTTGTGCATTCTAGACACCCTCAGTTCCCTTTCGTTGTCACTCCGAGTTACGTCGGATGACGACGAATGGGGTTTCGCTTAGAAAGCCTATCAGCTTCGAGTTTTTAAAAACGAGCCAATGGCAAAGAAATGCCATGGGTCTGCGGAATTTGCATGACGTAACTCCGCCCCACCTCGTGGGTATAAAAGGAGGACGCCGGGAACATGCAGTTATGTTTTCGCTTCGGAGCCAAGAGGTTCTCTTCACTCCACAAAGCCATCTCTGAACTGTCAGCTTCACGAACGAGTTCCTCTGGTGTTGGTGTGACGGCGATATCCAGCGAGCGCGCGCTTCCTGCTTATCTGTGCAGTGGTTTGCCAGAGAGTGAGTGTCTCCCCGGGCGCTTCAACACTCAGAGTGTTTCTCTCTTAAAAGAGCTTGCACGCGGCACGTCTTTTTAAAGATGCCTCGCCCGTGCACTTCTGGTTGCGGCAGATTAGTGTCTGACTCTGATGGGCATGAGCGCTGTCTAGTGTGTTTGGGCATGGATCACGCTAGAGCAGCGCTTGTGGATGAGTCATGTTCTCTCTGCGGGACATGACCATCGCGTCACTAAGGTCGAGACTCAATGAACTCGCAAGAGTGAGAGTCCCCTCATCCACACCCCGATCTAACGCTCCCCCGAGGAGTGCTACTTCGGCTGGTGGCCAGGGTGACCTGAGGGTTACGGTCTGGAACCAGGCGCCGACTATGTGTCCGCGACCCCAGCCCCCCTCTTCAGTGACGGTGCCCGCTAGTGAACCTCCGATTCCCGCGAGTCGACCTTCGGGTGGCCCGCGAGTTTCGGTTGAAGCTACAGAGGAAGACGCTATGTGGAGCAGGCCTCCACATAGCGTGATGTAGCAGCATCACAAGGTGGGCTTGATTCTTCCGGAAGTGAAGATTCAGTGCAGCTGCCACCTTCCGGTGTGCATACGGCTGTGCCTGAGTCCGATCCGGAAATGACGGCCATGCTTTCCCGGGCAGCTGGACGATTGGTTTTTGGATAAGGCTGCCGACCCCCGTGGTCCACGGCAAACCCCAATACCTTTCTTCCCGGACGTGCATGATGAGATCTCGAAGTCCTGGAAGACCCCCCTGTCTTCTCGGGACCGCTCGCTGGTCTCATCCGCCTTTCCTCCCCTCGATGAGGCGGCCGCCCGTGGGTACACTGGGCTTCCTCCGGTTGAACGCTCTGTTGCGATGCAACTGTGTCCTCAGAGTGCTTCTTCTCGGGGTGAGCCTAAGTACCCATCCAAGGCCTGTAGATTTTCGTCATCTATGGTGGCGAAGTCTTACAGAGCGGCGGGACAGGCGGCTACCTCTCTGCATGCTATGGCCACTCTGCAGGTCTACCAGGCCCAGATGCTCAGAGACATGCACGAGGGCAGGACAGACCCAGGGCTCTTCAATGAGCTGCGTGCCGCAACCGACCTCGCTCTCCGGGCGACGAAGGTAGCCGCGCGCTCCCTCGGTCTGGTGATGTCCACTGCGGTGGTAGGCCGGCCTCTTCGGCGGCGCAGTTGAGGATTTTGCCCAACAGTTCTCAACTGCACAGAAACAGACAGAGGCAATCAAACATATTCTGCCCCGCCGACCCGCTGCTGCCTCGACGTCGGCCGGGCAGACGCCTCAGCCTGTTTCCCGCCGAGGGCGCCCTCCTAAGGCTCCCACCCCTACCGCTCGGGCCCAAAGCAGCAGCCTTCACCCAGGCCCAGTCGCGGAGGAAGCCGTAGGAAGGCGCCACAGCCCTCTCCAGCCCCGCCCCCCGCCAAGCGCCAGGCCAAGCAGCGCTCCTGAGACGGGCTGCTCAGGGATGATGGTTGTTTTTCAGGAGATGGTAGCAGGACCACTCCTACCCCCGGTGGAGGGCCGGGGGAGAATCTTTTGTTCTCCACCCCCCGCTGCTCACCCATGGGTGGGCAGCACCCTAATGTGGTTAAAGAAAGAAACAACCCCCTCATCCCTGAGCACACAGAGTTCTCGGACGACACAGAGCGCCGCCCACAAGCCCTGCTCTCCTCGTCCCCCTCTGTCCCAGAGTCGGTTGACACGGCGTGCGTCGCCAGACCCCTGGCAGAGCAGGCCCCCGTGGAACGCTGGTCCTTCCCTGGACTCCTCTGTCAGGCGCGGATGATAACTGCGCCCCCACACCGGATCGCTATGCCGTCCACGTCCGGGCCAGTTACTCCGCTTCGCTGCCCCTCCGGGGGGACGCCTGTGGTCCGCATGACCCCGCTGGTTCAGTTCTTGGGAGCCTGGCTAGAGCTTCCCCAACTGTCCCGCTGGGTCGCCCGCACCATCAGGTTCGGCTATGCGATTCAGTTCGCACGGTCTCCTCCCCGCTACAGGGGAGTCCGCTCCACTGTCCATGGGGCGAACGAGATGACCAACACACCTGGAGGAAGATGCACCAACTAATGGGTTGAGTTTAGCAAAACAATCTGTTTTTGTGATGATTTTGATGATTTTATTTGATTGAATCAAAATAGGGCTTAGATCAAATGGAAATGCCCCCATCATGCAAGCAGAGATTGCCACCCTGCTGGCGAAGGGTGCAATCGAGACTGTCCCTCCAGCCGAGATGGCACCCGGCTTCTACAGCCCTTACTTCATTGTCCCCAAGAAAACCGGTGGGTTACGACCAATCCTGGACCTGCGCGTACTGAATCGCTCCCTTCATAGGATGCCGTTCAAAATGCTCACCGCCAAACGCATTTTCGAATGTGTTGGGCCCCAGGATTGGTTTGCAGCGATCGACCTGAAGGACGCCTACTTTCATGTCTCCATTCTTCCTCGACACAGACCTTTCCTCCGGTTTGCTTTCGAGGGGCAGGCATACCAGTACGCTGTTCTCCCTTTCGGGCTAGCCCTGTCTCCTCGCGTCTTCACGAAGGTCGTCGAGGCAGCCCTTGTTCCCCTTCGGGTTCATGGGGTTCGCATCCTGAACTATCTCGACGACTGGCTGATCCTAGCTCACTCTCGAGATCAGGTTTGCGAACACAGGGACCTTGTGCTCCGGCACCTAGCTCGTCTGGGCCTTCGGGTTAACTGGGAGAAGAGCAAACTTTGCCCCGTGCAGAGGATCTCTTTTCTCGGTTTGGACATCGACTCGGTCGCCATGTCAGCGCAGCTTACGAGCGAGCGCGCGCAGTCACTGCTGACATGTCTGAGACAAATTCAGGGCAAGAGTGCGGTTCCACTGAAACATTTTCATAGGCTCCTGGGGCATATGGCATCTGCAGCCGCGGTGACGCCGCTCGGATTGCTTCATATGAGACCGCTTCAGCTTTGGCTTCGCGACCGAGTCCCGAGGTGGGCATGGCAACAAGGCACGCTCCGAGTACCAGTTACTCCGACCTGCGGTCAGACCTTCACCCCGTGGTTGAACCTCAGTTTTCTCATGGCTGGTGTCCCCCTGGAACGAGTGTCTCGGCATGTTGTTGTCTCAACAGATGCCTCCACCACGGGCCGGGGCGCCATGTGCAATGGACATGCTACCGCGGGCTCCTGGACAGGACCCCAGCGCCTATGGCATGTCATTTGCCTCGAGTGGCTGGCAGTACGCCTTGCCCTGCACCGCTTCCGAGCGCTGCTCATGGGTCAACACGTACTAGTCCGATCAGACAATACCGCCACTGTAGCGTACATCAACCATCAAGGTGGTCTACGCTCCCGCCGTATGTCGCAACTCGCTCGCCACCTCCTCTTATGGAGTCAGAGGCATCTGAGGTCCCTTCGTGCCATTTACATTCCCGGAGCCCTGAACCGTGCTGCCGACAAGCTGTCACGGCTTCAGCCCCTCCCTGGAGAATGGCGACTCCATCCCCAGTCGGTCCAGCTGATTTGGGACCAGTTCGGGGACGCATAGATAGATCTGTTTGCCTCCCACGACTAGACCCATTGCGCCCAGTATTATTCTCTGACCGAGGGCACGCTCGGCACGGATGCTCTGGCGCACAGCTGGCCGCGGGGCCGCAAATATGCGTTTCCCCCAGTGAGCCTTCTTGCGCAGGTCTTGCGCAAGGTCAGGGAGGACGAGGAGCAGGTCCTTCTGGTTGCGCCGTACTGGCCCACCCGGACTTAGTTCTCCGAACTAGTGCTCCTCGCAACAGCACCTCCTTGGCCAATTCCTCTGAGGAAGGACCTCCTTTCTCAGGGACGGGGCACCCTGTGGCACCCTCGTCCCGATCTCTGGAACCTCCACGTGTGGCTCCTCGACGGGACGAGACAGGTTTGAGTACCCTACCACCTACGGTGGTGGCTACCATCACTTCCGCTAGAGCGTCGTCCACTAGGCACGCCTACGCGTTGAAGTGGAACCTCTTCGTCAACTGGTGTTCTTCTCGCCGAGAAGACCCCCGGAGGTGTTCGATCAGTTTCGTCCTTTCCTTCCTTCAAGATGGGTTGGAGCGAAGGCTGTCTCCCTCCACCCTCAAAGTTTATGTTGCCGCTATTGCCGCACACCACGACTTAGTGGAAGGTAAGTCCATAGGGAAGCACGACCTGATCGTCAGGTCCTGGTCCGTCACGTTCCTCTCGTTCCCTCTTGGGACCTCTCAGTGGTCTTAAGTGCCCTGCAGAGTGCTCCCTTTGAGCCTCTGCAATCAGTGGAGCTTAAGTTCCTGTCAATGAAGACTCCTGGTTGCATTGGCCTCTCTCAAGAGGGTCGGGGACCTACACGCATTCTCCGTTGACGAAGCGTGCCTGGAATTCGGGCCGGCTTACTCTCACGTGATCCTGAGACCCCGGCTTGGATATGTGCCCAAGGTTCCTACCACTCCCTTCCGGGACCAGGTGGTGAACCTGCAAGGGCTGCCCTCGGAGGAGGTAGACCCAGCCTTGGCACTGCTCTGTCCAGTACGCGCTCTCCGCGCCTATGTAGACAGGACGCAGTGTTTCAGGACCTCAGACCAGCTCTTTGTCTGTTATGATGGGAAGCTGAAGGGAAAGGCTCTCTCAAAGCAGAGGTTGTCTCACTGGATAGTGGACACCATTGCTTTGGCATACCAGCAGCAAGGTCGACTGTGCCCCCTTGGTGTGACTGCCCACTCCACCCGGAGTGTGGCATCCTCTTGGGCTCTAGCGCATGGCGCCTCGCTAACAGACATCTGCAGAGCTGCAGGCTGGGCGACACCGAACACATTCGCCAGATTCTACAATCTCCGAGTGGAGCCAGTGTCCTCTTATGTACTCGCTTCAACTAGCTAGTACCGGACCCGCTCAGGTGTCTTCGCTTGCTCGCCATTCCACTCCACGGACTGGATACGTGCGATATTCTGCTCAGGTGAGCTTCTCCGCAAGCCCTGAGTTCCTCCAGCACCCCTGATGCTAGCGCCAGTGTCTATTGCCTGGGCGTCGACTAGGTGCCTCCCGTGTGCATGGTCCCTCCCCGGAGCTACCCCCACACGTGTATTTCCACTGTAAGCCTCTCTGAGAATGTGTCTTTCCCTCGGCAAGCCACCTTGCCACCCCTGAGGTTGAAATATTCCACCTGCGGCTGGACACCTCAGAGTTTCTCCATATGTTTCCTTCGGGTCATATGTGTATTTCCAAATGCCCCCCCCCCCCTCTGGGTTGGTGATAATTGCATATTTCCTCTAAAGCTATGGGATATGCTTCCCAGTGTACCTTGGTATTCCTGTGATAAATAGGAGTCCTTCGTCCAAAGTCTCTCGAGGGCTCAGATTTACGCAGGGCACTGGAAGACAGCTGTGAAGGTGGCGTGATTAGACTAGTAACCCCATTCGTCGTCATCCGACGTAACTCGGAGTGACAACAAAAGGGAACGTCTCGGTTACGTATGTAACCCTCGTTCCCTGAGTTGGGAACGGAGACGTTACGTCTTCCTGCCACTTCCGCTGTACCGCGGGGATCGCCTGAGTTCAGTCTTGGCTCCTCAGCGAAGAAACATAACTGCATGTTGCCGGCGTCCTCCTTATATACCCACGAGGTGGGGCGGAGTTACGTCATGCAAATTCCGCAGACTCATGGCATTTCTTTGCCATTGGCTCGTTTTTAAATACTCGAAGCTGATAGGCTTTCTAAGCGAAACCCCATTCGTCGTCATCCGACGTAACGTCTCCGTTCCCAACTCAGGGAACGAGGGTTACATACGTAACCGAGACGTTTTCCTCTGTCTCTTATCCCATGTGAACCATTTTGAGAGTTCCCTCTCAGCTTCTTGCCGGTTGATCTGTAACATCAGTGCAGTCTTCTTAAGAGCCTCTGCATTGTATATATATACATTATATATATATATATATATATATATTATATAGTATTTTTTTTGCAGAGTGCAGAGGCTCTTATTGTTGTAATGTTATCTTATATAGCTATATATATATATATATATATATATATATATATATATATATATATATATATATAGCTATATAATATAACATTACAACATTGCTTTTGTGCTTGGTTAAATCAGGGTGATAGAAAAAAAATATGAAACAAAATAATACACTACTCAGGATCACAAACAAACAAAAGATCAATTGGAATGGTCATGATATTGGAATGTCACTGGAATGGCATTAGGGAAATTAATAGATAATTACTGTTTATTTAATCAGACAATTCTGATTTAATTTTGTAATGATACAAAATGTTTTAAGACAATGTTTTAAGCTCGGGAAGGTATATTTAAACTGCTTTATTAATATAAGCAGCACATCACAAAGCTTTGTGTGCTTATCGATAAATTATTAAGATAAATTTGCTTTTTAAAACAAAGAAAAGAAGGATGGTGAGTATGTGACAACAGCAGGAGAGTCTTTATATTCATGCAGTGTACGCATGTCAAAATATTAAATCCGATTAGAAGCTTGCAACAGAAACGCACACATCAATGTGAGTATTCAAGAAAACACTACGTTCAGAATTAAAAAGTTTCTATGTGTTTAAACGTGGCTACTGGCAACACCAACGCAGATTCAAATGTTCGCTGTGACCCTACTTGTTAAAGCAACACTATGGAAAAAAAATTACCTTAAAATAATGTTTCCGAAATCTTATCAGTGGTTCATCAAATCATAACAGGGTGAAAGGCACTTCTGGATTCGCTTTGCGGTCCTATATCTGCTATAACCACACTATGCAAGACTGCCAGATCGGGTCACGTTTCTGTAGTCCGAATGAGACATAAGAAAACTACAAATTTGACTTGCTTTACGTCAAGCGTTACAATAGTCATTATTTCGTTTTTCTTTGTTTCTGATGTCGCAATACATCATACTTTCATGAAATCATGTAACATACTCTACCTTGTCTGTGGACATCGTTCATTCCAAAGCCGGTGCTGGATAAACAGCGAGTGTGCGTGCGACGGTAGGCTAAATTATTTATGACAGCAGTAATGGACAATTTAGTTTCCAACCAGTAGGGCGACCGAAGAGGAAAAGTTTATGGTGTTGCTTTAAAGGTTTCATTGACATGACATCGAGGTTTCATGATGGAAGTCATCTTAGCGAACCCCGTACAGTTCCTGTTTCAGAGGCAGATGGGAGCTTTACTTACTCAAAAATGTTCTGAGGGCAGAAAGGTAAATTATTGGTTTACAGCTTCAACCAGTGAAACTAAAGCAAAGCCGGGGTCAAGACGTTTTAACGTGTGGTCATTTTTAACGAAAATAGTCAGACTCAGAATACAAGACAAACAGATCTTCGTGGGAGAATGCATTTATTGGAAGGTAGGTGAATTTACTATATATTTTGTTAAAATTCAGCATCCTCTAACGTTTATTTAGAAAATCAGTGAACATTAAAATGCACAGAACTAATGATCGTCGTCTAAATATCCCATTTTGATTCGACTGTTTAATCAGTCGACCGCAACAAAGCTGCTTATGGGGTAACTGGTGTAAAACATGCTTTTCCAATGCTACATCGCTGTGTGTGAAATTGATATGCAACAACAGAACTCGTTCAAATCTCTGCTACAACAATGTCTTTGCTCAACAGAATCAAATAGCTGTTGTTTTTAGCATATTACGTGCTGCTCTCAGGGCAGGAGTAATCAATAGATTCAAATAGCTGTTATTTTAGTGTATTTTGTGCTGCTCGATGATGCACTGGAGCCACTGAGGCTGGTCCCTCCCCTAACAATATAACTAGAGCACATTCGCATGAGTTCGCTGCTCAATCGCGAGTTACTTTCAGTACTATCAGAGAATGTCTAATATGGGGAGAACTTCCACTCTTAGTAAACTTCCGGCTTCTGAATTGGTTGCAGTTCCACTCTGGCTCCATATGAGGGCGCTCACAGGACGAGTGCAGAATGAATGGAGGTCTATGGAGCTATACCCCTCAATCCACTTTTCTCAGGATATAATTTTTTGTCTAGTAATTTGAATTTTGTATTCGAAAGGAGATGCAAAGATATTACACATTGCTGGGTGTTAGATTTTGTAGAGTCACTTATTTGCTTTAAAAAGTATTTTAAAATGTCAATGACGTCTAGCTTCATAGACTCCCATTCATTTTGCACTCGGGCGATCACCCCCAGTGGAACTCTGGTGGAACTACACCCAAAATTCTGTACAATATGACTTAATAGGGAGTGGCCAGGCACTGCGTAGACTGGCTCTGGTACTATTAGTTACTACAGCCTACAGTTTACAGACTAACTAGCTATGCCTTCGTCACGGAAATGCGTATTACCTGGATGCCATCACTTACAAAAGAGATCGGTGTCTTTATTTAAATTTCCGAAAAACGATCATATCAAGAAGAGGTGGATTCATTTTTTGAAGAGCCACCTTGATGGAGAGCTGAGGATCATCTCTGTAGTGATCATTTTACACAGGATTGTTTTATAAACTTTCATCTGAGACAACTAGGATTCACTGATAGTCCGCTGTTACTGGTGAATGGGGCCGAACTGACTATCTCCCGCCTCGGCCTGAATCCTCCAGTGGTTTCAGCGCAGCCAGCATACACACCCCCAGCGGACACGCCCCCAGCATTCGAGAGCAGAGAGTACTGCTCATTTTTTTCAAGATTTTGATAGCTTATTTTACTTGCCGGCTTTTTTTTATCATTCACACACACACCCAGCGGACATGCCCCCAGCCGACACGCCCCCAGCCGACACGCCCCAGCTGACACGCCCCAGCGTTCCAAAGCAGAGAATACTGCAAATTTTTTTCACGATTTTGATAGCTTATTTTACTTGCAGCTTTTTTTATCATTCACACACACCCCCAGCGGACACTCCCCCAGCCGACACCCCCGCCAGCCGACACGCCCCCAGTGTTCGAGAGCAGAGAATACTGCTAATTTTTTTCAAGATTTTGATAGCTTATTTTACTTGCCAGCTTTTTTATCATTCAAATTTGGCTGGGTGGCTAATAATACATTTTTCTGTGGCGTGACAAACATAGGCCTACTTAATTATGACTTTACAGGGACTTTAATATTGGTTAACATGCAGCCCTAGATTATTCACACACAAACAAGGACACAACAAACTCACAAAAAAACGGCACTGTGTCACACGCTAATGTGGTAAATCTATTCATCACACAGACCGATTTTTGTTGTTGTTGCATATGTCCCACTCTACATTCCTGCTCATGGGGATGAATTTTGGATATTGCCATCTTTGTTAGGCATAACATAGGGTTCAGTGTTGGGGAAAGTTACTTTTAAAATTACTGCATTACAATATTTAGTTACTTTCTAAAAAAAGTAACTGATTGCATTAGTTACTATATAATATGTTGTTGAAATTACCATAATATTGATTTGGATCTTTAATGCAAGATGAAACAGAATGAAAGGGAATAAAATGTATAAGCTGCCGGCTAACATTAAAATTACAGAGAATTACAGTCATATTTGAAGAAATAAAAAATTTGCATCATGAAAATTGACTCCCACATGCACTTTCCAGAATATATTGGTCAAAACCAAACAAACATATCTCTTCTTCTCTGTACTCAGCTGGGTAATAGAGCATATCCTACTCTCTGACGTGATTTTGCGATGATTCCTCCTGTTTTTGTAAGGCCAGTCAACATTTTGTGACTTTCTCCAACTGCATGCGAATGAAAATTCATTCTCCAGCACCGAGGCATTTGTATCTCGCCTCTTTATGCTTCTTTAAGGCTCGATAGGGGATTCAGGGTTAGCCACAAGCATCTTTGAAAAGTGCTGTGGTGGGGGTGTGCTGCTAAATATAAAACTGCATATTCACACAGTCCACTGAGCAAAAAGAGCTCATTACAGCACACAAAACAATAGGCGCTCTGTGGTTTGGGTGAGCTTTGTCTGAAGGTAAAAAAGACGGAGAAAATGAAAAGCAGGCACAACTCAGTTCATTTTTGAAGTGACAGTCGGTTAAAGGAACTCGTACTATTAGAACTGAAAGTGCAGCAGTTGCAGAGTGTTTCCATTATAGTATACTTAAAAAACACCCAGAACATACCTACGCTGCATAATTTGGTAATTAAAGGGGTCCTTTAATGCCCTTTTCACAAGATTTAAAATAAAAGTTTTTGCTCAAAATACCACAGATATTTTTTATAGCATGTTAAAATTGTCACTTTCTGAGAGTGAGCAAAAACGTGCCGTTTTTGTGTGTGTCCCTTTAAATGCAAATAAGCTGCTGCTCAGAGGGCGGAGCTTCAAGTGTTGATGTGTTAGAAGCTTCTTTTTTTTAAGTTTACATCACATTTGATAAAATGAGAAAGTGCCAGCGCCGCCCAAGTTCGTCTCGTCTGCCGATCCAGAGACTGTTCACGTCACGTCTGCCGATCCAGAGACTGTTCACGCCTCGTCTGCCGAGCCAGAGACTGTTCACGTCACGTCTGCCGATCCAGAGACTGTTCACGTCTCGTCTGCCGATCCAGAGACTGTTCACGTCACGTCTGCCGATCCAGAGACTGTTCATGTCTCGTCTGCCGAGCCAGAGACTGTTCACGTCACGTCTGCCGATCCAGAGACTGTTCACGTCACGTCTGCCGATCCAGAGACTGTTCACGTCTCGTCTGCCGAGCCAGAGACTGTTCACGTCACGTCTGCCGATCCAGAGACTGTTCACGTCACTTCTGCCGATCCAGTGTCTGTTCACGTCACTTCTGCCGAGCCAGTGTCTCCGGACAAGATGGCCGATCCTGTGTCTCCGGACAATATGGCCGAGCCAGTGTCTCCGGACAAGATGTCAGATCCGGTGTCTCCGGACAAGATGGCCGATCCGGTGTCTCCGGACAAGATGGCCGATCCGGTGTCTCTGGACAAGTTGGCCATTCCGGTGTCTCTTCCCGAGCTTGTGTCTTTTCCTGTTCCCGAGCCTGTGTCCGTTCCTGTTCTTGAGTCTGTGTCTTTGTCTGTTCCTGTTCCCGAGCCAGTTCCTGAGCCGGTTCCTGTTCCTGAGCCGATGTCTGTTCCTGTTCCTGCGCCTTCATTATCTTCACCGCCGTGGCCGCCCGAGGGGTCTTCACCGCCGTGGCCGCCCGAACTTTTTGCTCCGCCCTGGCCGCCTGAAGGGTCCTCTTCGCCCCGGCGGCCTGAATGGTCGTCTCCTCCCTGGCCGCCTGAATGGTCGTCTCCTCCCTGGCCGCCTGAATGGTCGTCTCCTCCCTGGCCGCCTGAATGGTCGTCTCCGCCCTGGTCGCCTGCACAGCCTGCTCCGCCCTGGTCGCCTGCTCCGCCCACGTTCCATGGCTCAGGTCCGCCTCGCCTATGTCCTGGTCCCTGTTCCCAGTGCGGGCCTGGCCCCCCGTCCCTACCTCCGCTTCTCCGCCCTCCTGAACTTTTTGTTGTTTTATTGGCGTCAGGAGCCGCCCATGTGGGGGGCTTACTACGATGCAGTTTACTATGGTAGTGAAGCAGCGAGTTACAGCGTTTTACGGAAAACACACCCCAGATTGACAGGTCTTCATTCACCATGCGCCATAGAATAGGAGCGCATAGCTGAAATAGTGCTTATATTGTGGCGATTACACAAGTAGTCCTTATGTTCAGTAAAATCACTTTTTTGATTGTTTTTTTTTTGGACCCTTGGTTAATTATGTTTTGATATAAACGGCTAATCCATTGCATGGCTTGAAGACATTAATACATTTCAAGAGACTATATAAGTACGGCGTGCTCGCTTCATTTTTCGTTGCATGTCTGCTGCATGTTTTGCACATGAGCCGCACACACCTCAAAACTACACACTCTAATGATGACCTTACTTGTTCGACCAAAGTTTTATTGATTCAATTATCACAGATTAATCATTATCATCCCTACTTCTTATATTTAATGCATGCTTCTTATTGCTATCAAGTAAGCACTCCCTTAAGATTCTCATTAGCATTGAACTATTAGTGCCCGGGTAAGTAAACACTGAACTGAATCTGCAAATGGTATATGTGCAGCTTAAAACGAGAGAAAAAGGACAGAAATGTATTCCGACTTGCCTCATCGAAACACCCACTCATGCCTTGGAGCACACAGCTCTCTCCT
Organism: Meda fulgida; assembly: GCA_030578275.1. Classification (NCBI taxonomy): domain Eukaryota; kingdom Metazoa; phylum Chordata; class Actinopteri; order Cypriniformes; family Leuciscidae; genus Meda; species Meda fulgida. The sequence goes on from CM060629.1 coordinate 3,551,756, forward strand.
GCCTCTCTTTTGACAGCATCAAAAGGTTATTCAGAACATCTCTTCTCCAGCGAGTGCACACTTTCTGTCTGCAAGCTACACAAGGGCTCTTTTATTTACAATACACTCTTGCACCTCAAGGCCAGCGCTCATGCTGAATATCCAGGCTACTCCATCCCGAACGCTGTACCTCAGAAAACACAAATAAACGCGTCACCTCCTCCCACACATCTCGCCGAGAACATCAGCGTGGACCTCCGCACCACTTCCCCAGGTGCTTTTAAGTCCTGTAAGATGCAGATGTGAAGCCGTGCTAAAATCCCCGCTCGCATTATGCAGACGCTCTGAGAACTTTTCTCGAAAACATTCTCTTGTGTCAGCTGGAACAATCTCTATCTTGATTGCGCCAGTCAGGGCATTCACAGCATGAAGGGTGAGGAATTGATTAAAAGCTCATTATTAATGCTATGTTTGCTTTATTTGGGAGCCATGGCAGATCCGAACCCGTGCAGATAACAGGGTTGCTGTTGGCGACGAATGTGAAGATAATTGTGTGAAGATAATCATACTGAGAAGTATTCTGGGACAGAAAGGACTTCATTGTTACCTGAGTTTGTTTATTAGCTAAGCCATCTTTCTTTAGATTTCTGCAGATTAAAGACAATTATTAGTATGAGTAGCTGAATTGAAGTTAGTATTGCTGTGTTTGTTCATCACCGTTTATCTTGCTTAAGATTAGACATTTGAACAAACACACAATGCAAAGTATTAAACTCACAGGATGCTCAGAACACCTTAGCAGATGTAAAACAATGTCTTGCCACCCACCCACAACACCCTATCATCGCGGTGGTGCGTTTGGCAAGCAACACTCACATTTTCTTCAGAGTTATTTTTGCAATTCTGTTGGGTTCCACTAGTGCTGGAGAAATTACACACTTGAACTCATAATAATAAGCCCAATTCATTTGCTGGAGCCCAATTCACGCACATACGCACTGTAGACACTTGTTAAAGGTTTGGGACTGAGTGTGTTAGCTTATGGTGCCATCAACCAATCAGAATCATTGTGACATCATTGTCCTGCTTCTCCAGAGGGATTAGTTGCACGGCATTTACATCACAGGTGATTGCTGAAAACAAAACTACCTGAAACTGAGTGAACAGCTGAGCAACTGAGACGAATGGGAATGCGAATGGAGACTTGACATTAACTTTTTTTTTTTGCACACCAGCCACTGTGGCTAGTGGTTTTACAAAGTTACTAACTCAGTATTTCCACTGTGTTTTGGTAACACTTTATAATAACTGCATGCTATGAATAATTAGTTAAGCATTAGTAAATAGTTAATTCATCATTTATAAAGCATTAATATACATTAATAAGCAGTTTATAAATACAGCTATGAATGCTTTATTCATGATTTATCAGCATATCTATGATGTGTTTAATAGTTGTATCTTCATAAATGAGAAATAATAATTGAACTTTAATAAAGTAAGTATTACATTATTTACAAACCAGTTATTAAGGAGTTTTCAGTGGTTCATAAGATCATTTAGAAGTCCAAGTAAATGATTAATAAACTATTCAAATGTACATTTATACATATTTAGACATCTAGTAATAGTTGCTAAGTGTGTAAATACATGCTTTATTAACATGTATACTTACTGTAATTCATGAGTTAGTCAGGTAGTTTTAAAGCATTTAGTAGTTGTCAGTCAACTATTTTTGTGAGCTCATCTAAAGTGAGGAGTATGTATACCTCGCAAAGCTTTTACAAAAGAGATTTAAAGGCTCAGTTATGTTTTAAACAGAAAAAGGACACAAACACAACATAGAGTGATACAGAACATATAAATATTTATTTCAAGATGCAAAAAAATGAAACTGTACAACTGGTAACTTGATATAAAATGAAAAACAAACTTCTTCAATGTCATAGAAAATAAGAATTCATGTACACCTCCAGAAAACATAACTGTGCAGTAATATGAACCCAAGGCTCTACAATCTAATATAAAAATTAATTTCTGTAAAGTGTAAAAATTGCTGAATACAATTATAAAATTGACCATTGCCAAAACTACCTCAGTACTAACTTTAAAACATAAGAGAACAGGAGTGCAGAAGTGTTTAATACTCGCTAAGACCAGAGTTTTGATATTATTTTGTGTTTATTTGACTGTTTAAGTGCAACAAGCAGCGAAAAATAACTCGATGGCTTTATGTGCAGGAATGTGTACAATTTTGCTCAATATGCGCAATATCACGCCAAAATTCAAGCCCTGTAACAGCAAAAACATTAATCTGGAGCAAATGAGTGGAGTGAGTGAGGAGAGGAGGGTTTGTGTGTCACTCGCTGTCGAGAGAGAGAGAGAGAGAGAGAGAGAGAGAGACGATGGTCTCCTGTATATACACTCAAAAAAATTACTCTTTAAAATAACTTAATTCAATTATGGACAGTGGTTCCACACAAGTAAATTATGTTATATGAACATTAATGGATTTTTTTGAGTCTATGTAAGCTCCTTGTGTTAAGACAACCAAACTGAATGAGGAAGGATCTATGTGAACTAGTAATGTTCAAACAAATCAATGAAATTGCTTCCCTGTAACTTAAAGTGGTTTAGTTTAGTGAACATGCTCTAGTTTATTTAAAAGAGCACTGAATAAATAAATTGAATTGGTTTTACATATTTTTTCAATTAAACTTCTAAACTATAGCAAGCTATTAGCTAATATTAGCACTTACTAAAATCTTAATGTTAAGATTGATATGCTCCTTCAGCCATAGAAATTAAACTTATTTGAATCAGTCCACAGCCTAACCAAATGCTCCACACTTCTCCACAATGGTAACCCACTGTAATTTAAATGGTTCTAATAATTCCAATGTAATTGAACATTAAACACAATTACACACTATCAAGTCTTCCTCTTTTCTCATTTTCTCAAAAACACATAAAATAACACTTAATTTTAACATTTATTCTCTCTTTATTCAGCCATATGTAAAGTATGCTGGGAACTAACAAGCACCGCCCCGTGTTTCAGTTAATGCAACACAAATCATTCATGTAACCCAACACAAATGGATTAAGTAAACTTAAATTGTACATATATTTAAGCAGATTGAACACAATCAAATTAAGTTTGGACAAAATGTATAGCAATTGTGTTGCTTAAGCTCATTTGAATGAAGCAATTTAAACAAGCTGCCAAAATAAAAAAAATTCTGTGCAATATATTAAAAGCATCCCAGAACAGACTTTACAAAATACTAACAGAAATGAAAGACTTTGCCTTTAGATTATCTTTATATTTTCTTGGCTGATACTTCTAGCTCTGACACCATGCACCTTTCCAACTTCTTTGCACGCCGTCCTCATCCAATATGTTGAAAATAATCACATCCGTTTTTTTTTTTGTTATTGCGAAATTAAACCCTTTACATTAGTTTAACGAATGATAATTAAGTATAGTGGATAATGATACAGATTAAGTTAATTAAACGCAATACAATAGTGTTTTGGAGGTAAAATAAATATATCTGTGTTACTTTAACATAAAATATTTGGGTAAAAAGAACAGTACCACAAAACCATTTTTTTGAGTGTATTCTGTGGAAAATGAGTATTGGAAGCGTTTCAGATATTTCAGTATCGATATGTACCGTAAAATCAATATTTTTTACCAACTCTCCATTGCACTCAGCTTATTATTTCAGGTGCCTTTTTAAAAGACTACAATTGAAAAATGTATATGTATATATTATATATAAAGTTCAACCCCTCCAAAGTGTCTAGTAGGAGAGACTGCGTTACTGCTGAAATACACCTGGATTTGGGGGGTTGGCGGATGTTAATGTCAAGCCCTGCATAGTTTAAATGCAAGGTTATGATTTTTTAAATATATATTAGGAAAGCAGTGACAACTAAAATATTAAAATAAATGAGAGAAGACTAATGACATTCAAACAAGATATCTTAGATACAGTTGGTGTACCCCATTGTAAAGTAAGATTTTACAGTACAGTAACTTTATTAAAAAAAAAACCTACTTGTATGCTAAAGAATTTGCACATTGTAGATTTTATTGATTGAATGCATAACAATTAGTGGTGAATTTCTGGCATCAGAGCACCTTCACCGCACGGGAATGTGAGGTGCGTGATCACCCGACAAGTGAACCTTTGCTCATATGTGACCGCTCAGGGATATGAAACGTGCAGGACCACACTCACGACGTAATTGGCCCAACTTGACAACGACTGAACAGGCTGGGATCACGTATCGACGTTATTCCGAGAGATTTATTGCAACTCAGTTAAAAATGTAACTCGGGTCAGAACACCTGCTCAAGTGTCAATAAGACCTCTCATCCAGCATTGGCAGTGAGATATCACCTCTCAAAACAACACTCTTTCCCTCTCATGACTGTTATGGCTAGACATTTGTCAGTGGTCCCTTCCCCTCTCTTTATACACTCACATATTAGAGGCTACTTAACTCAGCACACAAGCTGAAAAATGAACCTTGTCATTTGGCCAAAGGCTTGTTTGTGATTTTATTAGTCACAGACTCGAGCACAGAGGGGACTGGATGATAGATGCACATGCTAAATACAAGCCCAGCTCTTTTTTTTAATACACCAACAGCAGTTTTTGTACGGTTAGTGGCAAAGCAATATACATTTTTATTGGATTCTGTTTTATAATGCTTTGAAAAGGGTTGCCTAGAAATTTACTATGTATTTTGTAATTATGAACATTCGCTGAAAGCAAAGCTGGCAGTGAGGTGGTGACATTGTGTGCTCTGTGTGTCCCTATGGCTTACTATGGCTAAGTTACTGAATTTAGTCTCGTTGCTAGATCAATTAGTGCAATGTAAAACAAAGAATAAAAAGAAAAATCTGAAAAAAGTCAGAAAATATGCATGTAACCAGCCAAATTGTATTTTAATAAATTATAAAGAATATATAAATAAATAAATAAATGAATATGTATAAAAATATGTAAATATATAAATGCCAATATTATATTTTTTGCCTATTAAAAGAAAATAAATAAAAAAATGCCAGCATTTTGTCACAAATTATATAGTAAATGGTCCCATAGTAAAATGTAAAACTTTTTACAATTCCATTTAATAAAAAATGTAAGAAACCCTAGTTGCTTGAGAAACTTGCGTTTTGGGATCTTTGAGTGTCTCAAGAATTATCATGAACTTTAGATTTTTCCAAATTCAGAATGGCCTCGTTTCCAGTCCTGTCCAGAAACTCAGAACATCCACATTAAGACAGCATTTGTCCTACTTCCAATGCCGAGGATCTTCTCTGCACACTTTTATTAAACAGCAGGCAACCGCACATCTCTCCAGGTTCTGCCAGTCATTGCATTAACCTGAGAGTAAAGCATTTACAAGTGTCGGGGACATTAGGAACATCATGGCCTAGATCCCGTCCCCAGCCTTGTGTCAAACGCTCACAGTCATTATTGCTGAATATGCACAAGTCAAGCTCTAAACAAACCTGCTGACTGCAGAGATCTGTGTGCAGTGCCAGATGGACCCTGAAAATGGACCTTGAGTGTCAAAATACTCTGATATCTTTGACCAGAAATTTCATTAGGATAGTGTGAACACTAAGATTACAACTCAAAGCTGCTTAATGTCACTGCTTTGATTTTCAAGTGTTTGCAACAGATTTAAGGTCGTCAAAATGTGTAGAGTAGCAGTTAAAGGAGTGAAAGGACACCACACTAATGTCCACACTAATATGTTTTCGTTTGAAAAGGCATATTTTTTTCTCCGTTTTGGCCTTCCGTCCACACTGAGACGGCGTTTTTATTAAGCTTTTTGAAAACACTTAAGGTGGATACATTTGAAAACGTTATTTTCGCGTTGTAACGGACTGTGAAACTGAAGGTATTTTAAAAAGCGATGATGTAAGTTTAGTCATGTGACGCATATTGTACCAATAATTATTTATATATATTTATATATACAAATATAAATGATATTATGTCTATACCGGTATTGTGCCTGTTATGTGCTATTCACTTTCACACTGTTGCTAAAACATGTTACTTTGCACACTCTTCATATCACAGTCCTGCTAAGATGACAGAACGTTTACTCACATTTGCTTTCCTGCGGTTAAACATGAGAGCAGTTTTAGCATTTTAGATTAAACATAACAGTGAGTGAGAGCGACCTGGACGCGTCAGTGAATGCTGACATATTTTGCTAAATAAAATGATCCTGTCAGAAGAATTGCGCGATAAATGTATTAATTATTTTTCCGTCTCTCTCATCTCAGTGAGGACGGAGAGCGTTGTTTAAACGAAAGCGCCATTTTCAAATGTATCCGGATTAATGTAGACGTAGCTTGAGACCACAGGCGCAAACATCCAGAGCTCACCTCTAATATTCTGCAGATGGAGTCCACATTATTAAACCTGGCGTTCACTGCATCTGCTAATATTGTTTGGTGGACCTGCACTAACAGAAACAGTTGTATTTGTATTAACTAGCTCTCAGGGAATAGCAGACTCAGAGACAGAGTTAGTTGGGACTCTAGTTGGGGACCAGTCTCTAGTCTCTCTAGTTGAACCCAAACAGGTATTTATTGGCACATAGGCGATAAACAACAAAGCAGGAGAGTAATTCAGAAGTCATGTTGATGTGGGAAGATGAATACTGAATAACTGAGTCTTCTCTTTCTGTACCAGCGTTCAGGAGTATCTCGGATGACTGGAGAGTGACGGTGTGTGGTGAGGATCCTCTAGACCGAGTTAAGCTGGAGTCTCGCAAGGAGATTTCTCACATAAGTAGAGCCAGTGAGGAGTGTGATAACCACATTGAAGACCAGAACAAGAGTAACTGTGAGGTGTGTGTGCTCTTAAACTGGTGCAGATTGGACTTCTGATGGGAAACAGGCGCGGGTGATGAACAGGAGGGATGCTGGGAAATGTAATCTTTGACTAGATGACGGGACTGGAACAACTGGAACTGGATACTGGAAAAAATATATTGTTCTTTGTTAGTTTGTGTTAGTTAATGCATTAAATAATGTTAACTAATTGTATAGTAGCAGATTTTTTCTTTTCTTCTGCTGACTTGGCTGCATTTATTTCATGAAAAATAGAATAATATTGTGAAATATTATTACAATTTAAAATAACTGTTTTCTATGTAAAAACTTAATTTATTCCTGTGATCTAAGCTGAATTTTCAGCATCATTACTCAAATTATTATCAATTATTATTGGTGTATTTTTTTGTAAACAGTTGTAAACAGTTTTTGCTGCTTGATATTTTAATAATATTTCATCAAATATTTCATCAAATAAATAAAAATATATTTACTGTAAACATTTTACCAGAAGTGTAAGACTGTTATGAAATAAAAAAATAATGTAATATATAGTGCTGCATATATGAAACAATACCAAAAAACGTGAAATATTCCTTATTATTTCTTCGTATGCAATATAAAGATTTCAAACAGTGTAGCATTTAACCACCCAAACCAACTTTTAATCAGGGGCTCAAACACAACCTCACTTAAGACGATCAGAACCTGTCGCCCACCAGATTCATGCATTATCACCATGCAGCGCCTCACAAGACAACTACAGAAACAATCTGTGTGTGGAGAAGTGGTTAAGAAATGACTAAACCTAGACATTGATTCAGGTAAATGAAGTGCTTGTGTGCATCAACATCGATACATCACATCAAGCCGGAATATACAGGACAACAAATTTGTCTTTCCTGCAATGTGTGTAAGAACCACCTACTGCCTCAACAACAGATTCCAAATGAGTGGGTGAAGGTTTCCTGCATGAATATCTTATCTCATAATATATGTTATTGGTTATACACAACATTACATTTCATGTTCTATATCCTTCAATAATGCGTCATAATTTTGAAAGGTATAACCATGATTATTGCGGTTTTTACAACTGTATTCATGAAGAAACATAATGTATCGCAGTATGCATTTTAAGGACTTACGCGTACCTTTATAATGGGCTGCGATTGTTTGACTCCCATCAGCCCTGGTACACAAGCTCATGGTCACCTCATCATAAAGGAGAAACAGCACTGGAAAGATGCATTCCTCGGTTTATTCTTTCTTTTCGAGAAGTTAAGATGACAGCAGTAACCAAACCTACAGCTCCAGGGTGCACACAACACAGGCCGTTGTTTCTCGCATGGCAAAAACATCACTCAAACCAAGCTTGCATGCATTCAATGTGGTCTTTACATCAGAGTGCTCTCTATAAAAATTGGGGCAATTCTTGGCACACCAATCACATATCCAACATATATATAGTATATACTGTATATATATATAATTTTGTAAAATATTAAATGATTGTGTATTATATTATATATGTCAGAGATGTGATAGGTGTGCCAAGAATCGCCCCATTTTATAGAGAGCACTCCTGATAAATGTTTGCTCTTTAAGGAATTAATCAATCAATAATGAGTCAATGAATAAAAACAGCATGCATTATACTGTATATATTAACACATTTTTCCTATACATTTTTTTGTTCATCCAAGCATAACAATCCATCTCTTCCACTCCTTTTTTATCATTAAATACAACACATAGCCATTGCATCAAACCTTGTCACATATAAGCTGTATGTAAGAATCCAATATCATTAACTGCCATTGCAAGATGTATGCAGCTATTTTAGAGCTGTCTGTTGAATGCTGATTTGCTAATAGGTTTGGAGTAATGTGTGCCAATAAGACTGAAGGGACACACAGTACAATTTCTAATTGGCACTAAAACGCAAACTGCTATATATCTGACCATTTTTAGGCCTTTATAATTACAAAGTTAGGTCATGCAAACAACTATGTCACTAGAGTCATATTTGTTCTACAAACAATTAAAAGCATTACAAATTGTAATAATACAGTGCTTTAGTTTAATACTCCCTGGCGATTCTACTTGTAGTGGAGAGATTACATCCCCGACGACACATGCAAACGAGAGATGATTGAAAAGAAGCGACGTCTAAATGACATACCACCTCACCTCTTTCATTAGCCATGACAACCTCTTTCTTCCCCTCAATTAGCCACGCCGTATGTAACAATACCCACGTCGCTGGACGGAGCCGAGGGCCCGCGGAGAACACATGAGTGCTTGTCACCTCGCAGGCGCTCGACTCTGCCCACAGAACCAGCCAGCCTGTAGGTGTGATATCCATGGTGATCAGATGGAGGTGTAATGCTTATAATACTAATCTTAGATCATGGCGGCTGGCTTGATCTGTTTTGAAGGGATGACTCAGGTGCATAATTGATTGTAATAGAGAGCAAGGAGCAGAGGAGAAGGGTCAGAGCACTGCTGCTTTACACAGACAGGTCCATTTGAATGGTGAAATAGTGGAGCTCACAAGTGTCTGATGAATCATGTCGATTTAATCAGAAGGAGCTAGCACAAAGGTTTAGCTACAAGCTTTTGCCTTTTGCCTAAAGAAATATAATGCAATCTAAACCATGGACAAAAGCTATCCGTTAGCATTCCTATTCATCTCAGCAGTAGTTGTTTGACTGGTGCATTCAGGCCTTGAAGTATGGAATATCGATTGGCAGTTAACAGTTTTTTGAGGCATGTGACTCATCTCTCTGAAGTCGCAGGGAAATTATGTCCCGACAATGCTGATTGGCTGACGGCACTACAAGAACGAGCACAGCCAAAAACCCACCACTGCTGCTGTATTAGAACTCTTCACTCTAGGCTAGCAAATGAATTAAGGACAGCAATGACAGTAGACAGGGGAAAAATTTCATTCAGGGAAAATCCATTTCCCTCCAAATAAACTGGTCACTGGTGTGGTGGCTCTCCTCAAAGCAAGAAGGTTCCCAGCTCGAGCCCAGGAGTCCTTTCTGCATGGGGTTTGCATGCTCTGCCCCACCATGCAATGGGGAGGATTGGGAAAAGACCTGGCAACGGTTAATGAGACGGTTAACGGTTAATAACGGGTAATGGTTAAAGAGAGAGAGAGAGAGAGAGAGAGAGAGAGAGAGAGAGAGAGAGAGAGAGAGAACCTTAGTGAACTCATCAACATTCCTTATTTCCATGCCCTGGTTACAGCATCTTCCAGTAAAGACTACGAGCTAAAGCTAACCAGCCAAATCGTGACCAACTGTGAGAATCTGCTGAATCAATGCAAATGATCAAACTATTTAGCAGAATTTGCATCTGACTGGATATCTAATGAGCATTTGTCAGAGTAAAGTTGTGGCACTGACCGCGTTGAATTATTTGATTTTACCCTAAAAAAATGGGGCTGATCTTAGCACACCTATTGCATCTCCACAATAATGCATAAATGATAGAGTGTTGGTATAAAAAGAAATAGTAATAATTATACCTTAATTAGCCTGAATCAACTTCCTCACAATTACATTTATATATTATATTATATTATTCTGTTGTTATATATGTGTTGCCGGGCTAACAGCCTATTGTCAGAGGAAAGAAGGTCCAAAACACGGACAAACTTAAATTTGTGTATTTATTTATTTTTTTCCGACTAAATAAATGATTTTTTTTTATTTTTGTAAATTTGTAATTTAAGCTATTAAAAATATCTTTGGCTTTTTTTTTCCTTCTTTTTTTTTTTTTTTTTTTGTTGATGGGGAACTGGTTTCCATTCTTAAATCTGGGAAATTATAAAAGTACCAAACAAGAAAAAACAATGTGGTATTTTTGGGATCACAACATGACAATGGCAGTGGCCTTTACACCCCTGAATATCAAACAAACTATACACTTGGTTAACCGCACTGCTTGCACACACATTCGTGTGTGCCTCTCAGACGAGATCTTACTCACCAAAATCGTAAAGGGCCAGTGTCATAATGTAAAAGTATGGGTCAGGTATCCGTATATATTGTATGTGCGACGGTGGAGATAGGCTGCAGGGGCTTTGTTGTCAATTCTACTACAAGGCTTCTGAAAGAAGTGGTTATTAGAGGGAAGGCCCAGAGGAAGACCATCAAAGAACTGCTGCCGACCACAGCTGCCGAAAGGAGAAGTCACTGGCTGTGGTTGAGAAGAAAGGAGACAGCGTGGGGAATCAAATGACAGTCGTTCCCATTTCAGGAAACCGGGTTAACCCTGAGATATTCCTTTTTGAGGCAACCTCCATCTCTTTCTCTCCTAATGCAACAAGAAACGTCTTAGGGTTACGCATGTAGCCCGGTTCCCTGAGATGGGAATGAGACGCTGCATTATTCTGTTGATGCTATGGGAACACAATACCCACCCCACTATACTGAGAGGATGCCTTCACCACAGGTTGTGAAAAGGATACAAAAAGCACAAAACTGTAAATGCAGAAATGACTCAACCCGAAAGGATTTGAGATCCTGGGGTTGAGCCTACATCCACACTATAAAACCTGATGAATGAGTGTGGAGAGGACCAGCCCGCCGCAACACAAACATCTTGCAAAGGTTCACCTTAGCTAGCACCTAAGAATCAGCACATTGATAGAGGCGAAGCATACCAAGCGCCACATAGACAAAAAATTGCATCACAATACAATGGAAAGGAACAGTTGATCAGATTTACTCCACACTTCCGAGTGGTCAGCATGAATCTTTAGTGCCCTGACTGGACATAAGAGGTGAAGCCTCTCCTGCTCCGGCAAGTCAAACGGTAGTGGGGAGAAGGCTTGAAGAATGACCAGATGAATGATTGACAAATGCACCTTCGGAACGTGACTTATATGTGCTTGGTGCAATTTTGACCAGTCAAAGGGCACAATCTAAGCATAGGACAACTGACGGGCCTGCAAATCTCCAACTCCTTAAAGCAAAGTTAATGCCAGTGACAGAGCCAGCTTGAGAGTCAGAAATGTCTCTGAGGGGGACTCTAAGGGCTCAAACGGAGCCTCTAATAAACCTTTCAGGACTACAGAACGATCCCAAGAAGGAACTTACGGTCTACAGATGGGCCTAAGCCGTATGTCACTGCATAGAAAAGAAGATACTATGGGATGCTTCCCCTCAGAAGCTCCATCCATGTGAATACGACAAGTTAAAACACTGGTCGCGTACACATTAAGAGTAGCAGGTGATAGTCCTGCTGAAAGATGCTCTTGCAGGAACTCCAGCACTGAACCAGGCAGTGTACTGGGTCAAGAGATGCCATCTCAGAGCATAAAGTTTCCTTGTGGAGGGAGCTCTAGCATTTCGGATGGTCTCAACAACCTTAGTTGAGAGACTGGAATCTATAAGTTGGTACCCTATAGGGGTCAGACACACAGGTTACAAATCTCGAGCCAGAGGTGGAGATTCACCCCCGCGCCTGGGACAAAAGGTCCCTCCTGGTTGGATTATCCAAAGGAGAACCTTCGAAGAGAGACATTAAATCCAAGAACCAGATTCAGGCCAGCCAGAATGGAGCCACTAAGAACAGGTGACCTTCGTCCTGATGAACCCTCACTAAAACTCCCAGGAGCAGAGTGATCAGGGAAAAGCATACAGATGCCGCCTTGGCCACGTCTTTACTAAGGCATCCTACCTCTGCCAATTCAATTGCACCGCATATTTAAAACACCCTGGAATACAGACTGCACCCAATAAGAGCAGTCTCTCACCCCTCGAGAAGAGAGCCAGACAGGAGCGGAGCTTCCTTATTGTGAAAGCTCTGAAGACAAAAAAGCTATGGTCTTTTTGACGTGCTTCGTCACCTGACATCTGTAGTCCAATAAGAGCGGAGTGATTTCATCGGACAACGGTTCACACTGAAGGCATTCCCATAGTGTCAACAAAATGATATAGTATCAAAGTTCCCTCATATGGGAACTTTTTTTTCTGCACAGTTGTGTAAAGTTGAGCGAGGTGAATATCAGGCATTGTTTTTTAAGCCACTCTCTAAAGGAAATGTAATTTATCACTTTACTGAATCATGTGAATCAAGGTTAAATTCTGTTGTTAAAGTGACAAAGGTTTAAGATGTTAACCTGCAAGAAATTATGTCAATTCCATTTATGGTGGTTCTCAACATTTCACCACACATCCCATCTGAATAGCTAAGTAATGCCAACATGAAATTAAAATAACTGTATTTTCTTTCTAAATGTTCATTCCTTGTCGTATTTAAAAATAATTATAATTCACATCACAAATCCCTCCCAAAAAACTTGTTTAAGAGGCTCTATTCTAGTATGCAACAGTTTTCAGAATCCCATTCATTCTCATTGGATAAAATTAAGTCCCACCCTACAAGTTTCCTTGCTGAATATTCCATTTCACTCTGACATATATAGAGTTGTGAATGCAGTTTAACATAGACTTCAAACAATACCCCTCCTTCGTACAGTATGAAATGCAAATGTGTGTACCCACCATTCCTTTGATCAGTTCTGGAGATTCATGCTGTCATAATACAGTCACATGACCATGCCTGTGATGGCCCTGGGGGCCTGTAAGTGTGTCAGTCTGCTCAGCTGATAACACAGAAGCCTCTGTCACACTTCTGCAAAGAGCGTTTGCAATGAAACCAAATCGCATGAGGAGCGTTGTGACAGACCGCGGTGTGGCGTTTAAAGACTGTCCAAGCGGTTATTTCTGTAAGTGTGTCACGGCTACTCTAGCGTCCTGACATATTTCAATAACTATAATCTCACAGTATTTCTCTATAATGCCATTTTGTATGCTGCAGATAGCACAACACGATTTAGGAAGTTCAGTGCTCACTTCAGGAAGTTGAAATTTAGTTGATTGTGTGCAATTGCATGGCTTTCGATGTTATGGGTAAACAAACTCTTAAGGAAACTTGCTCTTGTGTGTGTAGCCGAGTACTTGACATCAACCTTGCCGGCCTGGAAAGAGGGGAAAAAAGGAGTAATTGTCTCTTTCCCCGTTTAAATGTCACTGGGCTCCGCTGATGTAGAGGGGCTTGAGCCAACTGTCTCTTTGAATGATGCTGTTTTGCCCCTGTCATTACATCCCACAGTTTTCTAGAGCATGTTTTTCAACTCAAGATGTGTGGTAATGTGAATGAATGGTCCTGACACATCTGTGCCATCATCATGACAAGCAAAGATTAAAAAGTCTCACCTTTTCAGAGGATGTTGGCAACATAAACATCGGTGTTACTTTCTATCATTCAACCCATCCTCATTGGTCCATAAACTACCATAAATATAAATTAGGGAATAGTACTAAATTGTTAATGGGTTAATGACATATAAAGAGGTGCAAAACAAGGAAATTGCTATGGGAAATAATTTTATTATACAATTTTATCTCTTTTCACAGTTTAGTATGCAGAACTACTGTCCAACCATTTATATGTTAACTTCCTAAAGAGTGTAAATACTGTGACTCCGTGGCACAATTAAATGAAATTTAAACACTGTTTAAATGTCCCAACCAGACTGACAAATTTACTATTTAATTTGGTGATGCTAGAGGTGCAGAAATGGGATCTTCAATGACTCCAAAAAAATACCAAGTGGTATGAACATTAGGAAATAAATGTATTTTCCTTGTACATTTCGTAATTATGTTTAAACATTGATGTTTGAAATCATTGTTTAATGACAATGATGACCATGCCATGTCATGAAAAAGTCAAAATATACTATTTATCTTGTGGGTCTATAGGGGTCTTATCCGTGACATAATTTCCTGTTTTATGGTTTTCTCGTCACATGACAACAATATTATAATATTTATAATACCGTTATATTAAGTTTTTAATTTTAATCCAGAAATGTAAAAACATGTTAATCATTAAATTTATTCTGATCATTTTGCATCTGTACACACACACACACACACACACACACACACACACACACACACACACACACACACACACACACACACACACACACACACACCACACACACACACACATTTTTACATTTTCAAACAACATCACTTAGTATGATTTATAAGCTGATTTCCTCATGGGGACCAAAAAATGTCCCCACACGAACAAGGATTTCAGATATTGCCATCCTTGTGGGGACATTTTGTGCCCATAACGTAGGGTTTACCAGGCCACACACACACACACACACACACACACACACACAAATGAGTTTCTTTTTTTCTTTTCTCTTTTTTATTAATCTTGGTTCTGTCAGGGTTATTCAGTTATTTGTTTGTTTAGTTTCATTTTCATGGACATTTAGATTGCTCCTCTTGGATTACTGTTGTCTCTGTTTCCGCTATCATTAGTTACTATGGTAATTGATGTGATCATGACAACTGTTAGTCCTTTAGCTCGTTATCTGTGTGTATGTTCTGTAAGTTCCTCGTTTCCCTGCCTTCAGAGTCGGTAATTATTTGTGTTTGAGCTTGTGCTAGACACGCTGTTATGTTGCCATCGTCTCTGTGGATTACCTGTGTGTAAATTGATTATTAAATACTTTTGTTTTAGAAATTCAGAATATTCTTCATCTTTGAACCTGTCTGAATGTAACAGGTTAACTCAGCATCATGTTTTGGTCTAAGTGAAAGATGATGTTATAACTTGTGTTCAATAATCTTATCAGGCACATAGTGCACAAGGGTAAAAGAGCTGTCTTAAGAAAGGAAACTGTCATAAGGTTTTCATGTTCTACTAATTGCTTAATTTTTCTTATTTTGAGCAATTACATAACTTTGCCAGCATTCATACACTCACATAAAGGTGTAAAGACTTTTAGAAAATCTTAACTGGTTGATTGTTTAGATCATTTCCAAATGTACACTGTCCATTATCACTATTTCTGCAAAGCTACTTTGAAACAATCTGATTTGTAAATAGTTTAAAGTGACTCTGTTCTGCTTTTTCAGATATTAGCTTTCATGCAGTGTGTAATATAGCTGTAAAATGTCTGCAAAGATTTAAAGATTAAAGTACAGATAAATGGAGTTATTGTCTCCCAACATAAAGAATTGATTCTGAACTCTCTGAAACGAGTCGTCAGAGATTCCAGTCTCACTTCCTGTTACAAACATATGTAGGTTTGTAACAAATTTGCATAATGGCTGCCTATAGTTTTCATTTCAATCAGAGCAGAGTAGACCAATCAGAGCAGAGTAGACCAATCACAACAGACTAGGCCATCTAACCAATCAGAGCAGAGTAGACCAATCACAACAGACCCTAGGCCATCTGACCAATCAGAGCAGAGTAGATCTAACCAATCAGAGCAGAGTAGACCAATCACAACAGACCCTAGGCCATCTGACCAATCAGAGCAGAGTAGACCAATCAGAGCAGAGTAGACCAATCACAACAGACTAGGCCATCTAACCAATCAGAGCAGAGTAGACCAATCACAACAGACTGGGCCATCTGACCAATCAGAGCAGAGTAGACCAATCACAACATACCCTAGGCCATCTGACCAATCAGAGTAGAGCAGGCCCTTTAAAAGAGCACAGCCTGCTCTGAGAAACTAATCCTTGATTGAACCGTTTCAGAGACTGTGAGAAAAGAGGAAATGCATGTAATCCCATTGTAGGAAACCTCCAAAACAAAATTAGGAACCTTTAAAATAGCATAATAAAATAGCATTTCCCACTAGTTAGATAAATTACAGGTATTCTTCATCGGTCAACAGAACTTTTCTTTTATGATTCACAGTTCTTTTCATTAGACTGTAAATAATTAATGAAACATGTATTTATATATCTTCAAATCGAATCAATTGTCTTTATTGCCTTATTGCAGCAATGAAACTCTAACCTTTAATGATTATGGGATCAGTTTTTATATGATTAGGATGGTAAGGCGAATGACCTAAGTGTTCATTAGGTAGATGACAATGATGACAGTCCCAGAAAAATCAATGCAGGGGTCTCATTTGCTTCTCCACCCGACACATTAATGTATGGAAGAGTGTGTATTGGACCCTCACCTTCATGACCTCACAGGATATCACCTGTCAAATGCATCTCATTCAATAAACCACCAGCCGGGTTCTGAAGCTTCACGATTTGTTTTCACACAGAGAATGAGAATCTCTACTGTAGGTTTTAATTGTTAGTTTGTTTATTAGTTTCATTGAACCATTTTGTAACACTGTAAATGATCTTAGGAGATGTTGGGGAATTAACTTCTCTGCTTTGAAATTAACTAGTACATCTTTTTTATTACTCATTTTGGCGAGCACATTGATAGCAGAATTGCTGTTGAAGGGAACTTGCAATGACGTTTCCCTTTGCAATGCTTCACTGGGGGCACAAGCCAATTTTAGTATCAATAGCTAAAGCCTTGTCTGTCTGCAGTGCAATTAAAAACTCAATTTTGGTAGAGCTTTGCAGCCCACGATAAATGGATCTGTCATCCTTGAATTGTTCTTCCGACTGACAAAAATACACGGAGGATAGGCAATGCAAGGCTATACGAGCCTTAGTTAAAAATCTCATATAACGTTTATATAGTATAAATTATATTGTAATTCTATATTATAGATTAATGTGTAAATATAGCTTTGCAATGTTTAGTTAATTATATATTGGTTGGGACAGGGCAAAGTTGCATGCAGTTACACAGACTTACACAGCAGTCACTCACTCAAGTAAATACAGTATTGAACACAGTCATAGTAAAGTAGGGAAACTGTTTCACTTCATTAATCTACAATATACGAAATCGCATTTCATTTGGCAGTACAATGTGTTCAGCACCATGGACAGCAGCCCTGCTCAATAAAAGCTGCAGTGTAAAAGGGTCAACGTAATAATATCCGGCTGGCTCATAAGCATTCGTTCATGCCCTTAATTCAGATTGTTATGTTTAGTAGTTTCTTCTAAGGTGACGTTCACAGTACGCGTCTGCCATGTTTTAATTGGGGTTGAAAGAAACGAGTGATCTGTGCAAACACGCGTCAAACGGTGTTGCGCCTCTGTGGTTTGCGCGTTGGTGTCGCGCCTTTAGACGGCGTTTCCACAGCTCAACTTTTAAAAACACTTGAAACTGCTGTGTTATTTATTTAAACGGAATAACGCGTGCCAATCAAATATGACCTCACGCCGTTGTTCATCCAATCGCTTTCAATGACGCTATTCCTAACAAAGCGATCGATGGAGCCACATTTGGGGCTTCATGTTACGCGTCATCACCTCCCAATAAATATAGCATCAGTCTTCCTTCCACGTGAAACCTGATCTGCAGTTAAATGAAACAAACTTTGAGTTCGCGAGAGCACAGAACAGCAGTGTTGGTCGCGTCACCGGCTCGTGTACAGTGAGCGTTAGTAAATGAACACACCTAATGCATCAGAGCGTTGTGTTTTTAATTAAGGTAATTATGTGTTAAATAAACTGCATGAACCCTTGACATGAAACAGTACATCATAATTCTGCAACACATGACCAACACCAGATGCGTTACATCATAATATATCATATTCTTTAAAAGTTTGGTGAGTAGATTATATCAACGGTAGCCAATAACATATCAACCTTACGGTTACAACGTTTTTGAAATTGTGTATAATGCGCATTAAAACGCATTTCCTTTATTTTATTAATGTTTAAGTATTATAATGCATTATAGATGTGGTTACGGTCATTCGTGAAAAAAATCGTATTATAATGCATTTTGATAAGCTCTAAAATGCATGCATTGATTATATACAGGCTTCATAGAAAGTGTTACCAAATCGCCTTCTTCTTCAACGTCAGTTCAAGTTTGATCAATATCGCCCTGCTGGTCCAATTGGAGGAGCCGCTCGCGCTCACTCTGAATATGATGCTCTCAGTCGCCTCGACCATCTTCAGCACCAGTCCCCCTCTCTCTCTCTCTCTCTCTCTCTCTCTCCCTCCATCTCCCCCTCTCTCGCTCTCTTTCTCTCTCTCTCTCTCTCCCCACATGCAGAAGAATTGTTCTCTATGAGTCGCTCCGCTTCACTCACGGCTGGAATTTTGCGTTTATGGTTCTCCTCAAACAGTTCGTTTTATGAGGCTTGATTTTTTTTGAGGCAGGAGAGAAAATGGCTCAAAGCGCGCTGCTTTTTTTATTATGGCTATTCGGCACATCTCTCGCTGGCTTTCCCAATCAGATCAACATCGGTGAGTCCGTCCGGATGTGCTTGCCTCCTTTTATCGCTATTTGTGTGTCGATGTCGGGTTTCTAGCCTATGCGTATATGCGTGTATATATGGGTTAAACGAAGACGTCTTGCTTGCTCTATTAAGTGCACCACTAATACAATCTAAGGAATCATCACATACGATACCAAACACAATAGGCATAACTAATAAAACGATTATGATTGTTTATGCGAAATGTTTAGGTTTCTATCAATCTGCATGCATGTCAGCTATCAATCTCTTTTCATAAACTTGAGAGAAAGTTCCTTCCTATGAATGGATGTGAATCAAACTGAGTCCATGAATGTGTCTAAAAGGATTTGCCACTCTATAGTGCTCATTTAAGCCAGTTGTTTTATATTCATAAAGTCTTTGTTTGCATGAAATCTGTGCATCATCTTTGATTGATTGCTGTTTGGTCTTCATAAAGGTGGGCTCTTCATGCGTTCCACCGTGCAAGAACACAGCGCTTTCAGATTCGCTGTGCAGCTCTACAATACCAACCAGAACACGACTGAGAAACCCTTCCATCTCAATTACAACGTAGATAACCTGGAGTCATCCAACAGTTTCTCTGTCACTCATGCATGTGAGTACTATGAGCTTTATTGCTTCAACGCTGCTTCCTATCACTGACTGAACGAGACGGAGGAATAATTGTCCATCGGTGGAAATGCTGTGTTCATTATCATCCTTGTCCATTGGTAATAAACCAGTCACTATTTGATAGACTCCAGCTCAATGCAGCTTTAGAACTAGTGGAGAACCACTGTATCTAATAGGGTATTCTGCAGTGAAGAGTTTCTATCACCTCATATATTATCTCATAATCTTTACTGTAATGATCCGGTTAGTGCACAACCAACTAACATCATGCCTCACTGTGGAGCTCAAATGAAACGCATTGGTACTGATTGAATAGCTTAATAATGATAACAATAACATACAAAGTGAGGCATGCAGTGACAGACAATGTAACAGCAAAACAAAAATTCAAGAAGAGAACAGACAGGGTTCGATTCAGAGCCAGCGTGTTATAACACTCAGAGATGTGTTTTGACCGGGGTCTGGAGTTGGGATAGATTGGAGAGGTCAGGGAGGGACCGTGGGAGAAGACTTCATAGTTTCAGATCCATATGAGCAACAGAATGGAACAGAACAGAACCTTCTGATATTTATCAAAATTCTTGCTTTTCCCTTCAGTCGCCGTGGATGGCTTCACCGTTACGCTTGCTTAGTACATGACAAGTCGTTTCGTGTTTCTGTTTTGATGTTTTTGTGATCGAATCGCTTTGTAATTAGGAGTTATTTTGCGGCATCCATGCCTGTCCAGTCTGATTTGCAAGTGAAAGTGTTGCAATAAGAGGATGAGCATTCGTGATAGAAGTGCTTTGTGGGCACAGTCTGTCGGTATTTCTGAGTCAAAATCACTTTGAATTCAAAAGCAAGTTCCCTTGGCAACGCTGAATAACCCCGGCACTGTAGAAGTACAGATAGGTGTGAGGAAGATGGCATGCAAGATTACACAACCTGAGATTTTCATGGAATTGTTGGAGAGACAGAAACAAAATATTTTGTTATTTGAGACTTGAATATTTCCTACCACTTTCAACACTCACTATTCAACTTTTTTGCTTAAATAGTGGTTGACCAATATTGATATATATATATGAATATGTATGTATATATATATATATATATATATATATATATATATATATATATATATATATATATACACTGGCAAAGTGGTTGGTAGTTTTTGGAACTGACTCTAGGTGAAATAGGCGTTTCTATAACAACAAAATTTAGACACTTTGCTGGATTCAGTGAAGGGTGAAAATAATTCCAAAAACATAAGCAGTGACAGAAATGAACGTTTCCATTAAGGGATGATGTTTAGATGTATTTACACGGACTGTTTAGCTGTGAATGCATTTACAGAGCAATTACAGCCGCATAAATAATGTTAAGCAATTAAGTTTTTACAAATAAAATTGGATAAAGTTTAAAATTGTGATGATCTTAAAACGAGAACAAATGGCCACCCCTATAGGTGAAATGGCCATTTCCGTTGGCTAACACATTTGGATATAGCTATACATTGGCAGATTTATCATGTTCCCCCAATATATACACAACCCATTTTCAAGGAATTGTTTTATCTTTTAATTTTTTTGTTAACAGGCGAGGTCAGAGGTCGGATCGACCAAAATCACACTTTGTAGTATATGAGCTTTAAAGGAACATTGAAAATGTTGTCATCACTTCCTCACCCTGAAGTTCTTGCAAACCTGAATGAATTTCTGTCTTCTGCTGAACACAAAAGATGATAATTTGAAGAATGTCAGAAACCAAACCCTATTGACTTTTCTCCAAGTATGGAACAAAAATACTATGGGTCCATCAACTGTTTGGTCACTGACATTCTTCAAAATACCTTAATTTGTGTTTAAATTCATACAGGTTTGGAACAACTTGAGGGTTAGTAAATGATTTTCATTTTTAAGTATGTGCGATATAGAAATGAGGACAGAACTAAGTATAAGATATCCAGCTGTCTGCTGTCTGACAACTGACCATGATATCCAGCAAGCCCTTGTACTGTGAATGCATATATGCAACATTTTTATACTTTTTCTGAGCACATATACTCCAGCCGTTGCTTTACTCATGCGCTGACTTCAGTGCTGTTGTGAAGTGGGAACCTCAGCAGCCGTGTGGGTTTGTAAAGCTCTCCTCAACCTCTGCAGTGTGGTCTCATTAACAAACAGACCTCATATTGCTTCACTGCACTGACTGCCATTGGGATCTACACACAGGCAGCCAATCAAACCCGAGTGTCAAGGTGGGGTGGGTTTGTGGGAAAGGAGGTGCGAATCTCTGCGTTACGGTGTGTTGAGCGGCGATCACGTACTAATGAGGTGTCTGCACTGATAAGAGCACGGGCGTTAAGAAAATGAGTGAATAAATAATAGATTACATTGTTCTAGCAACAGTACAAGTCCCTGCATTGAAGATGCTCAGTGTCGGGGGAGAAGGAAGATGGATTTTAGCAATCCTAATAAATCGAGGGACACAGTAGTCCTAAGAGAATCCCTTATAAAGCATCTAGAAAATGATTCTAGACTGTCTATAAGGTCTGATGCAAACGACAGTGTCATTTTCAAACATGTTAGCTGCCATTTTGATTTTACAAAAAAAAATTCAAAAAGAAAAAAAAAAGATGGGTTTTGTTGTTAGAAATGAATGTATTTTGGTTGATTTAGCAATGACTTAAAACCAAATGATTTAGATGTTCTCTTTTTTTAGGCTGCCATTGTTTTGTGTTTGACTGAATATCAATTGATGCAGCACAGCATCTTACTTTCTTTCACCCAAAAAAATCACTTTTACATATGCCATGAAAAGTTCCTGTGAACAGTTGACCTATTGGATAATCATTGACTTTGTTTGGTTAATGATTATTAGCCTCATACAAAAGCACATGCCCTGAAGCCACTGTAAATGTTAGTAGTTGTGGTTTTGTAAATGTCAGTGCTCTTAATTAGAGGTATCCATGATGACATTTATATGGAAAAATGTAACACAAATTCTTATTCCTATTAATGGTAGAACAACTGATGGTTACAGCTTATTTTGATATTCCCCTTTAGACATTCTAATAACCACAAGTAACTTTGAGCTGTACACAGTCCGCCATGTTTATCTCCTCGCCAGAGCATTTAACAGCAGCATTCAAGTAAAAAATGTCTTATTATTAATGATACTAAAGTTATTCAATCAAGAGCAGAGTGATTTTCTGTTTTTCTTTTGTTGTTTGATTCATATTAACAGCATATATAGCAGTATATCCTGTTTATTACTCTGCTGTCACTTTAATACACAAATCTAGTATACACAAGCAATTTATTTCCCTGCTGTTTACGTTCACAGACATAACCAACTGTGTTTATGTGAACTTTGTGTTTTTGAAATAACCGTTTGTATACTTGATAGTTTAAGCACAATAAGTCGTGAAAGAGAACTTAGTTTAATAATCGCTTCAGCTCTCAGAAATCCATATCAGAAGTTTCGACTGATATGGCTAAAAAACACATACAGATAATAAACATGATGATGAAGAACTGCAATGTCACGTGAGCGTGATCGCGATTGAGATGATAATCAAAACCAAACAGATGTTTAGTTTTTGGCGTGGAGTATCCGAGGCATGAGCTGTACAGGCTCCGCCCTCTTCTGGATATGGGGGCGGGGAGCCGCAGCTCATTTGCATTTAAAGATACAAGCACAAAAACAGCATGTTTTTCCTTCCACTCAAAAATGGACATATACAACATGGTATAATAAATGATCTGTGGCTATTTTGACCTGAAACTTCACAGACACATTCTGGGGACACCAGAGACTGATATTCCATCTTGTAAAAAGGGGCATAACAGACAGACAAACACTCTAATGACTGATAGTTGATATGTAGTTGCAAAATGACTTACAGTTAGAAGAATGTGTAAAGTGGGCCATCAAAATAAAGTGCTACCCAAATGATTTTCTACAACCACTGAGAAACTGTGCAAAGTGAAGAAGTGTTTCCATTACTCCTCAAACGTGACAGCTACACTTTTCGTTTTGCATTTCAAAGCGTCATGAAAGATCTGAAGCAAGCTGAATAGAATCTTCAAATCGTTGCGGCGCTGAGTGTGTTTAGATGACGCCATGTGCTAAAGTGTTTTCCTTTTACCCTTGTGGAGATTTGTTTAACAGCAGATCAAAAATGCACAGAGGAAGCACGGAGAAATGGCCTTTTGTGGATGGGAACATTTTAAATGCTGCTTCCAAAATGTGTCATATTCAGCTGAATTAGTGCAATGCCAAAACTAGATTTGTACATTTTTCAAAAGAAAAACGCATTAGTATGCAGTTGCTGGGGTGTTCTGGGTGGTAACTAGGTGGGAAGCTAGTTGGCCCTCGTGTTATATGAGCAGCAGTAATGCTTGCTTTAACTAATTATCAGTGTCAATTATTTTTGCTCTTGCCTTCACATGAGGAGCAGAAGCTTGCAATGTATTCACCATCTATTCTTCTCAAAAAATGCCTTACCTAGAATCATGCATAATAGGTTCCTAGTATAATTTCTTGGTTCACTTGTCTTTAATGTGATACTGAATTGGAAATATGTGTAATAAAGATCCAAAGTGAGACATAGAGCTTTACAAATAGCAAATCAGTGAAACATTTCTTTAGACTCCATGAAGCATGTTTCAATATTTCATTTTTTCGCCTCGCTTTTTCGTGCTGGTTGCTCTATATAAAATCAGCGCATATTAATTTAATTTCGTCACATGGGAGTAGATGTCTTTTAAGGTGAATCTATTTAAGGGAAGCGATGTTCCTCCAAGGCTGGAGAAGCGTCACATGTCTCTCCCTGTAAAGCTTCATTAGGAACAGCAGCCCACATTCACAGCAAGCCTGGAACGCAAACAAACTTTCAACACAAAATCATTTGTTCTTTCCTTGTTACTAGCTTGGGTTCAAGTAAACAAGACCATATCAGCGTGTTTCTGCCTAATCGGTTGATCGCATGTCGCCCCAAAGGGCTTCTCTTTACTGTAATTTCAATACACTTGGACTATCAAAGTGGAAAAGGATTGCCTAGGAAGAAGTCGCTTAGCAAGTTGTTGTTTTTGGTTTTATCAATTATTCTTTTTTGTCTTTCTGATTTGAGTACTGGCATTGAAAAGCAATTTTGTTGTCCAACTGCTTTGTTGTCAGGTTATCAATCAATCATTTCGGTAATTGTTGTTTACAAAGTGACAATGAAGGAAACCAATGTTTATGAATGACTGAGCAAAGTAATGAGACTGCTTCTCAAATTGTTCTAGTTGATTTGTACTCTGAGATGACATGTTTGGCTGTACAATTGTTTTTGTTTCTAATGATGTTGAAGTTATATGTAGTCTGGGGACGTTTTGATGAGATGAGAAGATTTATCATTCTGGGATAGGTCATTTTTCACCACAAAACCAAAAGAAAATGATTGTGCATTGTAAAATGAGTATGTAATATAGAAAGTACATTTTAGTACCCTTGATATTTTGGTATTATGACTGTTATTTTCTTTTCATGACAGATAAGTGCATTTGACCCCCAAATTCTCATTATCAATAATATATATACTCAGCGGCCACTTTATTAGGTACACCAGTTCAACTGCTTGTTAATGCAAATATCTATTTAGACAATCCCATGGCAGCAACTCAACGCATCTAGGCATGTAGACATGATCAGGACCATCTGCTGAAGTTCAAACTGAGCATCCGAATGGGGAAGAAAGATTATTCAATTGACTTTGAAAGTGGCATACACACTGCCCAGCCAAAAAAAAAAAAGTGCCTGTTTGGATTAAAATAGGCAAATGCTTAAGAGTTTGTTATATCTTTGGCAACAGTTCTTCTAACCCTAACTGATGGAGTCTATAGCTTTGTCAACACAAGATCTTGACCGAAAATTGATGCACCTCTTGATGGAAATAAATGCATCAGTTTTTGGTCAAATTCTTGTATTGTCAATGCAAGAGTCCAGCACTCTGTAAAGTCTCCTCCAGCACATCCCAAAGACTCTCAATGAATTCAAGCCAGGACTCAGAGGAACAGATTCATGTGTGAAAATGAGTCTTCATGCTCCTCACAACCATTCTTTCATAATCTGAGTCTGATGAATCTTGACATTGTCACCCTGGAATATGGCCATGATGTGTCTTCCTACATGGATGTTTAAGAAGAGAAAAGCTACAAACTTCATCAATTAGAGTTAGAAGAACTGCTGCCAAACAACATGCTAAAAACGTAATAATCACTGCAATAATGATCCAATCATAGACTCTAAACACTCTGGGGACTAAGCTCTTTTTGGTCCGTTTTCTCTATTTTTACATTTGGGCTTATAAACTATATGTAATGGAGATGGAACACTATGTGTTTGGTATATATGGAATCAGAAGACCCTAAGCTAACATAAGCATGCATGTAATATGTTTATAAAGGAAGTATGAGTGAAAATGTACAATAAACTAGAGAATTTCAAAAACGGAAATTCGATGTTTGGCGTTTATTTCTGAAAATCACACATCACTCAACAATAGTGAACAGTTTTTGAACAAAAAATATATTTGTCAAAGCCTTTGATTGACAGACATGTGTAATTGTTAAATTAAATAGAATACGTCATGGTAACCTTCCTCTGATTGGGTAAGAAATTATTCCTCCATCGGCAATTTTTCCACTTGTTGTTGCTCGTGAATCTGCCAAAAAACATCGATTTCATTGGCCTTTGACGTAGTGGTATTGCGCCCAATCCGTCCCCAGAGGGTTAAGCATTTGCCTATTTAAATCCAAACAGCCACTTTTTTATTTTATTTTATTTTGGCTGGGCAATGTAGTTTTTTATTTGTAGTGAAACCTGGACTTCTAAAACAGATTGACAAGGAAAGAAACTGGCATTCATTGTGACTGCACATTCCTCTCTTGTATCTTATTTTACCCATTATATTAAGGTGTCCTTGTGACAGTGTAATTATACATGTACAGAAGAATATACTTTTGAACCAGCAAGGTAATGGTCAAATAGAGCTGCCTGTACACCAAAGACAGCACTGTCAGAACTGTCTGCCACACAAGCACAATGAAATGGCCATCCGCTGCTAAATGTTCTGGCAGAAATGCAGGGCTCACAAAAATAATAGAATAAATAGACTCAAAATGACATTTCACCTCTACCGCCTATTGACGGAGACAGATTTCTGAGTCAGTGAAGTACGTTGAGCACAGCAAAGTACAGAGATTGCTAGAACCCGAGATAAGAGCCATATTTGCCATGGGGAATCAGCTGTGAAGTGTACTGTGAAGACAGTATGCACAATATGGCAACTGTGACGGCAAAGCAAACAGCACATTTAAGCATGTTTTGTTTGCATTAATTCAGTACCCGAGTACATTCCGCATTCTGTCACTCCTCCCGGTAATGAGATATGAATCTTCCCAGACAGCATACATTATATCCGGGAGAGCGGAACGTCTTCATATTTGCAGAATGCAGCATATTTGAGATTTTAACATATTGCACTTAATAGACCACATCTGTTGCAATTGCAAATATTTACATTTTGTCTTAGATTTTATCTTCTCGTGTTTTGGCCGGTCACAAGTTTGTGTTTGTTTTTTGCCACGGTGCATCTAATCCTTTGTTTGTTTGCTGCCAATTTGAGTCTTAGGCAAGCCTCAGTTTTGCAGTGGAGCTATGGAGAAATTTTGAGTGTTTTGCTTTGTTTTGTGCTACTCATGGTGGATGTATCTGCCAGGACGCATGAATTTTCCTCCCAGCTCGCTGATTTGCGTTTGGGACATGGTTTTGTACCTCATCGTTTTTGTGCAGCACTTTTGGGTTTTAACTGTGGTTTTCTCTGGATGTGTCTAGTAGAAATCGCTTTAAACGTGTGTTTACATGTCAGATAAAGAGAGATTTTTACAACCCAAAAAATGCTGAACTTCTCTGAGAATTTAAAACTAACTCTGAATGCTATTTCTCTGAGATTTCGATTTCCCGTTGTGTAGCAGGGCATTGTTAACAGCTGCACTACCTCAGAAAATTCTTTAAGCTTGAAATTAGACATGTAGCTAAATCATGAGGTGGAATCCATTCTCTTGATTGGAATATGAATCAAGTTGTCCTACCACTGCTTATAAAATTGCCATTCTGTAATGGGATCAATACAGCCAAACTGATATCAAATTGCTGTGCCTTGTTATGCCTTGTTCGTCTCTGAGTAAATAAGCACAGGTTCACTGAGATTGGAATTTTATGAGATGTGCATTTTCTATTTGGCAGAAATGTTTTACTTATCATGTCTGGGCCAGCACTGCTTGTGATGAGACAGAGCTAATAGCCTCCAGTACGTTTGACTGAGTCAAAGTCCATTTGAGTTTTGTTTAGTCAATTAGCCTAGCTAAACTTGTGGTATTTTGCAGGAAAAAAAGAGGCATTTCTCTGTCATGTCTGTTTGGGTTTTGGTTCCTGTTTATTGGTTAATGTTCATGTCATGTGGTTCCCTGTTTCCCTCAAGTGGTTCCTTTGTTTCATGTGTTATGTTTCCATTGGTTTGTCTTGTCAGGTGATTCTCCGTTCTGTCTTGTCATTGGTTCATCATCTTGATTACCCTCTTGTATCTTGTTAGGCATTAGTTATTGGCTGCGTCTGAAATCACATACTCTCTTGAGTAGGCACTTATTTTGAATAAGTAATTACTTAATGAGCGCTTCAAATGTATCTTCTATAGTATGAGTGTGTGTAGTATGAATGTAATCTGAACGTACAACCGCCTTGTTGTCATTATCACATGACCTACCAGCGTCAGTTGTGTTGTGGTACTTTTTTCGTACTCTTTTATGAGTACCGTGAATTCGGATATACTTCTTTTTTCTCATACTGTTTTTCGCCTACTATATAGTAGGGAAGTATGCGATTACGGATGCAGCCTTTGTGTATTTAAGGTGCATTCACTCCATGTCATTATTCCTGTAGTTAGGAGATTTTAACTCTGCGGATTCATATTGGCATTGATAGTGTTGGCATAGAAATGCATAAGTCCCAGTCGAAGAACATGAACAGTTCTGAGTAGAACATCACATGATGTCATCTCGAAACTACGGCATGCTGTGAACAGCATTATTGCCCTCGTGTTTCCTTAGTGCCTTGTCTAGCTTTGTTTGTCACGCTGCTGTTGGCTAGTCTCTTGTTTGCCAAGTCAAGTCTTTTTTTATTTTTGTATATGTTCTATGGGATAATAAACTGCTCTTGGTTTACTGCACAACTTATTAAAGCTGTAGTATGTATTTCTTTGATGCTAAAATATTTTTTCTGAAAGTCAACATCAAATCAAAACTGACCCTATGGAATGATTCTTCTATGATAAACTTTAATCAAAATGTCATGACTACCATGAATCCGGACATACTTCTGTTGTCTCATACTGTTTTTCTTCCACTATATAGTAGGGAAGTATGAGGTTTCAGATGCAGCCTGTGACTGTAGTGCATCCAATGGCATGAGTTTGGTGTGGGGCCACATTTTTGACCGACCAATGGCAAGAATGAGGATGTGTTAAGGAAGCCTATTTGCAAATATATTCGTTTGAAAATTAATTTAGCAGTTCTGTTTAGGTGATGCACAGAAATTTCACACTTCAATTAATTTCAGAACATCAGTCTTTAGAAGTTTATTCCTTCTTCCCTGCATTACTGTGACTTACAACGTTGCACGTCAAAGTGATTTTGAAGCCACTCTGTTAAATTAATTAGTGACACTAGCTAAACAATATTTGAGCATGCTAATCCCCCAGGCAGGGCTTTGGATGTTCGATACATTTTCTTGCCCAGGACTATGACAGATGTGCTACTTTGAAGTATGGTTGGGGTGAAAGGGGAGGGGATGGTGGTAGCTTCCTAATTACTTCTGTTTTCCCATTATGCCATTCAAGGCAGGTACATTTAGATGAGCAGTTCAAAGCCAAAGAAGCAACATGAAAAGACCGTGGGTGCAGCATTTCTTTTCTGATGGCCACAGCTGAATTAAAGCTGAGTATGTCTTCCTCCTCGCAGCACGATAGACCAATGCAGGTTTTTGTTCTCTTCATGAGCTTACTTTTCTTGATTTTTGTTGAAGAAAGAATTTGCATTCCTAGGCCCTTTAATCTCGTCTCTCTGTCTGCACAAAGTTGCCCATCTTTCATTCTGCCATTAGGCTAATGGTGTGCATCTCCTCTGCCAAGATTGTACATGTGCCTAGCCCCTTTTTTATGGGACCCACCAGTTTCGTACACACCCTGCTAGCAGATGGGTTATTTGGCCATGTCGCTTTGCAGTCAGCTGTTTTACTTTTCGAAAAGAAAAAAAAAAAGCTACAACAAAGCTTGGTTTTATATTATTCACATTAGCTTCTCAAAGTGTAAGGGAGTGTTCACACTTCCTTCCTGAAAAATCCAGCATAAACCAGTATGAATTCCATGTTTTTCCAGGCTGGTTTATGCTGGTCTAGCTGGTGGACCAGCAAAGTCACGCTGTTCTCAAGCAAAACTCTACAGCACTCCTGCTTTAATTAATTTAAAGACCAGAAAACCAGCAACCAGCATCTGAACATACCTCATGTATACCTACCAGCATTTGTCAGCAGGGTTGGCAGGTTTGGTTCGAGTAAAATGAACTCTGATGCGATTGCTCTGTTAGTGCTCTTGTTCATTTGAATAAGTATAAATGCTGTCATTCCAACCTTGGTGCGCATCAAACAAGTGGACCATTTCGAAATTAACTCTGGTAAGGTTTGAACGAAATCTAAATGCTACAGACCATGGATAAAAAGCACAGAATTCTAAAGCATACTTAGTGGTTTTAACAGTGATGGCATTGAACAACCGATTTTGGTTCCCTAAAGAACCTTTCAGTGATTAGTTCTTTTTTTATATAATCTAATTTACTTTTTTCACTCTAAAGATCCCTTTGTACAATAGAAATCTTCAATGGATGTTAAATTAGGGCCAATAAAGGTGTAGACATTTTACAAGCCTTTCTTTACACAGTATTTGGATGTTCTGTAAGGTCTGCTGCAAAATTACATCATATAAGCTTTTTTTTATCTTTAGGTCTGGCGTTAATAATGACAGTGTGAACACTAAGTGAAACAGAACTAAGGGTAACACTTTACAATAAGGTTTCCTTCATTAACATTAGTTAATGTATTAACTAATACAAACTAACAGTGAGCAATACTTTGTTACAGTATTTATTAATCTTTTGTAATGTTAATAAACTCCAGCTGTTCATTGTTTGTTCATGTTAGTTCACAATGCATTAACTAATGTCAACAAATCCACGTTTTGATTTTAATAATGTATTAGTAAATGTTGAGACTGACAAGAACTAAGAATAATAAATGCTGTAGAATTATTGTTCATTCTTAGTTCATGTTAAAGCTGGAGTCCGTAACTTTTTTGGGTAAAAAATTATCCCAAATAATTTTATGAGCAAGTACTAGCCAGTGTTCAAAGCTATCTGCTTGCCGTAGCTCGATTCAAACCGGTAAGCTTGTAATAATGTTTTTAACTCCAGTGGTACTAGTGGATTTCCGTGGGAAATTCGAGCAAGTCTTTGCATCATTACGTCACATCTGTACACATAAAGAAGAGTCTCGGCTAGTAGGCTATATTGTGTCATTACGTCACATCTGTAAACATAAAGAAGAGTCTCGGCTAGTAGGCTATATTGTGTCATTACGTCACATCTGTATAAAGAAGAGTCTCGGCTAGTAGGCTATATTGCGTCATTACGTCACATCTGTAAACATAAAGAAGAGTCTCGGCTAGTAGGCTATATTGTGTCATTACGTCACATCTGTATAAAGAAGAGTCTCGGCTAGTAGGCTATATTGTGTCATTACGTCACATCTGTAAACATAAAGAAGAGTCTCGGCTAGTAGGCTATATTTTGTCGTTACGTCACATCTGTATAAAGAAGAGTCTCGGCTAGTAGGCTATATTGCATCATTACGTCACATCTGTACATAAAGAAGAGTCTCGCCTAGTAGGCTATATTGTGTCATTACGTCACATCTGTATAAGAAGAGTCTCGGCTAGTAGGCTATATTGTGTCATTACGTCACATCTGTAAACATAAAGAAGAGTCTCGGCTAGTAGGCTATATTGTGTCATTACGTCACATCTGTAAACATAAAGAAGAATCTCGGCTAGTAGGCTATATTGTGTCATTACGTCACATCTGTAAACATAAAGAAGAGTCTCGGCTAGTAGGCTATATTGTGTCATTACGTCACATCTGTACATAAAGAAGAGTCTCGGCTAGTAGGCTATATTGTGTCATTACGTCACATCTGTAAACATAAAGAAGAGTCTCGGCTAGTAGGCTATATTGTGTCATTACGTCACATCTGTAAACATAAAGAAGAGTCTCGGCTAGTAGGCTATATTGTGTCATTACGTCACATCTGTACATAAAGAAGAGTCTCGGCTAGTAGGCTATATTGTGTCATTACGTCACATCTGTACATAAAGAAGAGTCTCGGCTAGTAGGCTATATTGTGTCATTACGTCACATCTGCAACATAAAGAAGAGTCTCGGCTAGTAGGCTATATTGTGTCATTACGTCACATCTGTACATAAAGAAGAGTCTCGGCTAGTAGGCTTTATTGTGTCATTACGTCACATCTGTAACATAAAGAAGAGTCTCGGCTAGTAGGCTATATTGTGTCATTACGTCACATCTGTATAAAGAAGAGTCTCGGCTAGTAGGCTATATTGTGTCATTACGTCACATCTGTATAAAGAAGAGTCTCGGCTAGTAGGCTATATTGTGTCATTACGTCACATCTGTACATAAAGAAGAGTCTCGGCTAGTAGGCTATATTGTGTCATTACGTCACATCTGTATAAAGAAGAGTCTCGGCTAGTAGGCTATATTGTGTCGTTACGTCACACCTGTATAAAGAAGAGTCTGGGCTAGTAAGCTATATTGTGCCATTACGTCACATCTGTACATAAAGAAGAGTCTCGGCTAGTAAGCTATATTGTGTCGTTACGTCACATCTGTACATAAAGAAGAGTCTCGGCTAGTAAGCTATATTGTGTCGTTACGTCACATCTGTACATAAAGAAGAGTCTCGGCTAGTAGGCTATATTGTGCCATTACGTCACATCTGTACATAAAGAAGAGTCTCGGCTAG
Source organism: Meda fulgida (assembly GCA_030578275.1). NCBI lineage: Eukaryota > Metazoa > Chordata > Actinopteri > Cypriniformes > Leuciscidae > Meda > Meda fulgida. Next base: position 3,584,615 of record CM060629.1, read on the forward strand.
TAGGCTATATTGTGTCATTACGTCACATCTGTACATAAAGAAGAGTCTCGGCTAGTAGGCTATATTGTGTCGTTACGTCACATCTGTACATAAAGAAGAGTCTCGGCTAGTAAGCTATATTGTGTCGTTACGTCACATCTGTACATAAAGAAGAGTCTCGGCTAGTAGGCTATATTGTGTCGTTACGTCACATCTGTACATAAAGAAGAGTCTCGGCTAGTAGGCTATATTGTGTCGTTACGTCACATCTGTACACATAAAGAAGAATCTTGGCTAGTAGGCTATATTGTGTCATTACGTCACATCTGTACACATAAAGAAGAATCTTGGCTAGTAGGCTATATTGTGTCATTACGTCACATCTGTATGAGGAAGAGTCTCGGCTAGTAGGCTATATTGTGTCATTACGTCACATCTGTATAAAGAAGAGTCTCGGCTAGTAGGCTATATTGTGTCATTACGTCACATCTGTATAAAGAAGAGTCTCGGCTAGTAGGCTATATTGCGTCAGTACGTCACATCTGTAAACATAAAGAAGAGTCTCGGCTATAGGCTATATTGTGTCATTACGTCACATCTGTATAAAGAAGAGTCTCGGCTAGTAGGCTATATTGCGTCATTACGTCACATCTGTACATACAGAAGAGTCTCGGCTAGTAGGCTGTATTGTGTCATTACGTCACATCTGTAAACATACGGAAGAGTCTCGGCTAGTAGGCTATATTGTGTCATTACGTCACATCTGCACATAAAGAAGAGTCTCGGCTAGTAGGCTGTATTGTGTCATTACGTCACATCTGTACACATACGGAAGAGTCTCGTCTAGTAGGCTGTATTGAGTGTGAGGATGTTGGAGGTGGAGATTTATAGCCTTTTCTTAGCAGCACTTCATATAATTGAACTTTTCAATTTGATGGCGGATCCAGAAAGGTTCACACGACAATCGCCAGTGACAACTGGAGATTCACCCGATGTAAAATGCAAAAGACTTAGGAGTGGCTACAGAAAAAAAGTGACTGCAACCGGCCCATGCGAAAACAAGGATCGTAAGAGCTTTTGAAAGGTGGCGTGAACTCCGTGTTTTGAAGGGGTTCAAAACGAACGCAGAGACGGCTATTTTTTCTGCTGGACAGGTCAGACATTTCATTGGTTCAATTATGTAACAGTAGCGCACTTGTTCGCTTAATTCATACTGAACTACGGGTAGCCCTAATACACATTAAATGTAGTCATGCAACCTGATGTTATGAACATTTACAATTTGAGAACAAAGTGTAATTTGCACGGTTTGACGTGATAAGCGATCGTTAGATTTAATCAGCGCGATTTACTGCAATGCTTTTTTCCCTTTTACCCTAGTCAGAACAAAAGGGGATGTTACTTGTTCCGATGACATTTTCCGGTGAAAATTCTTATGTTGGTCATACTTTCAAAAAGTATAATCTGTGATTCTGAATGCCAGTATCCACAGCAGCGCGGCGACTGAAAGCACATCTCCTCAAAACATTGGATTCATCCGCGCTGTGCCGTGCCGAGGCACAACCCACGTAAAGTTGACAATTGATAACTGCAATTGCAGATTTCAAACAGAGATGGCGACAAAGAGGAAAAGCTACGGACTGCAGCTTTAACTAATGTATTTAACTAATGTTAACTAACAAAACCTTATTGTAAAGTGTTACCCAACTAAGCGTATCATTTTCTTTTTTGGTCGAACCAAGAGATTCAAACTTCAAGTGTGAAACATATGTGAATGCTACTATTTAACAACACTGGAACAAGACAACATCTGCTTTTTGGAACCGGATGGTGTGGTTACAGTATCTACCTGGAAGGGCGAATCTGAGCAAAACTTTGTGCGGTATAGCTTTGCTGTTTATTTCAAGTGATATGAAGCTAAATATTTTTGTTAGCTTGCGTGTTTCCTGGATATCAAACGGTTGCCAGTGCCATGCTCTGCCAGAAGCGCTACAGAAACACACATTATTTATGGTGGGAAAGGTGTGATTTTTAAGAAAATTCGACAAACTCTTAATCTCTCATGAGTGGCAAGATTTCCCTTCACCGTCAGTCGTCAGGACAGCACAGCTTGTACTATGATCAAACTCTCAGCTGCAAAGAGCATATGTAATGACAGGTTGAAAGATGAAAGACTTTTTCTTTCTAACTGTCTCTCGCTTTTACATGAAATTGTGAAGTCATGTATGACTTTCTCTGACAGATGCCCTTGACAGTCCATGGTATGGTCTTGGCCCAGCTCTGTTCTCATTAGCCAGAGCATCGGTCCACTGGAGGCGTTTTGTCAGGTCATTCTGCCCCTCGCAATCTAAAGCCAAAAAAAGCAACTTCTGCCTGAGTCTACCGTCAGAATGGCGGTGTCCAGCATTGCTGGAGTCAGGGGAGATCTGTCAAATGTGAGGGAGGATGACTTCAGGACAAGTAGACAGTTGCTGTCCCACCATGGATCAACTGTTCCAGCATTATGAAGGAAGAGCTACTCTAAGGACAGAGAATGCTTCTCAAACATGTACACAAATACTGTTCATCTACTGGGGACAACGTTTCTCCTCTGCTTCTTTTGAGTTGAAAACCCTGCCTGGCCTACTGTATCTACTTAAAATATAGATTTCACAGTAAGATTTTTACTCGTCTGTAAGGACAGGTGAGGCAGAGCCCCACCAAAATATACATTCAACAATAGACCTCTATATACACTGAATTAAGAATAAATTTTAAATGTCTTCAGCATTCAGCAACAAATATTTTTCAGATTTTCTACACTATTTTAAGTGAGTGAGTAAAGTGAGTATGATATATTAAAATTTACCACATCATGGATTCGGCAGGCATGTACTATATTATGATACTTAGGGCCAGATTTGTGTGTGCAAACCCTCTTTTAGCATTAAAAAACTACCGTCAGGAAAGACACGCAGTGAAAAAATGAGTGCTGAACAGGCGTGTAGTGTACTGGGTTATTTTTGCAGATCTTAAATGCATTTTTAGGAGTTTCCCTTTCAGACACTAATTTTATTGGAGGAGAGAATTTAAATGAATCACACATCACTAAGGTTTGCAATCGTCAATTTACTGGTATGTTTGTCATTATTTACTAATTTGTTCTGCTCTTGGTAGATTGCGTTGGTCATTATTTGCTGTACCAATTATGCATTAGAGGTCATAAATGGTCATTTTGATTTGTTCAATCAATATCTCTTCAGCCATATGCATGATATTGCTTATAGCAGTTTGGAATTATACTTAAAAAAAATATTGTTGCAGTGTTTTGCTAGAATGTAACATTTTTTTTTTTTTAACTCAACTATTTGTATTAATGATTTCGGAGGTTTTTTCATCATTGCAGGAATTATTGTTTACAAGAATTAGTTACATTTACTTTAAGGTGTCATTGTTACAGTGTAATTATTAAGGACTGAGAAATAATAATTAACAACATGTACTTACTATAGAGTTATAGGATTAGGATTTGGTTGAGGGTTAGTTGCAATTATGCATAATTTACTGTAACTATATGTAACATGTAGCAAGGATACTGTAAAATAAAGTGTTAATGTAAAAAAATTAACGTAAGATGAGCACATCTTCATGATTTCTTAACATTTACTTTCAGAAAATTGCATCCTATGTTTCACTTTACTTAAAGCCATCAATGATGCATAGAGACGTTCACTCACAATAAGTATTTATAAGATCAGCACAAGGCATATATTCACATATTTGACAAAAATAAATCTTAGTTACTAAAAAATCATTGTAACCATAATATAATAACATTATAGCAATTTAGGGTGCATCACATTCATGGAACCATACGACTGACTAAATAATTCATACTTATAAATCATTGTAATGGATTATGGGCATGTGCATTGAAAAACTGAATGCGTGACCTATAAGGAATTATAAAAAATAATATAAATGTACTACTGTGTTAATAATGCAGTACGTCTTAATGAGTATTTATACAAATATTTATCAAATATATAAAATACCATTCAGTGTGATTATTTGGCCACAATAATCACATCACAGTTGCTTACCTGTGTATTGAGGCTTCATTCAATCTTACATGTGCTGATCAAATCATAGCCATCAGGAGATGATAGAAAAGACCTTCACCTGTCCTCATCTCCAGGGATGTGCTTGAAGAGATTTGAAAGAAGGCTATGCAGAAAAAGTGCATTTGATATTCAGCTGAGAGAAAACAGGATGGATCAAGGGCCCAGGGCGACTGGCAATTCATTTGTATGCTTTAAGAGGGATGAAATCTTCAACACAGAACGGTCAAGGGTACAAATAATGTGCTTTGAAAGAGGATATAGACAGAATATTTTTAACAAAGCTGTATATGAAGACTGAAGGCATAAAATGATAGTAAATCAACTGTTTAATATAGCACTACATCAACTAATAAGCATCAGTATTATTATTGTTACGACTCCTCATACTTCCACAGAGAACTTCTGAATCATTCGTAATACAGACATGGATGAAACCTCAAATCAAGTGCCGCGCTGATGAAAAGTGTTTCTAAGTCAAGACTTTTCAAAGGGTTTTTTTATGCCAAGGATGCCCAGCTCTGATGATCCCGAATGCCAGGGACCGCCCTCCAAACTATAAAGGCATCTATATGTTTGTCATGCTAGGGGATGCTACGTGACACTCCACAGTTTCTTTTGACGCAGATGAACAATGAAATCACATCAGGAATAAACATATAGAAATCACATACAGGAATAAATCACATCACAATAAACATCAGGAACCATACATAGAGACACCAGCATGAATCAAAACAAGAGAATGAACAGACAATGACTGAGAGTTTTTTAAATGCAGAAGATGACAATAGGCTAATTTAAGGACAGTGATTGGCTGCGTCCGAAATCACATACTCTCTTGGTACTTATTTAAGTAATTACTTCTCAACCACTAAAAAAGCATGTTCTAGTATGAATGTAATCCGGACGTACAACATCCGCCATGTTGTCATTATCATGTGACCCACCAGCATCAGTTGTGTCCTTCATAAATCCTCTCCTGTGGCCTCATGGGAAAGTAAAGTGTCCATCGTATGAGCACTTCAGAATCTCACCGGAAGTAGAAGGTCATCCAGGTATTTTTTACTTCTTTTGTCACATACTGTTTTTCGCCTACTATTGGGATGCAGCCTTGGTTAATAGTTGACAACAAACAAGATGACAATGGAAACAGGAACTGAAACTTCAAGACAAAACATCAAATTAAAAGTCATTTAACACAGAGATACAGGGAATCGTGTCATTGTTGATGCATAGAGATTCATTTATTACAAAATTAGTGAAGAGAATAATACTATGCTTTTACTCAAAAACTAACTGTAAACCACCATTGAGTGTTTTGTAATAACTTTTGATTGAGATCTAATGTGGACTATGGTCATATGATGAGGCAGAAATGTGTTGTTTGTAGCATTACAATAGGCTAATCTCTAGACCTGCTTAGCATAAACATCCTTCATTCTTATAAAAATAGCCCAAATCACATGAAAATCATATATAGATCGTATGTCGTAGATTCGTGTCGTAATCGTATGTGTGTTAGCTTCATGTTTCGTTTGTAGAAATGTTCCTCTGGGTCTGTACGGAACAGAATGTGGGATTGTAGAGAAACAGGGCGGGTTATGAACACGTATTATGAGTGACATATGAGCAGCGAATGACATCATATACTGTCTGAGTAGGTACTACTCTTGAATTTCATCTCCTGTGGCCTCATGGGATAGTAAAGTGTCCACTGAATGTGCACTTCAGAATGTCACCGGAAGTAGAAGGTCATCCGGGGACTTTTCACCCACTGTTTTTTGAATACTATTCGGACTCACTACTCTGTTTTTCTCCTACTGTATAAGCCTTCTGTATAAGCCAACTGTATAAGCATACTGTATAAGCCTTCTGTATAAGCCTACTGTATAAGCCTACTGTATGAGCCTACTGTATAAGCCTTCTGTATAAGCCTTCTGTATAAGCCAACTGTATAAGCATACTGTATAAGCCTTCTGTATAAGCCTACTGTATAAGCCTACTGTATAAGCCAACTGTATAAGCCTACTGTATAAGCCTTCTGTATAAGCCTTCTGTATAAGCCTACTGTATAAGCCTACTGTATAAGCATACTGTATAAGCCTACTGTATAAGCCTACTGTATAAGCCTTCTGTATAAGCCTTCTGTATAAGCCTACTGTATAAGCCTACTGTATAAGCCTACTGTATAAGCCTTCTGTATAAGCCTACTGTATAAGCCTACTGTATAAGCCTTCTGTATAAGCCTTCTGTATAAGCCTACTGTATAAGCCTACTGTATAAGCCTTCTGTATAAGCCTACTGTATAAGCCTACTGTATAAGCCTACTGTATAAGCCTACTGTATAAGCATACTGTATAAGCCTTCTGTATAAGCCTTCTGTATAAGCCTACTGTATAAGCCTACTGTATAAGCCTTCTGTACTGTATAAGTAGGGAAGCATTAGTTGACAGCACTGGAAGCTAATATGTTCACAAGATCACATAATTCAGTGGGAAATTAATATAAATGATGATTCTGTCTAAAGACATACAAACGTAATTTAAATATACCCAACATTCACAAAGAAGCACACATGCAAAGTCAATTACCACTTCTGTGGGGTGTAATGGAAAAGTAATATAACTAGTAGTGTAACGGAATTACTGTTGCCAGGAAGAAATAAGTAATGACATTACTTTTTAATGGAGTAACGAGTGATGAATAATGCATTACATTCAAATGAGCCCAACACTAATGTAAATACAATAATTAATTAATTTATTAATTTCATGATTTCCACTAGAAAGCAGCATAAAACAATTATTATATTTATAATAATATCATACCACTTGTCACATTTGGTTTTTGGTTTTGGTTCATGTTAATGCTTCATGTCTTTTATTTAGAAATTCTCAGTCATGTTTCCTGGTTTCTTGTCATGTGACTTCCTTGCCCTCATGTGATCATGTCTTCTTCCCTTGTCATGTTATGATTGGTTGATCATCTTTATTGTTCACAGATGTTTCTTGTTAGTCATTAGTCTTGTAGTATAAATACCCCTCATGTTTCCATTGGACCTTGTCTAGCTTTCTCAATGTAACCCATTGTTTGGTGAGTCTATGTTTATGTCAAGTTCCAGTTAGAATAGCCCTTATTATAAGGGACCAGGCTTAAAAAGATAGTGGCCTTAAAAAAATACTGTAGACTTACATTGAGACTTACGTAAAAACCGTTCAGCAAGTTGTGCATGGGCAGGTAAAGATCTAGTTTTTCATTATATTTACCTCATGCGATAAAGAAAAGTCAGCACATTTTAAAAATAAATAAAAAAAAGGGAATCAATATGCTGGCACCATGTGGCAGGAAATGCATGCAGATATATGCAGAGCATTATGCTGAAAAGGTCCCATAGAGACGGTCATAGTTCGCAGTCATCAGGGGGTGGTGGTCAGTCAGTGAATTTGTTGGGGGTTTCCAAGGCCATCTTCTTGCTATACAGGCAGGTTTGGATTCTAGGTCCCAAAGAGGCAGCGGGGCGGTCACATGGGGTGGGATGGACCCATGTGATTCTTGTCAGTAAAGGGCACAGCAGTCAAGCCTTGCATTACCCCTTGCCCTATCCCTCCAACAATACAGTTTTAGCATTGTTGTGTTGTCTCTGTCCTTGGTCCTGAACGACTGCCCTTGCCAAAATTACTTGATCCACAGGCCTCGCCGTTACACCAGAACAATGACATCATCCTGTGGTGGGCAGTGTTGTGAAATCCAGTTTAATTAAGGCTTTATTTCTCAAAGAACAGTACAAAACACGCCAAAAATTGAGCTCTGGAGAGGTCCTGCGAGATAGCTCGGGGGAGACAGGGGGCAACAAACACTTCACTCACTTGAAGGCAAATAAAACACAATGCATTTTTAATGGGAATATCAAAGGGAACCTGAGGAGTATAGTAGCGGTGTCTTATTTATCCTGGTATCACTGGTGCATGCAGATGTTGTTTGATATAACTCTAGCTTTCTAGTCTCAAGTTGTTTCAGGTGCTGCGTATGCTATCCATCCAGCTGAAGTAGCGCTTTGACCATTTTCAAAACCAAGGGGACGTTTTGACAACGATGGCGCCGGTCTGGCGTTGAGCTCTTATTAGACAGAGCGCTGTTCTTATCTGCCTGTTGTTTTCCTGGGACCATATTTCCAGACGTTCTTTTCCCATAAATCACTTTGAGGCAGAAATCAACAGATCTTGCCCTTGTTGTTATTGAAGATGATATCAGCATGATGATTTGACAGGAATGCACAGCTGACCATAAAACATCACCAGTAAACAGAAGGGGGAAATAAGTATAAGAGTAAATATTCCCACACACTCATAAAATCTCATTTATGCTTTGAAAACGTTTATCTGCAGCACAAAGCTGCAGATGGTTTAGGGCGGACCTTTTGACACGCTCCTGGTGTGCACAATCACACAAATGAAAATGACTTGTTATTATGGACTGCTTATCACTCATGCGTCACAGCTGTGGAGGGCCTTTGTGATTGTGACAAACCAGCAGTAGGGTCAGGAAAAACAGGATACAGTGTTCTTTCAAAGATTCATAGAATAGTTCAGAGAGAGTAAACAAAAGCAGACACCGGGGAGTCTTCAACCTATTCATCAGTTGAACCATTTTAAAATGAGTTACGGGGGGAAATCTTTATCATACTTGAGCTCAAAGCTCCTCAAGTGACTCTAGAAGTGTTAAGAAGTTTTAAACAATGGAATGGATTTGAAGGAAAATTTGATTTATACTTCTGAATGTTAAATGGCAGAAGTGGTTTCATCTGAATCTGCAGATTTGTTTGTTTCATTTGATATGTAGGGTACAACAGGGCTAAAAGACCTTTGATTTGATTTGATTTTCCTCTGAACCACTAGATGCACAAAAGCTTGCCGCACACTTTCCTAAACATCCGCTTTTTAAGAAGCACGTGGAAATTTGTCTGATTCTTGCCGTGATGACGGGCAGCAGCGCAAAGCTGATTCTGCGCTAATTTGATCTAATATTTGATGTTTTTTAGATTTTAGTAGCAAATAAGAATCACTAAAATTGACTATATTTTGAGACAAGGTCTTGTTAATTTTTTTCAAGGTAATTAAAGCAACAGTTTTTCAATAATGGAAGAATATGCACAAGTAAGGTATCAGGGGTAAAAGGTACAATAATTAACATAATAGTAAACTGCCATCTGACTTTTCCATTTGTTGACATGGTTAGATTCAGTTGGTAAATATCATATATTAAAGTTGAGCATATGTTTAAAAATATGATATTAATCATATCATATAATAAAATATCATTTATTCTTACTACTGTAAATCTTTATTAAGTTACTATGGGATCTCCTTCAATGCTTTCAGAATCTTAACTTTTCAAAATAATTTTGTTTCTGTATTTTTAAAATATATTTTTTATATTAACATATTTTAACGAGAATTTTTTTTTAAATTATTTATTTTATTTATTAAAATGAGCAGAAAATAGTACAAACTTTGCTAACGTGATTGTTTTGAACAAGTATTAACATTATTAAAAACATATTATTTAAGCTAAAGTATTTGTATCAATACTGTGTGTTTTTTACCCAGTACTGGTTTACCCCATGTGTCTGTTGGGTAAAAGGCCTTCCTCGCCACATCATACATTTATACGATTTTAAACAAAACAAACCACTTTTATGATTTATTTTCGCACAAAATGTTATTTTTTTCTGCAATCATACAGTATGGAAATAGTGAAAAGCATTTTTTCTTAAGGTGTCCTTTAGCCCTGTTGTACTCTACCCACACACCTTTTCATCTAAATGTAAAGAACTAGAAATATATTGCTTTATTTCTGTCATGTTATTCCCATGTGATTCCCTTATTCCTCCATTTTACCCTTATTAGTGTCTGTGTATTTAAGCCCTTGTGGTGTTTGTCAGGTCTTGTCCTCCTTTGGTGTGTTTTGTCGGTTTACTCCGTTCTATTCCATGGTTTTCTGGTTTCCATGTGTTGTTTGTGTTTGTTACTATGTTAATTAAAAACTGTAGTTGGATCCTCTGGCTCTCATTTCTGAGTTCTCCAGCACGACAATTTACATTTTATTTGCTCTTTTGAATGCAGTTTTGGTTAAAATGTGGTGAATGGTGTTGGCACAACAAGGGATAATGTACATCCAGCTGGTAGTTATCGCAGAATAAACCCAGACAGGGTGATCCTGATTATTACATGGCTACTTGCCACATAAGTAAATAATTAGACACCAAATATTGACTTGAGTTGAAATATGTTATTAGCTCTTTAGCGGGAAGTTCAAACTAGACAGTCATTTAAGGATATACGGTACAGTCATACCACTTATTAAACAGCATTTCACCACATAAATAATTGTTGTTTTACATTTTTTTGTTTAATATATTTCCTGTTTATCTCATCAGTTTCAGTGTACAAAACAATCATTGCAAAATGGCAGCAGCTGCGTTAGTATGAAACAAGAGATGACTTAATTAAATGACTGTACACAAAATATTGTTTTGAGTTTTAATATCTTATGAGATCACAAAACGCAAACCTTCCACAGAGAAAAACTGTTCCTAGCATGCGTAAAGCGCAGACTTCTGTGAGTTACCCTGATGAGCCTGTGTTGTCAGTTTTTACTGGTTGTTATTGGGGTAGAACTCTGTTGTGCTTCTGAAAGTCAGAGTGATGTCCTCAACGTGGCCTTCAGCTGCTCTCTGGGAATAATGGAAATCAGTTAACTGTGTGCATATTTTTCTATAATCTAGGCACGAAAGGGAAAGGCACAAAAGATTACAAAAGTCTAATTTGAATGGAGCATGCAGAACTAGCACAGGCTTTCCGATGGTTCCCATCCCAAGTTTGTTATGGAACATGATTTTGGCAAGGTTTCAGCAGCCTCAGTGTGTAGAACACACATACGTCTCCAGACCCTGTCAAGATTAATGAAGATCCCCGGATTGAGAACTGATCCCACCGATCCCAAGGCCACTGAGAGCATTTAAACAATTGCCCTGCAGGAAAGATGACATCATTAGGGAGGAAGTGAACATTTGGTCTAACGTAACCACATAAATCTACTAGCTTTCCAAGGATATAATGTGCTGAAATGGACAAGATTAGCACATTTCCTGTGTCTGCAGCAACACCTGCCAAGATTGTACATATAGAGGCCAGAAATATGATGTAAATATGCCTTCCACCAGCTAACTACAAATAGAACATAAACCCCCGGTTTCATAGACAAGGCTTAAGCTAGTCCCAGACTAAAATTCATGTTTGAGCTGTTGTAACTGAAAGCAACTTGCACTGACATATCTTAAAATATTTCAGTGCCATTCCCAGACAGCAACATAGTGTCGGCCCAGATCCGGCCCACATCTGAAATCCACGTGTACCAGATGTGGACCGCATCTGGGCCGACACTATGTTGCTGTCTGGGTTGTTTTGTTTTAATATGCAATTCACTTCAATTCAATTCACATTCATTTGTATAGCGCTTTACACAATACACATAGTTTCAAAGTAGCTTTACAGAAAATGCATGAGTGCATATTACAGTTTAGAGTAAAATGTGCAAAGCAGTAATGTTTTTTTTTTCTAAGACATGTTTATAAAAGATGTTTAAATGTCCTAATTAAACTAAGGCCTAATCCTGGCTCAATCTAAGCCTTGTCTGTGAAACCGGGCCTAAATGTATATTTTATCATTCCAAGCTTTTAGTTTACCTTCGGAGCACCGTCAATGCCAAATAGCTCTGGTTTGTGCAAAGAAATGTACTGTAATTCAAACAAGCTGTTGATGTTTAACCTTTTATGCTAAGATTCTCTGAAGTCTTGCTTTACGATGCAGTGCCCCCACTGTTCTCAGTTACGGTACATACAGAAAACCATAAAATGCTTAATTGGTTTAAAGCACCAGCAAGCACAATAACACCGGTTAATGCAGCCGGCAGTAGTTTGATTCAAAGTAGGGCTGGACAGAGGAGTGTTATCCAAGTGTAGGGGTATCATCGTTTCACATTGATCTTTAACTGAGGTGTCATATAGACTGGTCAAATTGATCAAGATTTGCCAGTTAAAGTATTTTTTCAGAAAAAAAAATAGAAAGCATAACATCAATAACATCCAGCATTTTGATATTCTTGCTCTTTATTGACATTTTCACAATTATAGAACCCTCATCCCAACTGTGTTGTAATTTTGATAACATTTCTATTGATTCCTGTGTCAGTTGAAGAAATGGAGTGGAATAATACTGCTTACAACAGTGTTGCATTATTGTTGGCAGTTACCTAGCTGAATATAACAAAGATCATGTTTGATTACATGATGGTGCTACTTCCAGATCACCCTGTCTAGGTTTATTTTGCGATAATGTCCGGCTGACTTAACAATATCCTTTTCTTACCGCTTGTTGGAGTTTGTGGTAGTGCTGTACTAACCCTAACCAATTCCGTGAGTTAAACAATCATGATTTCTGCTCTCTCATCCATGTTCTTCCCATGTTACTTTGGAAATTGTTCATTTGAGCAGTTGTTCTCGCTATTTCACGCTTCAGCAAGCAAAAGTTGTGGGTATATTCAATAGGAAGACTTCTCAGCTCGCCGTTATGCGTCCGTGGCTGTTTGTGTGACAAGCAATGAAATATTAAGTCACTCTCAAGTCAATCTGCAAATGCATGGCCTTACACAAGGCTCCTATTTATATCACTCTCTCTCTTCCTTTGTGTGGGATCTCGCTGCTTTCCCCCAAGTTCCTCAGCTGGATTGTTTTCTTGTTAGGCTTGCACGTGGATCAGAAAGTTCACCCCAGGCAGAGATGATCCCTAATCCCGTCCAGCTGCAGACTGAAAAGACAATTTGGAGCGATTCCATGCTTGAACCTCCCGATGGTGCATTTGCCTCAGATGTCCTCTTTTGGAAATGCAAAAGAAAGGGGAAAAATTGTATCTGTCAGAAGTGAAGCACTGTTTAAAGACATTTGAAAAGGGACAATGGCTCCTAAGCCTGTCATTGTGCTTTTGTGCTGGCTTGGGCGACCTGGAAACTTAGTTGTGCAAAATAAGCAGCACAGACCCTCCCTTATGTGTAAAGTCAGCGGCTCTGAAACTCTGGCTGTCTCAGCGTTCGAGTAGACGCCCCTTCCGTCACCTGTGTTCTCCATTTTTGTGTCACTGACTCTGGCTCTGTGTTAACCCGACGGCCCCTCTGGTAATAGTCAGGCCTCTCATAAGATTGTGTGTTTCTTTCCTCATCGCTCACATCTCCAATGCTGTTCACGCTGGACTGCAGCTTCTTGTAAACACACCGCCTCCTCTATCTCTATTACTGTCTTTCGTTCCTCCCTGTGCAGCCCACTGGTATCACAGGATCTAGGATCTGCTGGATCTGCGAGCATTTAATGAAGGCCAGTGTCAGTGATGAGAGGATTCAGAGCTCTGCCAACTGCATCCTCACCCCACCGATGACTTTGAATTCCCAATTTACATACTATTAGTGCTATATAGCACTGAGATAGATTTGGAGGAGAGAGAAGGGGATTGGCTGGGAGAAATGTTTCAAAGAGTGTGAATTTCTACTTGCAGTGGTTTTCAACAAGTAGGACATCCTCATTGGTTCTGATTGGTTGGATTAGGGCTGGAGTCTGTCTCTCAAATTTAGGGCTAGTTAACAGTTAGGGTAGGGCATGTATGTTCCCATCATCAGAAAAGTACTTTAGTGTGTAGTAGTGGTATGCGAATTGGGATGCTGCATCTCTTTCATGGTATTTGGGTACTTTACCTCAAGACACTTAGCCGCTCCTAGAAGACACATCTGTGGGCTGCCTGCAGGCGAGGCATAAGAAATGCAGAGATATATTCATACTGCCAAGCTCTGAAATAAAGGGATTCTGAGGCTCAGCCTGTAATGAAGTAGGTCCTCTTTGCTCTAGCATTACAGCCTCAGCAAGGACTCCTGAAAACTGAGATTGGAAAGTGGACTCTTCACTCTTTAAGACCGAAAGTAGGCTTGAGAGCGAGGCAAAGAGGAGCATCGAGCGTTCTTTACATGATAGCTTCAAGGTTAAAGAGTCCTCTCCCCTCCCACCCGTGGCCTGTTTAGTTATTCTGGACAGTAACGCCAGAGCTGAAAGAGAGTGCCTTGGGAGACTTGTTTTAAATTCATGCCAGTAATCAAGCAAACAATGCAAATCCCTTTCTTGCTGGGATTGAGTTTTTATCAGGCACTGCTTGTCATGAATTCCTATGTATCATTTGAGAACACCTCTATAGCGAAAGCTATATTACAAGAGCTGGTCAGTGGTTTGCAGGTTAGTATCGGTGATGTGGAGGAGGTCGTGATGGATAGATATGTGGGTGATATGAGTGAGCTGACTCGAAGAATTCAGAGAGGCTGAAAAAGAGAAAAGCACAGAAAGAGAGAGAAATAATGGTGCATCTGAGCTGCCATTTTTTCATCCTGCTTTACAAGAAATCCAGTTGAAACACATACCACCCACAGTTCTCGTCTCCCCCCTTTGAAAATGGCCTCTCTTGGAAACTGCAGCTAAGTTACCCAGAGGAAGAGGCGATTTGCAAATGTCCTCCTTGACGACTTCCCCTGAGCTCTCTCTCCTCAACGAGGCTCGCTGCCCACTCCAGCTCCTGCTATGGGGGCGACTAGCATGATATGCTAGAAATACTGAGTCCAAGGTCTTTTGTGTACGTGACAGAAAACTTTTTTTTCTACAACATACAAGCATGTAAGAGTGCATCATTTTGGGTTTTCAGACAGCTTCTGATCAGTAAGGAAGCACTTGTTTATTGAAAATGTAAATTTTCACACAGCATTTTACACTTTTTTTGAAGATGTAAAATATATATATTTTTTAAATACAGTAGTTTTAAAAAAGGGCTGACATTAACTTTTATTGCTCACCAGTCACTGTGGCTAGTAGTTTTCCAAAGTTAATATCCACTCAGTATTTTGACTGGACACAATTTTGACATTGATACCATGGGGAAAAACTGCCATTTACTGTAGATATTTTTAATATTATCTCAGAATTTGGCTACATATATATTAGGCTGCTGTCACTTTAATTCCTGACTCACGGATCTATTATACTGTTACGCGTGCGTTTACAACTGACTACAACTGAAAAATATGTATATTACATATACAATTCAACCCGCCAAAGTGGCTTGTAGCAGTGACTGCATTGCACGCCACTGCATGTAATCCACCTACATTTGGCGGGTATTTTTTGTCAAGCCCTGTTTATAACTGTTTATGATTCTTTCGGGTGAATTAGCACATTGTTTGGTGTATAGCTACATATGTTAAGCATTTCTAAGCATAGCTAACATAGCTAAATGGTAGCATAGTTTTGAAACTGTACAGTGCTGAATGCTGATACCATGACTTCTGTGCAATTATTTGATACAATTTAAAGTACCTTGGATTACCATATAAATACCATGGTACATATAATTACTCAGTACCATAATATTGCCATCTGACACCATGATACTACTAACATGTGATTTGTAATGTAAGTTTAGTATAGCTTCCTGATAATTATCATCGGTCTATGGGAAAGAGAAATTGGTTCTCAATGTCAGTGGACTTTCACTGGATTCATTACCTGATACACTATCTAGTAGATGTGATTTAGGTTACATGATAGCATGTTCTTCCTAGTGCTTCCTTGGGATTAGCTGTTTTTATTCCATGCCCTTTAAAAACCGCTGTGTTTTGTCAAATGCTACAGTAAATCCACAGCACCCCCTCATGCCATATTACAATGGCATCTCTGGGCTGCATGCTTCCATTGCTCTCTACCCAGCTATAGGAACATGCTCAGTGCTGCACTGCTGATTGGGGATTAGGCAGTTGTGGGAGACTTTGTCAACAGCTTTCTGAAAATCCAATTACAGAATATCATAAGCTGTACATGCATCAACCCCAGTCATAAACCCCCAAGGGGGAGAAGAAGTAGAAGGAGATTGTTGCAACCATTGCCCTTGTAATACATTTCCTCTGTGGAGAATGGATGATTTGTTGGATATTCTAGATGGAACAGCAAAATACTGCGACAACAGTGGATTGCAGAAAATGCTTAAGTAAATTAACAGTTTGTTCACAATTCTTATTTGCTGGAATAGGTGGTCATTACTTCTGTGTTATTTTATGTAGAGACTGTTTTTTTTCTAACAGGGAAAGATATCAGTTATGAATGCAGTCTTTGGAAGTCAGAATACTTTGTTCTATCCTTGTTTAAAGTGCAGAGACAACTATACGTCATCCGTTGGTTGACTTAAGAGTGTAGGCACTGTGGCACTATGGATCTATTCTTTCAAATGGCGCTTTTCCACTGCATGGTTCGGTTCGGTACGGCACGCTTTGGTGCTTTTCCACTGCATGGTACGGTACGGCTCGGCTCGGTACGGCTCACTTGTGGCGCTTTTCCACTGCATGGTACGGTACGGTACGGCTCGCTTTAAATGGTACCAACTCTGTTGAGGTTCCAAGCGTACCGTACCGATACTAAAATGCGACGTTAAAACACTGCAGATCACTGATTGGTCAGACAGAATCGTCATTACCAGCGTCATTGTATTTGCGAGACATCAAACCTGCTAGATTTAAATAGCCAGTAACGGCCACCGCTGTAGCACGTTTTAAAATTACTTGCTTGACTTGCTTGAAGAAAAAAAAACTTCCAAAAAAGAAATGGCTGAATCATGGTCAGTGGACGAGAAGCGCAGACGTTCCTCTTGTTGGTTGACGAGGAACGGATAAAATATAACGATCAGTCATAATCCCACCCACTTTGAAGCGGTACTAACTGCAGTGGAAAAGCAACCGAGCTAAAGCGAACTGAACCGTGCCGCGCCGATCCGAGTCGTACCAAGCAGTGGAAAAGCGCAGCGAGCCGAACCGTACTGAGCCGTACCGAGCCGTACCATGCAGTGGAAAAGCGCCAAAAGCATTCCTCTGTTTTACTTGAGTGGCTCGACATGTCGACCTCTCCGACCCCTGGATTAACCACAAGCTTGGGGTGAATTTACGCAGTTCACCTTTAATAATTGGATTCAGATTTATGTTACCATCAAGCTTCATTAGCTGTCATGTTTTGAAGGGCAGTTTAGTACTTTTACAATGCTTTTTTAAAAGATTGATAGCCCCAAGAACCATTCACTTTCATTGAATGAAAAATAACAGCGTGAGTATTCTTAAAAACATGTCTTTTAGTGTTTCACAGAAGGAAGGAAGTCATCTGAGTTTGGAATGACACACAATGACAGATTTTCTTTTATGTGTGAGTTTAGAAAACATTGTGGAAATAATTTTTTCAAATCTTGTATTTTTGTATACTTCATGAATGCAATGGCTTTTTTTATGGAATTTGCAATGTAGTTGTCATACTGACCTAGTAAAGGTTATCTAAACCTTAACCTTAAACAACTGTTATCTGACTTAACTGTTATCTGAAACAGTTCTTGTAAATAATTCACAAAAAATTGGAATAAGGTAAAAATGTGGTTTCTCTCTGAAATACACAAAGGCTGAAATGATTGCATTTGGGTTATGAAATTGTAAATGTGATTTTTTACAAAGATCAGGAAACATAGCCATGATATTGTCCAGCTGATTAGTCATGGACTACACCAACTGCTGATGTCATGTGTGGTTGAAGGGTCAAGAAAAGAGTCATGGTACATTGTGTGTGTGTGTGTGTGTGTGTGTGTGTGTGTGTGTGTGTGTGTGTGTGTGTGTGTGTGTGTGTGTGTGTGTGTGTGTGTGTGTGTGTGTGTGTGTGTGTGTGTGTGTGTGTGTGTGTGTGTGTGTGTGTGTGTGTGTGGTGAGTCATGACCCTTGGACTGGGGGAGCAAGACATGATGACTCTATTCTAAACCTGGGTGAGATGCATTCCTTCATAGCATGAGTCTCCTATGAGAAACAGTGTAAGACGGGGGAAGATATCCTCCTTAAGGATAATTTGCATTTTAGTTTTTTACATATATAGATATGAGTTAAGCACGTGCAGGTTGATGCTACATCAGCCAAAGTGTTATTAAGGGAAATAAACAGAAACATTTGCTAATTTAGTTGTCATAGCACAAAATATAAAATTATTCAAAGAGGCTTTCTTACCCCATTACTTGTGGTTCTGTTCCTGCATACAGAAGACATATCTTCTTACCCCATCTTACCCAACTGTTTGTGTGCTGTGCTTGAGTGACCGTAAGGAGTTCCTATGTTCTATGGAGTTTCAGGTTTTTTATGCCCTATGTAAACATTATAAATCCGTCAAGTATGGGGTTTTATTTTGGCTGGAATGCTGCCTATGCACAGTATGCAGTGCAAATTGCTACTCCTGTGTTATATAGTGATATATATATATATATATATATATATATATATATATATATATATATATATATATATATATATATATATATATATATATATATATATTAGTGAGCCAGTGTGTAACTCATAAACACCCACAATGCCATCTGAATGCTAACTGATGCTCCAGATCTGAAATGGCTATGGGCAGAGGATACATTATGAAATGGTCATTAGTTTTATGCAGGGCCGCTTCTGGCCAAATGAGTGCCCTAAGCAGTGTTGTATTGTTGTAGGGGGTCAGAATAGAACGAATAAATATTTAGAGCATAAATTGTAATTATTTACAAGCTTTACAACATAAAACATCCTGCAGATATTTTTTCACTTTTTCAAGATTTTTTTTTTTTTTTAAACAACATAGATGCAAACTCTGTTTTCTGCTTATATGAGGCAGCAGTACTGTTTTGTGGTCAGTTCAATAAATTCGGCTCAAAAATACAGTCTGTGCATGCAAGAGGATGTGGAATCTGAAAGTATTTGCCTTTCATAGACGCATCACAATTACACGCTTCTTTAGAAGCACTGGTATTCTTGTTTTCAGAAACAGTTTGAAGGACTTCACATGTCTCCTCACAAGAGCAGATACAATTACTTGCTCAAACCCCCAGAGGACTATCATCCTGTGAGAGCGTTGTGTTTGGGGGGAGGTGTTTGTAAGGGTGGCTGGAATAGCAGAAGTGGCGGAACGAGAAGAGAGAGAGAGGACTAAGGACAGAAGAGGACAGTGAATACCGAAAGCTGGATGATCGACTCTGACATTTGCAGCGATGTGTTCTAGGTCTCTGGGCCATGTACAATCATGGTGGTGAAAGATGGCTTCAAGTGCATGACACTGCGATTACATTATTTCAGTCTAAAACGCAGCCGTCGTGACGTAGCCTTCTCTAATGACTCTTATCGTTTCAACACCAGTGGCCTCACGGTCATTCGGAGCAGCCAGGCATGTGGAAATGCATTGTTCCTGCTGTTGTGCAGAGAGCATCCTGATTAGCAGAACGAAGGCACGTTTTGACGAATACCCGGTAATGAAACCTCTAGTTGCTTAGGGGTGAGAAGGTAAAGATGGAGGAGCTGAGGAAGGATCCTTCAGCTATTGAGCGAGCCGTTGTTAACATTGCTCAACACTGTTCACTGAGCTCAATGCCCCGCACCCACCAGAGTAAACATGTTATCAAGATGTGACGTGACATGCCAGGACTCTCTGTGTAATGAAAAGTTATGAGGCGATGGTCGCACTTCAAAACAGGGATTATAGTGACTCCAAGCTCTGAGATTCGTCTTAATCTCAAGGAATTTGGCAAGACCAGTAGTACAAACATTGTACTTCACGTTGATAAAACAAAATGTTTAAGAATGTTCAAGAAGGACCTCAATCACTCAACTGTTAAGGTCCTTGAAGTCCAAAATATTCGTATGCGTTTTTTTCATAGATCCTAAAAATGTGTCACTCACAGAAACCTTGCACACTCAGTCTGATGCGGATTAATTAATCTGTTGCAAAAATTTCTGCAAACCAATACAAAATGGAGTCTTCAAGCAGTGAGGATGATTTAGTTGTCCTCTCTCTTCTTAAAAAGAGAAAAAGAAAGAGGAAATATTGGGTCCATCAAATCCTGAGATTGCGTAGAGAGTTAGGAGAGTTCCACCTGTGCGAGATTATCCCGAACGATTCAAAGTTTACTTCAGGATGTCAGTGGCTCAGTTTGATGCTTTGCTGGCGATACTGGAGCCACATATTAAAAAGAAGACCACCAATTTCTGTGAACCAATTGATCCTGAACAGTTCTGGATTTTGGCGTTTTTCTTTGTCGAGAATCGTTGCAAACCCTTCCCTTTGGATAATCCTAAAGCGGGCCGCCACACAGAGCAGCCTTTATCTGGGTAAAGGCCTGCTGGCACTGCTCCGTCCACTGGACCGTATCTGGCGCTTCCTTTTTAGTTAAATCAGTCAGCGGGCTAGCGAGGTCCGAATAATTAGGCACAAACCTCCTGTAATATCCCGCTAGCTCCAGGAACTGTCTAACCTCCTTCTTGGTCTTGGGTCTCGGGCAGGTCGCAACTGCTGTCGTCTTATCAATTTGGGGACGCACCTGTCCGTGACCCAAGTGGAAACCCAGATACCTCACTTCCACACGCCCAATCGCACACTTCTTCGGGTTGGCCGTGAGCCCCGCCCTTCTCAGCGTCTTCAGGACAGCCCGCAAATGCTGCATATGACGCTGCCAATCGGTACTATAGATGATAATATCATCCAAGTAGGCAGCGGCATATGCAGCATGCGGCCGGAGAATCTTGTCCATCAGACGCTGGAAGGTCGCTGGAGCCCCGAACAACCCGAAAGGAAGGGTAACAAATTGGTGTAATCCAAACGGCGTCGTGAAAGCTGTTTTTTCTTTGGACATTGGAGACAAGGGGATCTGCCAATAACCCTTCGTTAAGTCCAATGTCGAATAAAAACGAGCAGTACCCAGCCGATCAAGCAATTCGTCAACCCTCGGCATTGGATAAGCATCAAATTTGGAC
Source organism: Meda fulgida (assembly GCA_030578275.1). Classification (NCBI taxonomy): domain Eukaryota; kingdom Metazoa; phylum Chordata; class Actinopteri; order Cypriniformes; family Leuciscidae; genus Meda; species Meda fulgida. The sequence goes on from CM060629.1 coordinate 3,605,638, forward strand.
ACCGCGTTCACCTTTCTATAGTCAACACAGAAGCGGACCGAGCCGTCAGTTTTAGGAACTAAGACTATCGGGCTCGCCCAGTCACTGCTCGACTCTCTATTACTCCCATTTCCAACATAGTCTCTAATTCACTCTGAACTACCTTTTTTTATGTTCAGGCAAACGCTACGGGCGGCAGCGTACCACTACCCCAGGTTCGGTCTCAACGTGGTGCTGAATGAGGTTCGTCCGACCAGGCAGGGGAGAAAACACATCCGCAGCTTGTATATTTTTCACGTCAGTGAGCTGGGAGGGCGAGAGGTGATCTCCACCAACAGCCAGCGCGAGAGATTGCGATTTTGAACTCGCCTCAGGCCCGAGATCCTCCTCTCCGCTCACCACCGTCGCCAGCATCACTGACTCTGCCTCAACCCACTGAGCGGTTTTCTTAGGCAGCTTAGTGACGAACTGCTCCAGTACCACCTTGCTGATGACATCCTCGACGTCGCCTCCGTCGGCCATCAGCCATCTGCGGCAGGAGTCCCGGAGCTGTTGCGCCAGCACGAAGGGTCGGCCAGACTCCTCCAGGCTCAAGGAGCGGAACCGCTGACGATGTTGTTCGGGGGTCCGGCCGACCCTCTGCAGAATGGCGCGCCTCAGATCTTCGTAGACCAGGAGGTTCTGGACTGGCAGCTGGTTGGCGGCAATTTGGGACTCACCCGATAACAAAGGGATGAGCCGCATGGGCCAGTCCGCTTGGGGCCATCCCCGGGCCTCGGCCGACCTCTCAAATAGGTCCAGGAACGCCTCCGGATCGTCCTGGGGACCCATTTTGTTGAGAGGCAGAGGCGGGGCCGAGGCCGTAGCTGGAGCGGGGACGGCCCGAACCTCCCGGTCGAGCCAGCTCCGGAACAGCTCGCGGTCTTCTTGCTGGCCTTGGAGGAGCAACTGGAACCGCTGATCCTGCTCCTCTTTTACGGCCAGCAGGGCGTGATGTTGCTCCCGGTGAAGACCCGCGAGCGTCTGGATGAGTTCCGCAAACGGCGTTCCCGGCGGGGTCTGCATGGCGGCGGCAGTCTTCTTCTTCCCGGGTTTCGGCACCAGTGTAGTGTATTCAGTGTGGTTGGAGGAAGAAGAAGACGGGGTCGGCAAAATTTGGGACTCGCACTTTATTTCTCACACTTAATAAAAAAGACAACAGAAAGGTGCGCTCGTGCGCGGCCGCCGTGACGCTCTCTCACGGCAAACAGAGAACAGGCAATTTCTCTAAACACTCGGTCAGCGTTAGCTTCGTGCATCCACAAGATTAGTGCGAGTCCCAGGTCTCTCTCAGCTTCTCTCTCACAGCCGGCAGCTTATATGCAGTCTCCACGCCAATTACTGCAATCAGACACAGGTGTTCGTCATCTGCACTTGACCCACTTACTCACCGCGCGGCTCGCTGACTTCTCTCCCGCTACAGACTTCGCGGAACCACGCCCCCCTCGCCACACAGGGGTGGGGAACCTTTTTCCTATCAAGGGCCATTTACAATTTTTTTAACATTCTTTAAGGGCCATTGTAATGAGGTTCAGTGTTTGGAAGGAAGAAGACAGGGTCGGCGTGACTGGGACTTGTATGTTTTATTGGAAACTCAAAACTATAAACAAAACAAAAGGTGTGCAGGCAGGGCTTTCACCATAGCCTCGTTACAGCACAAAAACAGTCACACAATAATACTCTTTCCACAGCTTGGGCTCAACTCTTTCCACTAAATCAGCACAGACTCATTCCTCTTTTAGTCGGCCACTCATTCCACTTGCTGTCGGCCACTCAATATTGTATATTATCTATTATATTAAATGTAACGTGGTTAGTTAGTTCAGGGAAGAAGAAGGCGGGAAC
>CM060629.1:3615000-3627500 GCA_030578275.1 Meda fulgida
CCGTTTGACCCAGAAGACACCTGGCCGATGAACATAGTATGTCACTGCAGTCTCTTCTCTGCCGCACTCGTCTAGTTACAACATCTGTGCTGTTGCTTTGTTGTGGACGCTGCGCTGCCGTTCCACTATTCGTCCACCATTCATTTACTCGCAAGGAAATCTTCATTTCCCATCGCTCATCTCAGACGGATTGAGCAATTAATTAAACTCAAATGCTTTCTGTTGAGGAATATCTGCGCTGAGTCAAAGCGTCTCACAAGCTTGAGGCGGTGACACTGGCATTTTAGGTCCCATTAAAGCCTGCTAGCATCCTGCGCGTGAGTTCACACTGGTTTTTCCTGCAAAAAGCATCTCTAATTAGATGAGACACAGAGCTACTGCAAAGAGCTCAATGAGTCTTTCCCCTTTCCCATCCCAAAGTGTCCTTCCTAGCAGCTTCCGCCTGGATTTTTTTCACTGCGATTTAAAGGTCATTTTCCTGTAAGTTGCCAAGGAGCTTCTCAGTTCAGTAAAAGACAATGCAAAGAGCAGGTTTAGCATATCTCAAACTCCAGGACATGCAACCAAGGACACTATGTAGATTGACTGGCATTTTAATCAAATCACATTAACATACATAATATCATGTAGGGCTGTCAGATTAACTTTGTTGATTTTGTTTTATCTTTTTTTGGAAAATTAATCAGTGGAAGTGGAGTTTTAGAACGACGCTGCTGGATTTTTTTACAAAATTGGGTGAAAAACCATTGGGTGAAGCGATCATTGCTGTGTTTTATTGTGAATAGTGTAAAATACTACATAATTTACTATAGAATACTACATAACAGTATTTGCTGAAAAAGCCCCAAAATTATGAAGACATTACATTAATATGTCAGACAAGTAAAGCTTTAAATTGACAGGCTTTTTGTGTCGAGTTTAGGTGTTGGATTTGCTCAATGGCTTATTAAGGAATATATGAATAGGTTAAGGGGCATGATTAAATGCATTCATATTTGAACTAAATTAATGTGTTAAATTGACATCCCAAATTATTACTAATTAAAGCAGACACATGCATCTAATGCAAGACAGCCAAACTAAATAATGTAGCAATTATGTTGCATTAAAACACTATAGCTTCTCGCTCAGATTATTGGCTCAGATTTAAGCCTCATGCCCGTCCAGCATCGCTCCCTCAAAGGCAGCAGTGAAATATAATCCTTATTACTGGAACCCCAGGAGAGGATTAACTGAGTTTATTAAAGCACTTCATCAGGAACCTTGAGTCAAGTTGACACTTGGCACATCACATGGACGCGTACATCAAATGGCATGACCCTGACGCGACATGGATGGATGTGGCACAGAGTTGCTGGTTAAGAGTGTTAATTTGTTTTTTGGCATGGATCGCTAATTTGGCGTAAGGTTAGGGTGCTTATATTCTCACCAATCTGTCATTTTGATTGGTGTTGTTAGTTTATTGTTAGGGTTACAATATTTCCCACAGGATTTTGTGAGATTATGGGGGGTGGACCTCACAATTTTATATTATTGTTATATATTATTCTATTATTATTATGGCAGTTATAGCCAAATATTATAAAATAAATGCACTGTAAAATAAATGAAAATGGTGCCCATTCCCAAATGCACACTAAACTCGTGTGGAGTTCACTGCATTCACTCATTGTGATCTAAACCGTTCTGAGATGTGGAAAACACCGGATCACAAGCTGATCGCGCGAGCAAAGTGAGCGTTTCACTTTCAAAACATACTATTTACATATTAAACTAAAACGCATGTCTTCTGCGATTTGACGAGGGCGCAAAGCCATATCGCGCTTTCGATTTTTTAAAAGATACTTTGCCAAAGCAATGGTCCAAAACATTGCTAGAGAACTTTTATGTTATTATGAGAAGTTTTAAAATATTTACTGTTCATAATGAAACTGTGGCAGCACATATTGGACTATGGCGGGCCAGCAGAGTCTAGGTGATTATGGGAAACTCTGGAGTCAGGACGCGCTGTAGGATAGGCCTAGTGTTTGTTTGACAGAAATATTATCTCAATACCAACAAAACATGTTGATCCAGGAACACATCCAGGGATGTTTTATTTGAGGAAGCAAGGAAGGCGCTTCCTAAAAAGAAAATAAACAGTTGGCAAAGACAAAACATAAGGGCCTGGTTTCACAGACCGGGCTTAGATTAAGCCAGGATTAAGCCTTAGTTAAATTAGGCCATTAAGTAGCTTTTATAAACGTGCCTTATAAAACACATTACCGGTGCCTCTTGAGACAAAACAATGGATCTGATATATTTTAAGATATGTCAGTGCAATTAGCTTTCAGTTAAAACAGCTCAAACATGAAGTTTAGTCTGGAACTATAGCTTAAGCCTTTCCTGTGATACCGGGGGAAGGAATATTACACAAAAAGAAATCAGATAGTATGTGAGACACCCAAACGTCCCTTGAGCACATTATGTTCTCATTGAGCTCAAGCAGTGTGAAGTGAGTGTGAGGGGAAACACCAGATACAGATCCTCTGGAACATCTCTGTTCGACCGTGTCAATGTGATAATGCCCATTCTCGCGCGCGCGCTCGGTCCACAGATCATTCTGGATGGGTCAAACTGCTGGAGATGGACAGACTAATTACAAAGTACAACTCACCCACTCAGATAGCAACGCTTTCGGTCAACTTAAAATGACTGGAAACGATGATCTGCATGCAAGCTTGTTTTAGCTAGTTATTAGCCAGGTAAAATGAAAGCTGCAACTTTGTGCCTGCGATCATCATGACGCCTTTTAATGTAAAGACAATAAAAATGTGCAAACTTAATACAGTTTTTACTTTGTGTTTAATAAATAGTGTTAATATAAAACAAACAAAATTATTTTTATATAAACACAAGAATATTATAGTAATAATTTACATTTGACAAAAAAGGAGGGAGGCAGAGAGTGCTACATGGCACTGAACATGTCCTACTTGACAAGATCTTAGTCAACCCAATATTATGGGTCTGTACACTGAAATATTCAATTCTGCAACCCTACTTTTAGCTTTGAATCTGCTAGGAATTTGTCTGTTACTGCTACAGGACCATTTCTAGTTCATTCATGTAGTATAATAGCAAACCCCCATCTGCCCCCCCGGCACCCATCAGCTCAATAAAAGCAATTATTTGTCCCAGGCAAAGGACAAATAAATGCATCTATAATGCATCTGGCAAAGCCAGCTTGATTCTGCAGTTCTTGGTTCAATGGTTTTCTCTTTCAGGTGAACTACTGTTATGCTTGTGCAACAGTTCAAAGTCATGTTTACAAGGTCCTAAGCTGAGAGTCTAACTAATCACTGTTTGCCAGCTTTGAAAAATACTTTCTTTGTATCTGGCGCTAGTAGTAAGTAAACTAGACACCGATGAGCAGGACAGTATATATACACCGCTTTGTTTGAGTTGTCTGTACTCGTGAAATAATACCAATTTGGGCAGAACAGAAATTACACAGCCCTGCATATTAAAAAAAAGGCCTAATATTACATAATTTGATGATGCTGAGTTAAAAAATATCAACAAAAACTTTCCATCATGTTCATTTTTTGTCACAAAATAAGAATGTAGATTTTTTAAGATCTAGTATTCTGCCTGTGTTTGAATCAGACAGATATAAAGTTTATTTGAATGAATGAATTATATCATTTATTTGAATGGATTACCGATAGAGGTGTGTGAGTGAATCACATGTGTCTGTGCAGCGTCTATCTCTGCTATCAACGAAGCTGTGACTTTACATAAATACAAGTTCATTAGCTTTGTCTCCCCAAATTCTGTCATTTTCTGTCACTGATTGGATGCAGTAAAACACCCGCAAACATCAGGCTCATGTTTGCATTTCTTCTGTCATAATTCTAACCTTGAAATCAGGATTAGGCCTAAAATAATGTCATACGTGTGAAAACCAGCTGAGAATTGAGTTTGTTGCATCCTGGAAGATGGGAATCATGTCTTTGTGGCAGTTCATCTGATGATCAAGACTTCTTCACCTTACACATGGATGTCGAAAGCAAAAATGCTACGAAATGCACTTCATATGAGAAAGTTTGACATGCTAGAGCAAATCAGGAAATAAGCATTTCAAAATTAGTCAGAAACAAGTATTACATTTCATTAAGTAAATATGATGTACTGAGGATATATCATCTGTCTTTCTTTCTTATTTTCATTCATCATTTACTTCATCTGTTTTACATGTAGGTCCATGAATTTCCTAGAATCTCTTCCCTAAATAGCCAAAATCAATACAGGCAACTGGCAGGTTGCTTTACATGTCATCCGACACTCTCTTCATATCCAAATAGTCGGCTATTGGAATGATATAATATATATAAAGAAGACTTTATGCCAGGAATGGCCTTCCAGTACATTGGCCAGGCATTCCCGTCAGCATCTGCGTACTGTTTGTGGCCTTGAAGAGAAACAAATCAAGCGGCGGTAAAGTCTTCTTTATTTCTGCAGACTTGAGTTTCTCCTTGACATAAGTTGAGGAGTGAATACATTTATCCACTGTATGCATGCAAGTAAAAGAGAAGAAGCTGTGTGTGTGGGAGCACTGGGAAGGAGTGAGATGGATTTTGCCCTTTCTGAAGTGGCGGTCAGGTATGGGCAGATAATTGCGGGGCTTGTGCAGCAGAGACGGATGATTACAGGGTTTATTGTCTCTCGCAGGCACAATCAACCTTACCTCATGTCCCTGATTCAGCACACTCACTGCCACTTGATTTATGGGCTTCGGTGGCTCAGGCTTCATCATGGCCGCTATATTGCTTGAATTCTTTCTCCTATACGCTTTCTTCCTCTTTTCCATCACTGTATTTCTGGTTGTCGATCTGGTGCAGATGTAGGCCCATCTCTACTGGACACAGGGTCATGCACAAGGCCTGATTTGATATTAACTTGACTATAAGGGTTTTGGACATTCGTGATGTTTTCCTAGACATCATATTTTTCTTTGTACATGTCAGGTCATACAAATTCAAGTGAAATCACCAACCCGTATAATACTTAGGAATTCTCATGAGATTGGGTTGCATGGAGGGTTAACTAAATAAACTAAACCATACCAACCTCTTTCCTTGTTCCTTGTTATTGTCTGATCATTGTTCCCATGTGTTTCTGATTAGCCACGCCCCTTTGTTATCTTGTTTAGCTTGTTTGTCCTTGTATTTAAGCCTTGTGTTTCAGTCCAGTCCTGGTGAGTTCTTGTTTGATTATGTTGATGTAGGTTATTCTGAGTCTTTGTGTAGTTTGAGTGTATTTAAATAAACGTGCTGCATTTGGATCCTGCTTCCTCCTTGCTTCAACCTCACCTCGTAACATTTCCACTTGAAATAAGACATATTAAAATCTAAAAACCTTATAACCTTATTTTATTTCAGCTAGTTCCCAAGGCAACATTTCTCATTTTTATTTAGTTCACTTAAAAATGAAAATTCTGTCATCATTTACTCACCCCCAAATTGTTTCAAACTTGATGAGTTTCTTTCTTCTGCTGAACACAAACGAAGATATTTTGAAAAATGTCGGTTACCAGACAGTTGTTGGACCCCATTGACTTCCATAGTAGGAAAAAGTCAATGGGGTCCATCAACTGCTTGGTTACTAACCTTCTTCAAAATATCTTCTTTAGTGTTCAGCAGAAGAAAGAAACTCATACAGGTTTGAAACAACTTGGGGGTGAGTAAAAGATGTCAGAATTTCCATTTTTAAGTGAACTATTCATTTAAGTTGATGTATTAAAATAACTAAAACTGAAATAATAATAAAATAATATATAGACAAACAGCACTACAAAGTTATATCAACCTTTGACTAAAATTGAAATGAAAACAAAAATACAATGGGAGTTTAAAACGGAAAAAAATGAATTTGAAATGTGGGAAAAAATAAAACGGATTTGATAGGGCCCGACAACCAACTTTATGGTGCATTACCACCACCTTCTGCTCCGGACGGTGACATCATGTACCAATCTCAATCCTCGGCCTGAAACGTCAGAAATGTACTTAATGGAAAGATGCACACACTCTCGACACCTGGTTTTGTTATAGCTTTATAGTTATATGGTTTTATATGGTTTTGTTTTTTGTTGCCAAATTGGTTTGGAACAGATGTTGAATAAACAATTGAACTGACAAATTATGCCTGTACATCTGTTTGACTGATAGTTTTATTGATCGCTGAGATAGCATTGACTTGAAGTTGGTTCAATATAAAAATGTTTAAAAAAAATAGCTTAGATGTAGTAAACTACTTTTTCCATATTGATGTAGCTTACGTAGCTTGCTACATTTCCCAGGGTGGTAGCTTCAGTGTAGTGAAGCTACATTTAATGTAGAGTAACTGCTAGCTTAGCTCACTGCATTTTCCAAGTAGCCTGCCCAGCACTGTTCATATGTTAGTTGGAAACAGTGTTGTGTAAGCAGCTCCGTTAATAACCCTGCTTGCACTTACAAAATATGCTACATTTCTTTCACAGTTTTCACAGTGTTCTCAGGGAACAGAGGTTACAGTCGTAACCTAGACGTTTTGCTTACCCCATTGGCAGGTTTTTTTTTTTTTTTTTTTTTTTTTTTTTTTTTTTTTTTTTTTTTGCTTGATTTTAGTACACTTTACCCATTTAAGAGCATCCTGCTTGTTTCAAGAAGGGCACTTTTCGCAGTCTGCCACTCTCTGTAGTGAGGGAGAGACACCCTGATCAATGCTTGCGTATCCAATCAATGATATGCAGGCTAATCATTTAGACACATAAAATGATATATGCAGTTTTATGTTCTTACAGGGTCAACAGCAAGGGAAAAAAAGCTGAATAGCAGAAGGGACTTCTGCCAAAACCATAAAAAAGCATAAAACAAACAATATCATACCCAAAACTGTAGAATGATATATAATATTTTAAATATGTTTGATGCTGCTTTTGCATTTTGGGTCTGCAATAAATGTAGTTGCATCTAAATTATACTTTAGTTATACTAAATGTGAAAGATCTGCATATCCGCATCCGGGTTATATATAACATCCGTCATGATTTCATGTGATTGTTTTCTCACTTTTAATGAATTTACACTACCCCTCACATAAACAACTCCCGTAGTGTCTGTGTTATGAGGCTGTGTTTGCGAGCGATACAGCTGGCATGAGAACATCTTCAGTGTAATGACTGCAATCCATACTAAATGTGTGTGTGTGATGTGCAAGAAAACACTAATCTGCATAATGCGCACATACACAACTACTGTGCACTGCCTCAACTGTTAAAACAAGGCTTGTTCAATGAATAAACTAATTTATCATTTTTCCCAGCTATGGAGAAATAATATTTCACTGGCCTGTGCTAAACCGTGCCCACACTGATTAACTGTTAAACAAATGACTGATACACACACAACCAAATGTGAAACGTCTTGATAAACAGATCATTGACTCCACTCTATCCACTGAGCTGGGATCGGGATCTGTGTTTGTTTGGAAGGGAATAAATTAGAAGCTTTACATACAAAATATTCTAGAACGGATATCTGCACAGAAATGAATGGATGTAGAACGGTGTTTAGCTTTGTTTTAAAGGAATGTAAACAAAAATGTAAATTAATTCTTTTATGAAACATAAAAAGAGACATTGTAGATAATGTCTCTCCCTCTTATGCAGTTACGATGGAGCTTTCGAACTTAACGCAAAAGCGAAATAAAAAATATCATAAACGAGTCCGAATGACTAGTGCGCAGGCCATGTTATCACTCCATTAAAGCTGCAAACTAGAACATAACAACTTGTTGGCTGCATCTGAAATTGCATACTATCTTGAGAAGGTACTTATTTTAAATAAGTACTTTGTGAGCAGTAAAAAAGTATGGTATGTAGTATGAATGTGTGTAGCGTGAATGTAATCTGGACGTACTACATTCATAATGTTGTCATTATCATGTGACCTTCACTGTCATTCATAAATCCTCTCCTGTGGCCTCATGGGAAAGTAAAGTGTCCATCGTATGAACACTTCAGAATCTCACCGGAAGTCGAAGGTCATCAAGGTACTTTTTGCCAAACTCTTTTATGAGTTTTTTTTATGAATTCTGACATCCTTCCACCATGTCGTTCCATAACACAAAAGTTTAATCTTTGAAGAACATCAAAAAAAAAAAAAAATCCATAAGACTTTCACATACGATAGCTTAGTTTGAGGTAAATACTGAAACAACGACTGAATCCGAAATTACAAACTTTCCTACTATATAGTAGACGAAAAACAGTATGTAACCATAAGTACATGATGGTAAAATGTTCTTCAGGTTTGCTGTTGTTGTTTGTTTTTTGGTGAACTATCCCTTTAACACTACGATTTAAATGTTAATGCTGGTCAGGCAGAGAGAAATTGCATTTAAATGGCCAGCTTTTTCCTTAGAAGCCTTGTGCGATGATCCATTACCAGGCCCAAGACAACAACACTCAATGTTGCATGGCAGGACTTGTAAGTGAAGATGGTTTGTGATGTGTGTCAGACTAAATCCAGCAATATCTTTCCTTTATTGACTAAAAGCTTTTCATTAGGGTAAATAAAACAGAGAAGCCAAGTCCTCCCACCATGAGAGCTTTTTCCACCCACTGCAGCATACAATTAAAATCCATATTTCACAGTTGGGGAAGAAAAAACATCACAAACGTTGAACAACAAATCATTATTTTGGATATAAAAAAGATGTACAGAGGGGAAATACATCAAGCAGATGATATTTCTTTGTTTTTGTCTCACTGGTGGGATTCTTGAATTCACTTTTATTCTTACCAGGGGTAAGATACTCTTGTACTCTGACACAAGCAATATAACAGCATATGATTTGTTTCAAATGCGCATAATAATTAGAGACGAATTGGCCCCAAATTGGCATGTCCTTCAAATGACCCAACCACCCGTGAAGATTTCAGCACGCCACAAATCAATACATGTGCGATTCCTGAGTCTGTGTAATCAATGACCCGACTATGGCAGAGCTTTATTTATTCACAAGAAAAACAACAACAATGGCAGAGCTGAGCTGCATTGCATATATAAAAGCTTTGGGGGTTGGGTTTGTCAGTGGTCCGTTTCAGGACACAGTTTGCCACATATTATTGCGTCTGTTGATTGTCTGCACTCCCATGAGACCAGATGTCCTGTGATGGCAGGAATATCCTTACACATTAAAGTGGCAAACCTGCTCAATATATTTAATACATAAATATAGTCATTTTGGTAACACTTTAATGCAATGGTCCAGTTTAGACATTCTACTAACTATAAGTAACTTTGCAGCTACATGTCAACTAACTCTATTATCTTTTACTATATCTATCATATCTACAGCATTAGTAGACTGTTGTCAGGCTTCTGTCAGTTTAGTCGAGTTAAAGGCATCTTCAAGGCAAGAACGATAACTATAAAGAAAATGGTAACACTTTACAATAAGGTTCATTAGTTAGCATTAGTTAACTTAACTACAATAATTAGTATGAATTAATAAGGAACTGCACTAAAAGTATACCGCATTTATTCATCACTAGCTGCGTTTACATGGACCCTTATAATCAGATTGACGGCTCAATCGGACTAAAAAACCTTCATGTAAACACCTTAATGGATCCGATTGAGCTCGATCCGATTGGAATTTCGATCCGATTGAACGGGGTGGTTTATTCCTTTTGTAATCCGATCGAGAGAACATATAAACACTTGATCAGATTGAAAACCTAAACTAAAAGGACTGCGCATGTGCAATGACGCTGAAATAGCGTAATGACGTCAAATGAGTGTCCCGTTATTTTAAAAAATCTCATTTTACTCAGCGTCTGTGAAGTGAAGCAGGACAACGTCCCACCAGTCCTTGTTTCAGATTCTCATCCACACACGACTGGTTTTGTGCGCGGGGTTTTACTGCGTGATATATTTAAGCAGCGCGGCAAAACGGTTCACGCTCATCGTCTCCAAATCATGACCAGAGACGGATAAATATAGTCTGCTGTTTAAAACAAATAGAGAACCAATAGAGGAGAATATTTGCGCGAACAGCGGCATATTCGTGCAGTGTGCGCATGTCAAAAAATCCGATTTGAATCTTGTGACATAAACGCGCACATCAACCCGTTTACTTTATTTATCGTTCATGTACACACCGTGTTCGGATTCACCAATTCACCACATTGATTTCATTCCAACTGAACCATGTAAACATAGCTACTGTTAATGATAATTTCAACATTTACTGATACATTATTAAAATCTTGTTAACATTAGTTAATGCACTGTGAACTAACATGAACAAACAATTAATTGATTGGAATGAATTTTTATTGACTGACGTTGACAAAGATTAACAAATACGGTACCAGTATTGCTCATGGTTAGTTCATGTTAGTTAATACATTAACTACTGTTAACTAATGAACCATATTGCAAAGCGTAACCAAGATAACTATATTAGCGTCCACACCACGATATCTATATGATATCGTTCTATTTATTCCAAGCGCGTGCTTGTCTGCCGCTTTAAATGCTCGAGCTCGTTACAGCAGGATGGATTCTGATTGGCTGTCAATGTTTTTATCGTTCATCGGCTGGAAAAAATCGTTCTGAAAGTGATTCCAACGATATCCTTCCTTTGTGCCGTTATCTTTATAGCTGTTGTGTGAACTCTGCTATTATTTAAAATTGAGATTTTTTTTAGAACAATATCTTTATAGTTATCATCATTGGTGTGAATGGGCCTTTATTCTTAGTCTGGTGGCCGAGCCCTGACACTCATGTACGTCCTGTCTTTGTGTGTGTGTGTGCGGCTTCCAGCGTGCGTGGGTTGTACGACCTCTCGTCCACATGAAATGTCGTATATATTCGGAGCATTGTGTGCGGATCCCGCCACTTCTGTCTAGTTCGGTTTCTTGCCGGGGTTCCGACATTCATGGTCCATGTTTGGTCTTTCATTGTGAACGTAAGTTTTCGTTCCCTCGCCGTGCGCTCGTGTCTCGTGTGTTGTCATGTTTTGTGTAGCAGTTCGTGTTTGTTGTGGTGTTTTGTGTGGACGCACGGTCTGTGGGAGCTCTCATTGGCCATATGTTCTCAAGTTGTGTTTTCATTAGTTTTAAGCACGTGGTCTGTGGAGGTTCTCATTGTTTTGTGAACACTTGGATTTCATGTTTGTTTCTATGAACATGTGTTCTCCATGTTTGTTCTCTCAACAAAGACATGTTGAGATCACATGACCAGGTGAATATAACTAACTTTTTCTCAGTAACCCACCTAGATTAGGGCACATTTGCTCACAGAATAAATATTTACAGAAGGCTGAGTACGGTGCTGGGAAAATGTCTCAGGTTACGACTGTAACCATGGTTCCCTAAGAAGGGGAATCAAACCCTGCATCGTGGAGTTGACTATATAGGAACTCTTCGCGTGAAGCACGTGTTTTACACGGAAATCTTGATTGGCTAATAAGAACACAGATTTGTGTTCACACATCTTGACACATTCACACACCTTTGACCTAGTGCACACTGTTTAACAGCAGATGCCACGGTAGTAAATGATTGTCAGCCGTTGTAACGGTAACATTGTTCATTTACATCCTTACTGACAGTTTCTTATGTTTCCGAATGAATTATTCCTGATGTTTACTAAGTTTAGCGACCTACCGTGGAGACAGGTCAGACATCCCCCACATGAAAAACATATAAAGATGCATATTTTACAGCCTCCATTAATGTGCGTTATGCTGCCGCAGTACCCTTGAGTCACTTCATGCACTTCATAGTGTGTCCAGTGTCGGACAAAATTAATGGGAAGGCACAATGCGGAGTGATGAACGTGCCTTTGAATGCTGTGAATGGAAGGAAGCTGTTGAATGGGTTTAATGTTGAGACACACAGAGACCTTCCCTGCAGCTCATTGAAGAATATCAAAAGGATGCTCTAAATGACGGCCATTGGCTCTGCATTAAACTACCATAATTCACAATAATGAGCCTGTTTAGCGGCTTTCAGTGTAACGCAGGGGATGAATGCCGCCTGGCACAGTTGGCAGAGATGGGCGACACAAGGGCCAAGGCGTCTGTGAATGGGATGATTCGATGACCACACTTAGTTAGATCATCACTCTATTTCATTAGTCAACCTCGGGAAGAGGAAATGGCTATATCATGTTCACACGGTCAATGAACAGCTTTTAAAGGGACGGCCTCTTTAACCCTTGTACTTTCATCTATTTTTAACTTCCCTGTTCATATATGTGCTTCTCTGGAGTGCTCTGGCACTCCCCTGAATTAACTAAGATATTTCTTCCTGTTCCCTATTCTCTTATAAATGGAATATTATAGAATGGGACTCTATTCAGTACTGTCTATCGTAATACAGTTTAAAAAACTGATTTTTTTTTACTTTGTGTTACTTTCTAACTAACCTCTGCCACTCCCAGATACACACACACACACAC